>CM035413.1:67599239-67701739 GCA_020310875.1 Ceratopteris richardii | reverse complement strand
ATACATATACACATACACATACACATACACATACACATAAACATACACATACACATACACATAAACATACACATACACACACACATACACACACACATACACATACACATACACATACACATACACATACACATACACATACACATACACATACACATACACATACACATACACATACACACACACATACACATACACATACACATACACATACACATACGCATACACATACACATACACATACACATACACATACACATAAATGTACACTTGTAGATACACATACATGCCCACATACACGTTCACATACACATACACATACATGTATGCATCCAAATAAACATACACATATACTTACACATGCATAAGCAAAGTCAGAAAAGTGTGCCTTCATTGGCTATGCAAATGATCAAAAGGGTTTTAGGTGCTTCAATCCAAATACAAAGGAGCTCAAAGTATCAAGAGATGTAGCTTTTGATGAGCTACTTCCATGGTACAAGAAGGTAGAGTATTTGCAGAAACATGAAGATGATGGATCTAGGCATGAAGAAGCTGAAAGACAAACAAGTATTGAACTAAGTGGTCATCAAAGCTCAAGTTCAGAGGATGAAGATTAGATTTCATCACTTTGGAAAGGGGGAGCAAGAGGAAACTCAGCATCAAGTCATTCAACAAAAGGGGGAGGAAAGCCTCTGGAGCTAGATGATGATGGAGTTGAAGTGAGCGGTGAAGACCATGGAGAATCTTCACATGTACCAAAGCATAAACCAAGAAATAGAAGGTTCATACCTGCAAAAGGTGAAGAGAGGAAGTCCATAAGGCCAAGGTATCCAGTAGATAGGCTCACATATGATTCATTTTTGGCAACTCAATATGCTTATATGAATAAAGTTGTAGAAGATCGTGAACCTACATGTTTTGAAGAAGCAAATAGGTATAAAGAATGGAAGGAAGCTATGAAGGAAGAGATTGAAGCTTTTGAAGAAAACAAGACTTGGAGTCTTGTGCCCAAGAAGGATGGCTTGAAAGTGATAGGAAGCAAGTGGGTCTACAAGGTAAAGAGGAAAGCGGATAGGACTATCTCTAGGTACAAAGCAAGGCTTATTGCAAAAGGCTTTGCACAAACATATGGAGTGGATTTTGAAGAAACTTTCAGCCCCGTGGCTAAAATGAGCACCATCAGAACCTTAATAGCTATGGCAGCCACCAAAGGATGGAAATTATACCAATTGGACATCAAGAATGCATTCTTCAATGGAGACTTGGAAGAAGAAGTGTATATGGAGCAACCAAAAGGTTTTGTAAGTAGTAAATTTCCTACACATGTTTGCAGGTTGAAAAAGGATCTTTATGGCCTAAAACAAGCACCAAGGGCCTCCAATCATAGATTGGTGGAATATCTTATCCAGTGTGGATACAAACAAAGTGATGCAGATCACTCTCTCTTCATGAAGCAAAGAGGTGAACTAGCTGCCTACATTTATGTTTACGTCGACGATCTTATTATCACAGGTAATGACATAAAGGGAATTGAAGACATCAAATCCAAGCTAGGTAAAGAATTGAAGATCTCAGATCTTGGGGAATGGAGGTACTTTCTTGGCATTGAAGTTGTTTACAAACAAGATGAAATCATTTTGATGCAAAGGAAGTACATTGTAGATGTACTTGAAAAGTTTGGAATGATAAATTGCAAGCCAATCTCCAATACAATGGAGGTTAATTTGAAGGTGAGCTCTAGCGATGGTAATCCTTTTGAAGATGACACTTTTTATAGGTCTATTGTTGGATCACTTAATTATGCAACCATCACAAGACCCGATATAGCTTATGGAGTAGGCGTCTTGTCACAATTTATGCATAGTCCAAGGACTACTCACTTGTTCGCAGCAAGAAGAATCCTTAGGTACTTAAAGGGTACTATAAATGAAGGATTATGCTATGCATATGATGATGATTTGCAGGTCATGGCATACTCTGATGCAGATTGGGCCGGATCCAAAGAAGATAGAAGAAGCACTAGTGGTTATCTAGTGATGCTTGGAAGCAAAGTTATATCTTGGATGTCAAAGAAGCAACCGACAGTTGCTTTATCATCTACAGAGGCTGAGTATAGAGCACTTGCACAAGTCACATGTGAACTTATGTGGCTTAAGAATTTGTTTATGGACTTGAATTTGCAGGTTGATACATATCCTATCTATTGTGATAACTTGAGTAGCATATACCTCGCTTCAAACCCTGTTTTCCATGCAAGAACCAAGCACATTTAAGTGCATTACCACTTCATAAGGGAAAAGGTATTGAAAAAGGATATTTTAGTGATTCATATAGGTACAAAAGACCAAGTTTCTGATATGTTTACAAAGGCATTGGATGGCACAAAGCTCATGAAGTTCAAGCAAGGCTTTAGCATGAAGGACCTTGGATGAAGATGAAGATTGAAGCTTGAGGGGGAGTGTTAAAAAATCAAGCTTCAAAGTACAAATTCATGGGCAAACTAGGTTGTAAAAGTGGACCAATGTATAAAGGCCTCAAGTCACGATATTTCCCCAAAATGAATCACTCAACAACTCCCCAAATCATTGCAATCAATTCCTCTAACTTAGAGAGGAGCAATTTTAGGAAAAGAGGTTCCTAGATTGTAGGAGTCTACTTGCTCTATTTAAAATAAGCTTGGATCACGACTTTTAGAGTGATCTCGTCAGTTTCTTTGGTGTATTGGAGTGTTCTTAGAGTGCTGGAACTCCAGCAAGCAACCCCCTAGCTTAAGCAAGCCCCCTTCTTCCTTCCATCCCAAGTTTGGGTTAGGATGTCTCTATTTCTCTGAGTTGTATCCATTGGTTCTCCTATTGTAGAAATGCATTTGCTGTGATTTTACTCTTGTTGGATAGCTAATATAGTCCTCTAATTCTAGTTCAAATCTTAGAATCTATCTCTGCATATTCTCTCAGTTATTGTATCTGGAGTGAAGGTGTGTCTCTGCACAGGTCTGTGAGAGCATTGGCAAAGTAGCCTGACTTGCAGACATTGCCATTTCATGCGTGAGCATACACATACACATACAAGTGCACATACGCATACACACACACACATACATATACGCACACATACACATACACATGCACATAAACATACACATACACATACACATACACAAACACATACACATACACATACACATACACATACACATACACATACACATACAGATACACATATACATGAACATACA
Source organism: Ceratopteris richardii (assembly GCA_020310875.1). Taxonomy (NCBI): domain Eukaryota; kingdom Viridiplantae; phylum Streptophyta; class Polypodiopsida; order Polypodiales; family Pteridaceae; genus Ceratopteris; species Ceratopteris richardii. The sequence continues at coordinate 67,698,504 of CM035413.1, read as the reverse complement.
CATACACATACACATACACATGAACATACACATACACATACACATACACATACACATACACATACACATACACATACACATACACATACACATACACATACACATACACATACACATTCACATACACATACACATACACATACACATACACATTCACATACACCTACACATACACATACACATACACATACACATACACATACACATACACATACACATACACATACACATACACATACACATACACAAACACATACACAAACACATACACATACACATACACATACACATACACATACACATACACATACACATACACATACACATACACATACACATAAACATACACATAAACCTACACATACACCTACACATACACATACACATACACATACACAAACACATACAAATACACATACACATACAAATACACATACACATACATGTACATAAATGTACACATACACATACACATACAAGTGCACATACACATACACATACACATACACATACATATACACATACACCTACACATACACATACACATACACATACACATACACATACACATACACATAAACATACACATACACATACACATACACATACACATACACATACACATACACATACACGTTCACATACACGTTCACATACACATACACATACACATACACATACACATACACATACACATACACATACACATACACATACACATACACATACACATACATAACAGACATACACACACACATACACATACACATACACATGCACATACACATACACATACACATACACATACACATACACATACACATACACATACACATACACATACACATACACATAAAAATACACATAGACATACACATGCACGTACACATACACATACACAAACACATACACATACACATACACATACACATACACATACACATACACATACACATACACATACACATACACATACACATACACATACACAACACATACACATACACATACACATACACAACACATACACATACACATACACATACACATACACATATGATGGGGGAAGTATCTCAACCCCTAAGCAATGATGAAGCGCGAATGACCTCCACAGGTATCCTTCTTTGACCTCTGCACACCACAAATTCTCTTACTCAGAGCTTATGCAGAGAACTCCAGTGAGCTTTTGTAGACCTGTAGTAGACACCAAGGGCTTTCCAACAAAACAAATTTCCTTTGAAATGGATGCTTACACAAAGAGAAACAATGTCTACAACATGAGCTAGTTGAATGCTCACAACTGCTAGTCAAGCAGAGACCTCACTTCACTCCAGCAAACTTTTCTCAGAGATTATACATAGAATGAATCTCAAACTTGAGTCAACTTTAGAGCACTCTAATAGCTACCGAATGACACCAAAATCATAGCAATTGAATACATAGATAAGGAGAACCAGCCCTTACAACAGAGAGCAAAATATTTCCAACAGAGCCTACACAAAGAGAGAGATATCAATCACACAACTTCACTAAAATGAATGTTGCTCCCAGCTTACTCAGAGAATGCTCCAGAGAATTGGTAAGCATAAAATAGACTCTTATAGCTATCCAATGAGACAAGATTTACATCAAATGGATACCATATTAGGGAGAACCAATGCTAACATTTCAGGGGTAGAGAGTTGCAACACTGCCTGCGCACACACATAGATATGCCTACTAAAAGAAAACAAACAAGCAAGCAAGGGGGTTGCTTAAGCAAGGGGCTTGCTTATCACAACTCCAGCACTTAGTGCTCACTTTACATGAGCTAAAACTCCAAGAATATGGCCCAAAAGAAGTCGGGATACATGCTCCTTTTATAGTGAGAGGTGTGCCCCTAAAATCTAGGAACTACCTTTCCAAATCAGCCTCCTAACTTGGAGGAATTAGTTGAGATGACTTGGGGAGTGGTTGAGTGACTTTTCTTGATGGAATCTCGTGGCTTTTGGCTTCCTTTGATTGCTCCACATGTCCATAAAAGATTCCCCACGAATATTTAGCTTGAAGCTTGACTTTTAACACTCCCTCTCAAGCTTCAATTCTTCATCCTCATCCAAGCTCCTTCATGTTGATGCATTGCTTGAATTTTGAAATCTTCATCCCATCCAAAGCCTTTGTAAACATGTCCGCAACTTGGTCCTTGGTACCAATATGATGTACTGAAACTTCCTTGGATATCACCTTTTCCCTTATGAAGTGATAGTGCACTTCAATATGCTTGGTTCTAGCATGATAGACAGGGTTCGATGCTAGATGAATGCTACTCATGTTGTCACAAAAAATTGGATATGTGTCAACCTGCAAATTAAGCTCCATAAATAATTTCTTAATCCACATTAGCTCACATGTGACTTGAGCCAAAGCTCTATACTCAGCCTCGGTGGAAGATAATGCCACCGTGGGTTGCTTCTTTGAAATCCATGAGATGATCTTGCTACCTAGCATGACTAGGTAACCACTTGTACTCCTTCTATCTTCCTTCGAACCGGCCCAATCGGCATCGGAATAAGCTTTGACCTGCATATCATCATCAAATGAGTAGAACAATCCTTCATTTATAGTGGCTTTGAGATATCGCAACATTCTTCTTGCAGCTTGCAAGTGTGTAGTCCTTGGACTATGCATAAATTGTGATAACACTCCAACTCCATATGCTATGTCGGGCCTGGTTATTGTGGCATAATTGAAAGAGCCTACAATAGATCGATACAAAGTTACATCCTCTAATGGCTCTCCATCAATGGAGCTTAGCTTTACATTAACTTCCATGGGATTTGAAATAGGCTTGCAATGTAGCATCCCAAACCTCTCAAGTAGGTCTAGAATATACTTCCTTTATATGAGCATAATACCTTCTTCTTTGTATACAACTTTAATGCCAAGAAAATACCTAAGATCTCCAAGATCAGAGATCCTAAACTCCTTTCCAAGCTTTGCCTTGATCTCCTCAATGCCCTTTGTATCATTACCTGTAATGATAAGATCATCTACATACACACACATGTAGACCACAAGTTCTCCTCTTTGTTTGATGAAGAGAGATGGATCCGCCTTGCATTGATTGTGACCACATTTGATCAAATAGTCCACCAATCTTTGGTTCCAAGCCCTTGGAGCTTGCTTTAGGCCATAAAGTGCCTTCTTCAACCTACAAACATGATGTGGAAATTCTTTATGAACAAAACATAGTGGTTGCTCCATGTATACCTCTTCTTCCAAGTCTCCATTGAGAAAGGCATTCTTGATATCCAATTGGAAGAGCTTCCATCCTTTGCTAGCAGCCATTGCAATGAGTGTCCTAATGGTGCTCATCTTTGCCACGGGGCTGAATGTCTCTTCAAAGTCCACTCCATAGGTTTGTGCAAAACCCTTGGCCACCAATCTTGCTTTGAACCTAGAAATAGATCCATCTGAATTCCTCTTTACTTTATACACCCACTTATTACCTATTACCTTCATGTTCTCCTTCTTGGGCACTAGAGTCCATGTTTGATTATACTCAAGTGCGTCGATCTCTTCTTGCATTGCCTCTTTCCATTCGGTGTACCTGCTTGCATCTTCATAGCAATTGGGCTCATGATCTTCTACTACTTTGTTCATATGTGCATAATGTGTTGCCATGTATGAATCATAAGTAAACCTTTGAGTTGGATACTTAACTCTAGAAGACTTCCTTTCTTCACCTTTTGGAGGAATAAACCTCCTTTGCCTTGGGAACTTGATCTCTTTCTTTGACGTGGCTTCTTTCTCCATCATGTGTCCTTCATCATCTTCAACTTCATTACCTTCTTCATCCAACTCCACCAATGTTGCTTTGCCTTTGTTGATTGATTGTGCTTCATAGCTTGATGAAGATCTCCCCCTCCATGGTGAGTTCATGCTTGAACTATCTTCATTGATGGAACACCTTGGGCCGCTTAGCTCTAGGTCGATTTGTTCTTCATCATGTCCATGATTTTCTTCTTCATAGTCCTGCATACAATCATACTTCTTATACCAAGGGAGTAGCTCATCAAATGCTACATCCCTTGATATCCTCAAGTCCTTTGTGTTTGGGTTGAAGCACCTGTAACCTTTATGATCATTTGAATATCCTAGAAACACACACTTTTCTGCCTTTGGTTGTAGCTTGTGCCTCAATTCACTTGGCACATGTACATAACAAGTACATACAAATATCTTCAAGTGGTAAAGATCAGGTTTCTTACCATAATAGGCTTGATATGGTGTCAAGCCATGGATCCCTGAGGTAGGAGCCCTATTCATTAGATACACGGCGGTATTTGCTGCATCACTCCAAAACATGTTAGGTACATTCATCTCATTAAGCATTGCTCTAGCGATCTCGGCAATGTATCTATTCTTTCTCTCTGCTACTCCATTTTGTTGGAGTGTGTACCTGCATGTTACTTGCCTCTTGATGCCTTGATCCATTAAAAAATCAGAAAACTCATTTGAGAAATATTCTCCCCCTCCATCGGACCTTAGCTTCTTGATATATGTACCTGTTTCCTTCTCTACCATTGCCTTGAATGCTTTGAAACATGTAAACACATCTGATTTGTCTTTGATGAAATAAACCCAAACCATCCTTGTGCAATCATCTATAAAAGTGACAAAGTACTTGTTACCTCCAATGGATTGCTCTTTCGTTGGCCCCCACACATCTGTATGTATCAACTCCAATGGATGTTGGCTTATGTAGCCACTCTTCTTGAATGGAAGTCTCGCTTGCTTCCCTAGTTGACAAGATTCACATAAATGCTTCATACCTTGTCCTTGGAAGTTTGGAAGACCTTCAACCAGCCTCTTGAATTGCATTTCCTTCATTCTTTGTATGTTGATGTGACCTATCCTCTTGTGCCACAAGTCCAACTCCGAAATCCTCTTGTTTCCATATGTGAAGTAGACATGTTGAGTAGAATGAGAATTTACCTCCAAAGTGAAAAGTCTCCCTTGCTTCTTTCCTCTTGCTATGACCTTGTAACCTTGCTTAGGGTTCTCCACAAAGCATCCACCTTTGTTGAACCTTACTTGATAGCCTCTTTCAACCATTTGCCCAACGGACACCAAGTTCTTTGTGATGGTAGGTACATGCAAGACATCCTTGAGACATCTTCCTTCCTCCTTGTCATCCAAAGCTACATCTCCAACATGGGAGAGCTCATGGGCTGTATCATCACCTGTTTCTACATGTCCTTTACCTTTGGGAACATGTAGATTAGTAAACCAATAAGCATTGCAACTCATATGGTTGCTACATCCACTATCAATATACCAAGTGTTATCTACTTTGCTTGAATTCCCATTCATGTGCATCATCAAGAGATTGTCATTTTCTGAACTTGTAGAAGCATAATTACCTTGGCCTTTGTATGAAGAACCTTGATTATAGTTCCTTTGGTTTCCTCCTTGGTAGCAATCTCTAGCATAGTGGCCAAACTTGCCACATATGTAACATCCTTCGCCATCTTGATTCCTGTTTTGTTGATGTCATCCTCCTCTTCCTCTTGATCTTCCTCTCCCTCTTTGTGATGAGGTGCCTTGGTCATGTCCTTGATTTCTTGAGTGGCCTTGCCTTCCTCCAAACCTTCGTTTGCCCCTTCCTTGTCCTTGTCTTCCTTTGCCCCTTTGATTACCTGCATAGAAAACTTGTGCATCTTTGCTTTTAGTTGAACTTCCACCTATGTTCATTTCTTCGGTGACCATGAGAGCAACCAATTGCTCAAAATCGGGAAGATTATCCCTTACATAAACTGAAGTGGTAAAGGGTTTCCACTTCTCATCATCTCTCAAACCATTGAGAGTATAAGCCACAAGATCGTCATCGTCTACGTGGCTTCAAATGGATCCCAATGCATCTCATAACTCCTTGACCTTAAGTATGTAGTCATTTATGCTACTCCCTGAGCTCTTCCTAAGGTTGTTGAGCTCATTCTTGAGTTGGATCTTCCTTGCTTTGGTGCTTGTTGAATAAAGCCTTTCAAGTGTCTCCCATACCTTCATGCTTGAATCCAGGTCTTGGATATGGCCGATCATGCTATTGCTAATGTGTTGGGAAAGAATAAAGATAACCCTCTTGTCTCTTTCATTCCATTCCCTAAAGGCCCTTCTCTGGTCATTGGTTGGATTCTCATCCAACCTAGGTCTTGGTTCACTTCCACTAATCAACCCCCAAAGGCCCTTGCCCATAAGATAGTTGGAGACCCTAAATCTCCATGGTTGATAGTTACCTTTGTCTAGCTTTTCAATTTGAGTGTTGAAGTCTCCCATATCTAGTCTTTGATACTTGACCTAGCCCTTGGCTAATGCTCCAATGTGAGTGAAATGAAAATGAGGCTCTGAGGTTACCTCAATCCAAAGCTTTCCTTAGATGGACACCTTGTGCTCTTGCAAATTTGAGTAGAATAGCTCCCCCTTGATGTGAGCTACCTCCAAGAAGCTTTTGTTGATGCAACTCTTCAACCAACAACTCCAAGAGGTCTTCTTGCTTGTATGTGATACCTCCAAGATACCCAAATGCTCTGATACCACTGATGGGGGAAGTATCTCAACCCCTAAGCAACGATGAAGCGCGAATGACCTCCATAGGTATCCTTCTTTGACCTCTGCACACCAAAAATGCTCTTACTCAGAGCTTATGCAGAGAACTCCAGTGAGCTTTTGTAGACCTGTAGTAGACACCAAGGGCTTTCCAACAAAACAAATTTCACTTCAAATGGATGCTTACACAAAGAGAAACAATGTCTACAACATGAGCTAGTTGAATGCTCACAACTGCTAGTCAAGCAGAGACCTCACTTCACTCCAGCAAACTTTTCTCAGAGATTATACAGAGAATGAACCTCAAACTTGAGTCAACTTTAGAGCACTCTAATAGCTACCCAATGACACCGAAATCATAGCAAATGGATACATAGAGAAGGAGAACCAGCCCTTACAACAGAGAGAAAAATATTTCCAACAGAGCCTACACAAAGAGAGAGATATCAATCACACAACTTCACTAAAATGAATGTTGCTCCCAGCTTACTCAGAGAATGCTCCAGAGAATTGGTAAGCATAAAATAGACTCTTGTAGCTATCCAATAAGACAAGAGTTACATCAAATGAATACCATATGAGGGAGAACCAATGCTAACAACTCAGGGGTAGAGAGTTGCAACACTGCCTGCGCACACACATAGATATGCCTACTAAAAGAAAACAAACAAGCAAGCAAGGGGGTTGCTTAAGCAAGGGGCTTGCTTATCAAAACTCCAGCACTTAGTGCTCACTTTACATGAGCTAAAACTCCAAGAAGATGGCCCAAAAGAAGTCGGGATACATGCTCCTTTTATAGTGAGAGGTGTGCCCCTAAAATCTAGGAACTACCTTTCCATATCAGCCTCCTAACTTGGAGGAATTAGTTGAGATGACTTGGGGAGTGGTTGAGTGACTTTTCTTGATGGAATCTCGTGGCTTTTGGCTTCCTTTGATTGCTCCACATGTCCATAAAAGATTCCCCACGAATTTTTAGCTTGAAGCTTGACTTTTAACAACATACACATACACATACACATACACATACAGATACACATACACATAGACATACACATACACATACACATACACATACACATACACATGCACATACACATGCACATGCACATACAGATACACATACACATACACACACATACACATACACATTCACATACACATACACATACACATACACATACACATACACATACACATACACATACACATACACATACACATACACATACACATACACATACACATACACATACACATACACATGCACATACACATACACATACACATACATATACACATACACATACAAATACACATAGACATACACATGCACGTACACATACACATAAACATACACATACACATACACATACACATACACATACACATACACATACACAACACATACACATACACATACACATACACAACACATACAAATACACATACACATACACATACACATACACATAAACATACACATACACATACACATACACATCCACATACACATACACATACACATACACATACACATGCACATACACATGCACATGCACATATAGATACACATACACATACACACACATACACATACACATTCACATACACATACACATACACATACACATACACATACACATACACATACACATACACATACACATACACATACACATACACATACACATACACATACACATACACATACACATACACATACACATACACATACACATACACATACACATACACATACACATACACATACACATACACATACACATACACATACACATACACATGCACATACACATACACATACACATACATATACACATACACATACAAATACACATACACATACACATACACATACACATACACATACACATACACATACACATACACATACACATACACATACACATACACATGCACATACACATACACATACACATACACATAGACATACACATACACATGCACATACACATGCACATACACATACACATACACATACACATACACATACACATACACATACGCATACACGTACACATACACATACACATTCATATACACATACACATACACATACACATTCACCCATACACCTACACCTACACATACACATACACATACACATACACATACACATACACATACACATACACATATACATACACATACACATACACATACACATACATATACACATACACATACACATACACATACACATACACATACACATACACATACAAATACACATACACATACACATGCACATACACATACACATACACATACACATACACATACACATACACATACACATACACATGCACATACACATGCACATACACATACACATACACATACACATAAACATACACATACACATACACATACACATACACATACACATACACATACACATACACATACACATACACATACACATACACATACACATACACATACACATACACATGCACATACACATACACATACACATACACATACACATACACATACACATACACATACACATACACATACACATACACATACACATACACATACACATACACATACACATACACATACACGTACATGTACGTACACATACACATACACATACACATACACATACACATACACATACACATACACCTACACATACACATACACATACACATACACATACACATACACATACACATACACATACACATGCACATACACATGCACATACACATACACATACACATACACATACATATACACGTACACATACACATACACGTTGTCGGAAGGATTTCCTCACTTGAATTGTTATATGGAAAAATAAAAATATTTTGATTTAAAATCAATTAAGTGAAATCTCTCTTACATTTGTTTTTTTTTTATTGAGTAATTTTTCCTTGAAGTACCTGCAGGCAAAAGATGGACATATATTGAGAATTTAGAACAATGGGAAAAGATATTCGGCTGAACCCTTGAAGTTATGTTTAAATTTATCTTTATCTATACCCTCTATAGTCTTAATCTTCTTAATTTCATAAATGACTTTACTTATGAACTATAAAGATGTGTATTATGTGGATAACTAAGTGAGAGGATGCATTTGTGTTTATATGTATGAAGTGGTGTAAGAGTTTATACATGTTAATGTTTTCATATGAATATATCTTAACTTGATTGTTCATAAGTGAATTTTTCTATTTACTTCATGTGATTGTAGTAACTTTATGGTTAGTATGTTACCTTAAATGGTTATTGTAAAAATGATTTACCTTAATAAATTGAACTAGTATTTCCTATGAGCCTAAACTATGTTAATTATGATATTTATTTAACTTAAAACATAATATAAGTGAAACCTTATAATTATAGTTTTTAATAGATTAAAAACATAAACCTAACTATATGTGTGGCAATTATAAGTATTAATTGACTTAATTATAAATTAATTTAACTAACATAAGTTAGTGTCACTATTAAAATAAATTTTAATGTATTAAGATTATATGAAAGTTACTTTAAACAATAACTAATATTTAAATTCATTAATATTTAATATATTTAATTATTATAGTTTATTATATTAATAATAAAAACTATAAATATTACGTAAGTAAAAGTTATAGTTTACTCTAAGCTAGTTTGAGTTACACTAAGTATGCATGAGTTTGTTTAGTATGCATGTTTTGAGTGATGTTGTCTTTGAGTTAGTAGGAAATGCGTACGTGCATATCTGTGTGAGCATTTGTGTATTTAAAAGAATTAATGAGTGTGTTTTTTTTTTGCTAATGATTTTTCTTGCAGGTACTACTTTTTTTAGACTTCGACCGCGAGAGAGAGAGAGGCACTGTCTGCATCGTTTCATTCAGGGACTAGTTGTTTGTCAATTGTTCTCTCTTTCTTCTGTGAGCGCTTGTAACTTTTGTTATGCAGAGAGAGAGAGGAGAATGGATGAATCAGTCGGCAGATCCGACTGGCGGGTTGTCACATGAGGCATTAGAATCTGAGGATGACTGTAGTTCCTTGTCAGGCTTTCAGGAGAAAAGCTCTACAGGGGCTTCAGATGGCCACGAAGATCTTGAAGAGGAGATCGATGAATCAAATACATACTCAGAACCTGATAGTTCTTCCACCTAAGAGATTAACGAATGTTTTGAGCTTTTGTTTTCCTAACCTTTTATCAGCAAATAGAAAAAAATATGTACATGAGACGATGTGGTAGAAAGAGAGAGACTCGGTGCATGATCACGCTGATAAATCAACACAGTGATTGATTAATTGATATTAGAGATAGAGAGTCTGGGACCAGGGTACTTTGACTATGCTGGGGGCGTTCTGCAGGTATGCATAAAGATAGAGAAGAGCATCGTTTACTAGATGCAGACGGGGAGAGTCAGTAAGGGCCTATGTCCTTGAAAACGAGAAACCCTAGAGACTTGGATCATAACCCCATCTCCTACCGGTTCTGATGTAGTTACGCTTTGTACAAGCAAAGAGGGAGAGAAAAGCGTAGGAGAGAGAGGAAAAGAGAGAAGCATAGGAGAGAGAGGAAAAGAGAGAAGCGTAGGAGAGAGAGGAAAAGCGTAGTATGAGAGAGAGAGAGAGAGCTGCAGAGAGCAACTGTTTCATCTTTAGTTTTCACTTATCAGATCTAATTATAGATCTTCAACTCAGAATCACTATGAAGGTCGTACTTCTCATTCTGTGAATGATTTGTTATTCCGATGTCTTTTGTAGTAGTTCTCTGCATTCCTCTCAAAACTTTACCAAGAGTAAAAAGCGTGCTGAACTTCAACACAAGTCTCTGTGTTCTATGGAAACTCGATGTGATCTTGTTGGCAGTTCATGAGATTTATGCTTTTTTTTTACATTTGTTCTCTGTAAACTCGTATTAATCTTCGATCCGCTGCCAAGCTTATCATATTTGAAGGTTGTCTTAAATCATTATGGCCACCAAATTTCAGACCTTGCCTGTGTGAGGGTGTGTGCGCGCTGCTGTATTTATGAGGGTAAAATAGATATATATATTAGAGACCTGAAAATTATTTACATTGGTAAGCATTGAGAACTTTTTTTTTACTTATATTCATATCTCTGAAATCTATATGAATGACTATAGAGATTATATAGGATGTTGGAATCTATATCGTTATGGGCATGTAAATACATGCATATGCATGTTAAAGAGTAGAGTGCATGTGTATACATAGCATGTGTGATGCATGAATGCATGTTAGTATGCATGTGAGCATGAATGAGTATTTATATAGAGTAAATATGCAAGTGCATAGATGGTTTAATGCATATGTATATATATAAGAACATGCATGTGTATGAGCATATGCTTAAATGTGCATAAATGCATGGTAAGTATGAGTATAAGTTCATTAGAAGTAAGTGAGAATGCATGAGCATAAATGTGAAGGCATACACGCATAAATGCATGAGAATGCATGGATAACATATATGAATCTTAGTAAGTAAAAACCGGCATGTATATATGCATGTATAAGTATGTATAAGAATAAAGAGTACATGCATATATGAATGCTATGAAAATGTGAGTATACGTATGCATGCATGCATGTATATATGTGTGAGCATGTGTGTGCATAAGCATGTTAATGAATGCATATAAATGTTTGTATAAGTAATTATAAATATATGATAATATACATATATGCAAAATGAAGTTAAAATATGCATTAAGGTTAAGAAGTTAGAAGTGTTTGTATACATATGTTAGTTATGTATTAAAAATTAAAGTATTCAATGAGTGTTTCATATTTATTAAAAGCGTACTTATATTTATTTTTTGCTAATGATTTTTCTTGCAGATCATTGAAGAGATTACAAAGGAGAATACGAGAACACAAGCATACAAGATTTCAAGATTACAAAATTACGATATTTGAAGATTGTTTATTAAGTTGTATAGGATTATCCATTAAGAGAATTGTATTAGCACTTATGATAAACTTTTGTATAGGCTTAAAATCCTAAAGATTTCTAGAACTTCCACTTTTCGATATAATTAAGATTTGTAAAGGCTTAAATAAGATTGGATTTGAAATTCTTCATACTGTTTCTCTGAAAATTAATTGAGATCTTTACTTTTTTATTTCGTATGTCTAAAGAGATAGGATCTACAAATAGTTTGAAACTAGTATCTACAAACGATTCTGATATTAAGAATCAAGAATTAGAAAACTTAATTATAGGTACACTACTTCCGACTTCAATTGATAGTTTGAATAATAACAAAAATATAATAATTGAAATTATTAAAGATAAAGTAGTTAATGAAACTTTACACACGTTAGATTACGATCGTCTTATTTCTAGAATTTTACCTTTAATTACCATAGTTTTGTCAGAACTGGAGGACAATAGAGACTTATTCCCACCTAATTTAGTTAGAAAACCTAACTCAAATCAAATTGAAAACAAAGAAGTTAACTTTGTTAAAGATAAAATTACAAGCGAGAACTTAGTTTTGTCTTATCAATTAGAAGCTATAGAAAGATATAGAAACGCTCGTCCTTACGGCTCTTAGTCTTTAAAAATAGTTCTTAATTTGCACTCCCATAAATTAGAAACCTATAGTTTTTATCACACCTAAACTGAAAAAATCAACAGAAGGCCCTAGGCTTACTTAGAAGCACCCTGCGTGCAGTCACACGGTTAGGTTAGCACGATTCTTGTAGATGAACGTCAGCCTCCCTTCACACCCCTCTACGAAAACGTACACATACACATACACATACACCCACACATACACATACACATACACATACTCTTACACATACACAAACACATACACATACACAAACACATACACATACACATACACATACAAATACACATACACATACATGTACACATAAATATACACATACACATACACATACAAGTGCACATACACATACACATACACATACACATACACATACACATACACATACACATACACATACACATACACATACACATACACATACACATACACATACACATACACATACACATACACATACACATTGACATACACATACACATACACAAACACATACACATACACATACACATACACAAACACATACACATACACATACACATACACATACACATACACATACACATACACATACACATACACATACACATACACATACACATACACATACACATACACATACACATACACATACACATACACATACACATACACATACACATACACATACACATACACATACACATACACATACACATACACATACACATACACATACACATACACATACACATACACATACACATACACATACACATACACATACACATACACATACACATACACATACACATACACATACACATTCACATACACATTCACATACACATAGACATTCACATAAACCTACACATACACATACACATACACATACACATACACATACACATACACATACATATACACATACACATACACATACACATACACATACACATACACATACACATACACATACACATACACATACACATACACATACACATACACATACACATACACATGCACATGCACATACACATGCACATACACATGCACATACACATACACATACACATACACATACACATACACATGCACATGCACATAGACATGCACATACACATGCACATACACATACACATACACATACACATACTTATACACATGCACATACACATGCACATACACATGCACATACACATGCACATACACATACACATACACATACACATACACATACACATACACATACACATACACATACACATGCACATACACATGCACATACACATACACATACACATACACATACACATACACATACACATACACATACACGTACACATACACATACACATACACGTACACATTGTTGGGAGATTTGAAAACTCCCTTTGCAACTAGAAGTGAAAGGTGACCTCCCAAGGTACACCCAACTGGACACTGTTCTAGTGTTTTGGTTATTTCTGAGACCTGGTACAGAGATTTCCTGCGATACTTTAACCACTCTTAGTACACTTAAAAGAGCTTTCTAACAAGACAAATTTCATCTAAAATTGATGCTCACACATGAAATGGCAATGTCTGCAAGTCAGGCTACTTTGCCAACACTGTCATAGACCTGTGCAGAGACACACCTTCACTCCAGATACAATAACTCAGAGAATATGCAGAGACAAATGCTGAGCTTTGAACCACAACTAGAAGACTATATTAGCTGTCCAACAAGAGTAAAGTCACAGCAAATGCATTTCTACAATATGAGAACCAATGGATACAACTCAAAGAATTAGAGACTAGTCACTGCTAGCATAGACAGTGAGATATCCTAACCCAAACTTGGGATGGAAGGAAGAAGGGGGCTTGCTTAAGCTAGGGGGTTGCTTGCTGGAGTTCCAGGACTCTAAGAACACTCCAATACACAAAAGAAACACATGGGATCACTCAAAAAGTTGTGATCCAAGCCTATTTTAAATAGAGCAAGTAGACTCCTACAATCTAGGAACCTCTTTTCCAAAAATTGCTCCTCTCTAAGTTAGAGGAATTGATTGCAATGATTTGGGGAGTTGTTGAGTGATTCTTTTTGGGGAAATCTCATGACTTGAGGCCTTCATACATTGGTCCACTTGTACAAATTAGTTTGCCCACGAATTTGTACTTTGAAGCTTGATTTTTTAACACTCCCCCTCAAGCTTCAATCTTCATCGTCATCAAAGGTCCTTCATGCTAATGCCTTGCTTGAACTTCATGAGCTTTGTGCCATCCAATGCCTTTGTAAACATATCAACAACTTGGTCTTTTGTACCTATATGAATCACTGAAATTTCCTTTGTCAATACCTTTTCCCTTATGAAGTGGTAATGCACTTCAATATGCTTGGTTCTTGCATGGAAAACAGGGTTTGAAGCGAGGTGTATGCTACTCAAGTTATCACAATAGATAGGATATGTATCAACAATTCAAGCCCATAAACAACTCCTTAAGCCACATAAGTTCACATGTGACTTGTGCAAGTGCTCTATACTCAGCCTCTGTAGATGATAAAGCAACTATCGGTTGCTTCTTTGACATCCAAGATATAACTTTGCTTCCAAGCATCACTAGATAACCACTAGTGCTTCTTCTATCTTCTTTGGATCCGGCCCAATCCGCATCAGAGTATGCCTTGACCTGCAAATCATCATCATATGCATAGCATAATCCTTCATTTATAGTACCCTTTAAGTACCTAAGGATTCTTCTTGCTGCGAACAAGTGAGTAGTCCTTGGACTATGCATAAATTGTGACAAGATGCCTACTCCATAAGCTATATTGGGTCTTGTGATGGTTGTAAAATTAAGTGATCCAACAATAGACCTATAAAAAGTGTCATCTTCAAGAGGATTACCATCACTAGAGCTCAGCTTCAAATTTTAACCTCCATTGGATTGGGGATTGGCTTGCAATTTATCATTCCAAACTTTTCAAGTACATCTACAATGTACTTCCTTTGCATCAACATGATTTCATCTTGTTTGTAACAACTTCATTGCCAAGAAAGTACCTCAATTCCCCAAGATGTGAGATCTTAAATTCTTTACCCAGCTTGGATTTGATGTCTTCAATTCCCTTTATGTCATTACCTGTGATAATAAGGTCATCGATATAAACACAAATGTAGGCAGCTAGTTCACCTCTTTGCTTCATGAAGAGAGAGTGATCTGCATCACTTTTTTTGTATCCACACTTGATAAGATATTCCACCAATCTATGATTCCAGGCCCTTGGTGCTTGTTTTAGGCCATAAAGAGCCTTTTTCAACGTGCAAACATGTGTAGGAAATTTACTACTTACAAAACCTTGTGGTTGCTCCATATACACTTCTTCTTCCAAGTCTCCATTGAGGAATGCATTCTTGATGTCCAATTGGTATAATTTCCATCCTTTGGTGGCTGCTATAGCTATTAAGGTTCTGATGGTGCTCATTTTAGCCACGGGGCTGAAAGTTTCTTCAAAATCCACTCCATATGTTTGTGCAAAGCCTTTTGCAACAAGCCTTGCTTTGTACCTAGCGATAGTCCTATCCGCTTTCCTCTTTACCTTGTAGACCCACTTGCTTCCTATCACTTTCAAGCCATCCTTCTTGGGCACAAGACTCCAAGTCATGTTTTCTTCAAGAGCTTCAATCTCTTCCTTCATAGCTTCCTTCCATTCTTTATACCTATTTGCTTCTTCAAAACATGTAGGTTCACCATCTTCTACAACTTTATTCATATAAGCATAATGAGTTGCCATAAATGAATCATATGTGAGCCTATCTACTGGATACCTTGGCCTTAAGGACTTCCTCTCTTCACCTTTTGTAGGTATGAACCTTCTATTTCTTGGTTTATGCTTTGGTACATGTGAAGATTCTCCATGGTCTTCACCGCTCACTTCAACTCCATCATCGTCTAGCTCCAGAGGCTTTCCTCTCCCTTTTGTTGAATGACTTGGTGCTGAATTTCCTCTTGCTCCCCCTTTTCAAGGTGATGAAATCTGATCTTCATCCTCTGAACTTGAGCTTTGATGACCATTTAGTTCAATACTTGTTTGTCTTTCAGCTTCTTCATGCCTAGATCCATCATCTTCATGTTCCTGCAAATACTCTACCTTCTTGTACCATGGAAGTAGCTCATCAAAAGCTACATCTCTTGATACTTTGAGCTCCTTTGTATTTGGATTGAAGCATCTAAAACCCTTTTGATCATTTTCATAGCCAATGAAGACACACTTTTCTAACTTTGCTTGCAACTTATGCCTTAGCTCTCTAGGAACATGAACATAGCATGTACAACCAAAATATTTTAAGGTGGGACAGGTTTGGCTTCTTACCATACCAAGCTTGATAAGGCGTTGAGGTGTGTATTCCTGAAGTTGGAGCCCTATTCATGAGGTATATGGTTGTATTGGCTGCATCACTCCAAAAATGGTTGGGCATATTCGTTTCATTCAACATTGTCCTAGCTATCTCTGCAATGTACATGTTCTTTCTTTCTGCAATCCCATTTTGTTGAGGTGTATACCTGCATGTTACATGGCTTTTGATGCCTTGCTCCCAAAGAAAATCTGAAAATTCATTTGAGAAGTACTCTCCCTCTCCATCGGACCTTAGCTTCTTTCTGTAGTTACTTGTCTCCTTCTCAACCATAGCTTTGAACATTTTAAAGCATTGAAACACATCTGATTTTTGCTTTATGAAATAGATCCAAACCATGCGAGTACAATCATCTATAAAAGTCACAAAATACATATTCCCTCCTAGGGATGGCTCCTTGGTTGGTCCCCATACATCTGTGTGAACCAATTCAAGTGGATGTTGACTGATGTATCCACTCTTCTTTAAGGGAAGTCTTGATTGCTTACCCATCTGACAAGCTTCACATAATTTCTTCATTCCTTGACCTTGAAAACTTGGTAGACCTTCTACTAGCTTCTTTTGCTGAATCTCCTTCATCCTTTGAATGTTGATGTGGCCAATTCTTTTGTGCCACAAGTCGAACTCCGCAATCTGCTTATTACCAAAAGTAAAGTATACATGATGTGAAGTATTTGGTTTTACCTCTAATGTAAAGAATCTTCCTTGCTTCTTTCCTCTTGCAACCAGCTTGTAGCCTTGTTTTGGGTTCTCCGCAAAGCATCCTCCTTTGTTGAATCTCACTTGGTAGCCTCTGCCCACCATTTGTCCCACAGATACCATGTTATTGGTGATTGTAGGTACATGAAGCACATCTTTAACAAACCTTCCTTGCTCTTTGTCATCCAAAACCACATCACCTATGTGTGTGATATCATGGGCTGTATCATCCCCTGTTTCCACATGCCCTTTACCACTTGGAGCATGTAGATTAGTGAACAAAGTTTGGTTGCAACTCATATGGTTGCTGCAACCGCTATTGATATACCATATAGTATCTACATTGTTTGAGCTTCCATACATATGCATCATAAGGAGATTTTCATTCTCAGAGCTAGTGGATGCATAATTACCTTGCCCTTTGTATGTTGAGGCTTTGTTGTAACTCCTTTGGTTGCTCGCTTGGTAGCAATCCCTTGCATAATGTCCATGTCGTCCACATATGTAGCATCCTTGACCATCTTGGCTTCTTGATTGTTGATGTCTTCCTCCTCTTCCTCTTGTCCTTCCTCTTCCTTTAAACGAAGAGCCTTCTTGGTCATGTCCTAGATTGCTTTTTCTTCCTCCAAATCTTCCTCTTCCCCTACTTTGGTTGCCTCTTTGTTCTTTGCCCCTTGAGTTTCCTGCATAAAACACTTGGGCATCCTTGCCCTTTGATGAACCTCCATTTATATTCATTTCTTCGGTTACCATAAGAGAAACTAGCTCCTCAAAATGTGGAAGTGTGTCCTTACATAAACTGAAGTGGTGAATGGTTTCCACTTTTCATCATCCCTCAAACCATTGAGGGTATACGCCACTAGATCATCATCATCTATGTGGTTGCCATCAGATCCCAATGCATCTGAAAGTTCCTTGACTTTGAGAATGAATTTGTTGATGCTACTCCTTGAGGTCTTCTTTAGATTTTTTAACTCATTTTTAAGTTGAATCTTCCTTGCTTTAGTGTTAGTAGAGTAGAGCCACTCCAAAGTTTCCCAAACTCTCATGCTTGAGTCTAGGTCTTGAATGTGTCCTCTCATACTGTTGCTAATGTATTGTGAAAGAATGAAAATAAATCTTTTGTCACGCTCATTCCATTCCCTAAATGCTCTCATCTGGTCATTTGTTGGATTATCCCCCAACCTAGGTCTTGGATCAGTCGCACTGATCAAACCCCAAAGACCCTTGCCCATGAGATAGTTTGACATCTGAAACTTCCAAGGCTGATAGTTGCCTTTGTCAAGTTTCTCTATTTGACTGTTGAACTCAGCCATATCTTGCTTTCTCTAAGGTTTGGAACTCTTCCAATACCTCCTTGAAGTGCAAGTGATGCAAAAGTAAACTGATGTTACCTCCAAGATTAGATCTCCTTTGATAAACTCCAAGTATGCTTCACTTGACAAGGATCGAGTGCTCCCCCTTGATGAAAATCTTTGTCCAACTTCCTTTGGTGAAGAAACCTTTTAAAGTACATCTAAAATAGATCTTTTTCTTTGTATTGGATGCCCTCCAAGAACTTCAAAATGCTCTGATACCATTGTTGGGAGATTTGACAACTCCCTATGCAACGAGAAGCGAAATGTGACCTCCCAAGGTACACTCAACTGGACACTGTTCTAGTGTTCTGGTTATTTCTTCAAGCTCGTAAAGATATTTCCCGCGACATTGTGACTACTCACAGTAGACTTAAAGAGCTTTCTAACAAGAAAAATTTCATCTAAAGTGGATGCTCACACATGAAATGGCAATGTCTGCAAGTCAGGCTACTTTGCCAACACACTCAGAGACCTGTCGAGAGACACACCTTCACTCCAAATACAATAACTCAAAGAATATGCAAAGACAGTTCCTAAGACTTGAACCACAATTAGAGGACTATATTAGCTATCCAACAAGAGTAAAATCACAGCAAATGCATTTCTAAAATATGAGAACCAATGGATACAACTCAGAGAAATAGAGACTAGTCACTGCTAGCATAGAGAGTGAGATATCCTAACCCAAACTTGGGATGGAAGCAAGAACGGGGCTTGCTTAAGCTAGGGGGTTGCTTGCTGGAGTTCCAGCACTCTAAGAACACTCCAATACACCAAAGAAACACACGGGATCACTCAAAAAGTCATGATCCAAACCTATTTTAAATAGAGCAAGTATACTCCTACAATCTAGGAACCTCTTTTCCTAAAATTGCTCCTCTCTAAGTTAGAGGAATTATTTGCAATGATTTGGGGAGTTGTTGAGTGATTCCTTTTGGGAAAATCTCGTGACTTGAGGCCTTCATACATTGGTCCACTTGTACAAATTAGTTTGCCCACGAATTTGTACTTTGAAGCTTGATTTTTTAACACTCCCCCTCAAGCTTCAATCTGCATCTTCATCAAAGGTCCTTCATGCTAATGCCTTGCTTGAACTTCATGAGCTTTGTGCCATCCAATGCCTTTGTAAACATATGAGCAACTTGGTCTTTGGTACCTATATGAATCACTGAAATCTCCTTTGTCAATACCTTTTCCCTTATGAAGTGGTAATGCACTTCAATGTGCTTGGTTCTTGCATGGAAAACAGGGTTTGAAGCGAGGTGTATGCTACTCAAGTTATCACAATACATAGGATATGTATCAACCTGCAAATTCAAGTCCATAAACAACTTCTTAAGCCACATAAGTTCACATGTGACTTGTGCAAGTGCTCTATAATCAGCCTCTGTAGATGATAAAGCAACTATCAGTTGCTTCTTTGACATCCAAGATATAACTTTGCTCCTAAGCATCACTAGATAACCACTAGTGCTTCTTCTATCTTCTTTGGATCCGGCCCAATCCGCATCAGAGTATGCGTTGACCTGCAAATTATCATCATATGCATAGCATAATCCTTCATTTATAGTACCCTTTAAGTACCTAAGCATTCTTCTTGGTGCGAACAAGTGAGTAGTCCTTGGACTATGCATAAATTGTGACAAGACGCCTACTCCATAAGCTTTATCGGGTCTTGTGATGGTTGCATAATTAAGTGATCCAACAATAGACCTATACAAAGTGTCATCTTCAAGAGGATTACCATCACTAGAGCTCAGCTTCAAATTAACCTCCATTGGATTGGATATTGGCTTGCAATTTATCATTCCAAACTTTTCAAGTACATCTACAATGTACTTCCTTTGCATCAACATGATTTCATCTTGTTTGTAAACAGCTTCAATGCCAAGAAAGTACCTCAATTCCCCAAGATCTGAGATCTTAAATTCTTCACCTAGCTTGGATTTGATGTCTTCAATTCCCTTTATGTCATTACCTGTGATAATAAGATCATCGACATAAACACAAATGTAGGTAGCTAGTTCACCTCTTTGATTCATGAAGAGAGAGTGATCTGCATCACTTTGTTTGTATCCACACTTGATAAGATATTCCACCAATCTATGATTCCAGCCCCTTGGTGCTTGTTTTAGGCCATAAAGAGCCTTTTTTTCAACCTGCAAACATGTGTAGGAAATTTACTACTTACAAAACCTTGTGGTTGCTCCATATACACTTCTTCTTCCAAGTCTCCATTCAAGAATGCATTCTTGATGTCCAATTGGTATAATTTCCATCCTTTGGTGGCTGCCATAGCTACTAAGGTTGTGATGGTGCCCATTTTAGCCATGGGGCTGAAAGTTTCTTCAATTTCCACTCCATATGTTTGTGCAAAGCCTTTTGCAACAAGCCTTGCTTTGTACCTAGCAATAGTCCCATCCGCTTTCCTCTTTACCTTGTAGACCCACTTGCTTCCTATCACTTTCAAGCCATCCTTCTTGGACACAAGACTCCAAGTTTTCTTTTCTTCAAGAGCATCAATCTCTTCCTTCATAGCTTCCTTCCATATTTTATACCTATTTGCTTCTTCAAAACATGTAGGTTCATGATCTTCTACAACTTTATTCATATAAGCATATTGAATTGCCCTAAATGAATCATATGTGAGCCTATTGTGTACCTAAGAACCAACTTAGGGACTTGCGGAGAAAGAGACTGTACCTCAATCCCCCTCAAGTGCATATAGTGGGGATTTACGCTTTAATTATCAATCCGATGAGTATACAAACCTAGCCGAGTGTATGAAGACGTGCATTCAAATGAGGATCAATGCAAAAGAGTTACTCAAAGAGTGCAAACACGGCAATGACTTATCCAAACAAGCTCCAACTGACAGTCATGGTGTCACGATACTTGGTGCAGCAGCCAACAGTAAATCGAGCTTCTCTCTCAGCTCCGAACTCCAAATATAGTAAATAGCACATGCGTTTCGAAGCTCTCAAGAAGACACATCCAATGCTGGTATTTTCACTGGATTCTGAGGCTTCTGCTTCAAGTTATGAGCAAAATACTGAGTTGTGAGAATGACCTTCCTACACTTCAGCACTTCCTACACTTCACACACACCTCAACTACAGCAAGCAATCACTTTCATGGATAGACAACACTTCCTTACACTCTTTCCATGCAACACACATGCATACAAGCTCACAAAGAAGATGATACAGAGAGGAGAAGACACGAATTCGAATTTCTGTGTTCTTGATTCTCACAATTGCAAAAAGTTTTTACAAAGAGTCACAAATTGACTTATATACTTGTGCCCTAAAAATGGTCCTTTCACACAAGAGACCGGCACTTTATTCACTAAAAGACTAATTTCCTACTAATTTACATGGATAACTTTCTAATCTTCTGTGGGGATGCATCTAGAGGACTCCTCTAGTGCATTTACATCGGAAAATATATTACAAGAATGGTTATAATACAAAAATTGGGTGTCCAAATCGGAAAAATTTTGGGGCCCTTCTTTCTCTCTGCCTTGTGCTCTCTTTAGCTCTGCAACACTCTCCCCCTCTTTGTCTTTGTCGTCCCTTGACAAGTTTTACTTCTTGTTTGTCTCTGTCATCGCACACATCCCTTGGTCAGTTCTGCCTACTGGTAGACTGGCATTACGTTTTCGGGGTCCTTTGATTTGTCCTGGTTGCACACATCAGACCCTGCTGTATTACTTAAGCCTGTTAATTCGGGTTGCCACGCACACCATTAGTAGACATATGAGGATGTAGCTCTTCAGCCTTGATCTGAACCTTCTGTTGATCAAGAGGTTGAAGCACCCTCATGTGGCTGCGTGCTTTTCCTTGGTGTGTGTGCCCCTGCGGGGCTCTATGCAGAGATGGGTGTTGCGCCCCTGTGGGGCTTCTTGCAGAGATATGTCTTCAGATATTACCTCTTTAGTGAAGCTTCTTTCATTGTCTTCTTCTTTTCTTCCTTTTGCTTGATTCTCCCTCAACATTGCCCCCCTCCTTGACTCTGTCGTCCCCGACAGGCTTTGACAAGCGATCGGCGTATGTTCTATATACTTTTTGCTCTGTGTCATTAAGCAAATTGGCTTCACGTATCATTAGCCGTTTCCATTGTTCTATCTTCACACCGTCATTTGGTGGCTGTCTATGGTCCGCGAAGAAGCTCAGTTCGTATGCCACTAATCTGGCATTTAGGTTAGATGACATCTTTAAAAATATTTCGGAATCAATTTCAAAAAATCCAGTGAAGAATGCTTCTTCAAATGTCTGCATGTAAGTACTTGGCAAAAACATAATCCTAGGATAATACGCCATTATTGTAGGTCCGCTAGGCATAACAGAGAGGTCAAAAATGAGTATGTCTGTTCCTTGATTAATACCAATGAAGAGCTAAGATGCAACCAATGGCAAACCTGGATGCATCTACATGAATGTGAAATGGCTTATTCCAATTGGGTACTCGAAGGATTGGCGCTGAACTCAATCGACTCTTTAATTCGTTAAAGGCTTTCTCACATTCTTGATTCCAATTAAATTGCGTCAATAATGCATAAAGAGGTCTAGCAATTATGGCATACATATGTATGAATCTTCGGTAGTAACCACAATGCCCCATAAGTGCTTGGACTTCTTTAGCCGTCTTCGGTCTTGGCAAATCTAGAATTACTTTGATTTTGTCTTCATCGGTTGAGATTCCATTTTTAGAGACAATATGCCCTAATATCTTTCCTTGTCAAACCATGAAAACACATTTTTTTGGGTTCAGGCATACTCGATATTGTCGACATTTGGCAAAGATCTTTTCTAGTTCAGGGATGCGCTCTGATCGTACAACTGAATACATATACCTCCATACTCTTTCTCAGGAACTCTTTGAATACATGGCACATCAATCTCTGGAAGGTGGCTGGGGCATTAGTTAGGTCGAAAGGCATAACCCTAAAGGCGTATACTCCCCATTTAGTTGCAAAAGTTGTTTTGTGTTGGTCCTCAGGAGCAATGGCTACCTGATTATACCCTGAGAAACCATCCAGAAAACTATACACTTCCTTCCCTGCCACTCTTTCCAACAGATGATCAGTAATAGGTAATGGGTAACTATCCCTTATGGTAGCGGCATCTACTTTTTTCAGATTTATGCATACTCTTAACTTCCCATTCTTTTTCGGTACAACCACCAAAGGTGACACCCATTTCGTGTGCTCAATCTCATATATGAATCCAGCATCTAACAACTTATCTATCTCTTCCTTTATCTTTGTTGAGTACACATCATTGTATGTATACGGTCTTTGTTTAGAAGGTTTGGCTTCGGATGTCATGGGGATTCTATGAGCACATATAGATGGATCTACTCCTTTCAAGTCCTTATAGGTCCAAGCAAAGACATCCCAGTACTCCCTTATGAGGCGTATTAACTCTTGTTCTTCCTCCACTCAGACATCTTGTCCTATGAAAGTACATCGCTCCTCTCCTTCTTCTAACGTTACTACTATCTTCTTGGTTTGCTCTTTGTTGTCGTATGCTATTCCCGGCTGTGCTTCTCGTTTTGGCATTTGAATAGCAATTCTTCTCTCTTCTACTTCATATTTTTTGAAGTGTGCGAGCACTTCAAATTGGTCTTGAGGCTTGTTTTCTTCATCAACTTTTGCTTTCTCTAATCCAAGCTCCTCTTCCTGTGTTGGTTCTTGATTTATTTCATGAGCTATAACACTTATTTCTTGAGTTTCATTTTTTGTTTCCATGTGTTCTTGCTCCATTTCAATGCTCTCATAGTCTTCCTTCCATTCCTTTTCTATGACTTCTCCTTCTTCAGCCTCCTGAAGGACTACCACATATAGAGTAACGTCATATCCTTCCTCATCAATACATTCATTCATAGTTATTACTTCTTCGTTCACACATACATCGAGGGTCGCTAAAATCTCCATCCAACCGTCAGGTTCAAACTCTTCATCCAAAAAGACTTGAGGCATGTAAGCTGGATCTTGTACAGACCTAGCTACTCCTTGCCTTTGCTGCCATCCCTTTCTCCTATCCTCTTCCTTTTTTGGAGTTTGGCATATCCATAGATGAGTGTCCTCGTTCATCCATGATTGATCACTTGAACCTATACTATGAACCGACTGATTATCTTCCTCCTTATGAATCTGATTCCATTGTAAGGGGGGAACATCTTGATATGTGTATGTGTGGAGATTTATTCTTGTGGTGGTTCCTTCATGCTGTAGGTATACAGCGTCTTTTCCCCAATCTTGCACTACCTTTAGTTGTCTCATGAAAGGTCTTCCCAGTATCATTTCATAATTGCTAGGCCTTTCAAATTGACATATTGCTAAGGTATGTTCCAATTCAACTCCGCATGTGGTAAAAACTACTCGTTCCAATAGTCCCAAGGGTCTTTCAGTGTGTCCATCTGCCATTTGTATCTTCATGCGTGTTGGTCTTAGAGCTGGTTTTTCCCATTTTTCCCAAATTTCCTTAGTTGCTATTCCTACTCCAGCTCCTGTATCTAAAATGGCTTTGGTGGTGTAACCCCTGTAGGTAATTGGAAGGCAAGTGTTTCCTTCATCTCCCTCACTAAAATCTCCTACCTTATCGACTAGGATTTTTACTATGTTTACTTCATCAGTTACCTCTTTTTCTTCCATCTTGATCTCCAATTGACTGGTTTGATCTTCAAAAGTTCTTCCAATGTTGGGGTACAAGGGATTTTTAATTTTTTGAGATGTTGTATGATATTCGATGTTTGGACTGATGGGTTTGGTTCTTTTTTCCTTGTTGAGGGAATGCAATATAGTTCCGAATTATGTTCGTACTCTCCTGTATAATTTGGCAAAGCCTTTACATCTTCATTCTCTTTGTCACTTGGATCCATTGGTAATATTCCTTCTGCATTCAATTCAGGTATTGAATCCTCTACTCCCTCTTCCGCTTCTATCTCTTCAAAGGGCGGTTCAATTCCTTCCACTTTCTTCCATCTATCTTCTTGGACTCTAGCCCACAAATCTTTAGGCCATTCCCCTTCTACTTTGGGAACAATGGAACCATCCCTTTTTTCCTCACAATAATTTCCATCATGTGTCTTACCTGCTTCGGGTTTCTCGTGATCTTTAGCAATGACACACTCTTGGAATTCTCTTTCGGAAATTCGTGTATTGGGTAATGACAATGCAGGTTTTTCTAAGGTCTGTTGAGCAACTTCTATTAAGTTTTTGCAGATCTCCAACCTCTCTCTCTCTAGGTCACCTCTAGGATATTCTCTTTCATGTTGTTCTATGGTGGGTCCTGCTCTCATTCGTGCCTTGTATGCCTGAATCCACATGGCTAATTCTTCAGGCATGGGATCTGCTAAAACTGATCCTACCTCTTCTTTTTTATACTTTCCATTTTTATTTTCTTCTTCAAATATCGGTTCCTCTTTTGGATTTTGTTCGCTCTTCTCATTTTCCTTCTTCTGCAGTAACTTATTTTCTTTTATCCTATCTCTACGGTTCTTCCATCTTTGTGTCCATTTACTTACAATACTTTTCTCAGGCTCTTCCGAGTCTTCAACTCTTTGAGGTGTAGGTGGGTTTGCCTCTTTGTAGCTTTGATTCTATTCCTCTGCCTTTTCTGTGATCTCTCTAGCTTTGGCTCTTGTTATCGCTTTCAATGGTACAATGTATTCCTTGTCACTCCCTGACGATTCTATTACTTCTATCACATTGATTTGCACATTGGAGGTAACCTTGTTGGGATTCTTGGGGCAATCTTGGAAAAGATGTTCCTTACCACAATCACTACAGTAGCCTTCCCAGACTCGTTGTGGTGGTGGTGGGTTTGGCAATGTACATTCTCTAATATAATAATCACCTCCGCATCTATAACATGGTCCTCTAGGTACAGGCGGTTTGTTCATAGGTCGGGGGGGTATGGGTGCTATAGGGGATGTGTACATCCATGACACATAGTCTTACTCATATCCGTAGGAACTATCTGGCATTTCCATGCCATAGGCATATGGTTCGTACAGTTGTCCATATTCTATCATAGAGCTTTCATAAGTGGAATATGCTGCCTGACTATGGTCGTAGGATGGGTCATATGATTCACTACTAGTCAATGGTGCGGCTGGGACTATAGCTCTCTCTAAGTTTTCTTCAGGTTGAGCTATTTTCACGAGGACAACATTCTGAGGGTGGGGCGGTTGTTGTCCTAACACTGGTTGTGGTTGAGTGTATCCTTGATAAGCATACGGTCGTGGTACTAGAGCTTGCTGCTGATATGTGGGATATCTAAAGGCTTCACCTCCTTGATCTCTCTGAGGGTATCCGTAAGGTCTCATGATAGGTTGCATGGGTCTTGATTGCCTATTGTAAGGACAATTTTTTGTGTTGTGATTTGTATATTTTTGCTCAATACTGCAATACTACAGAGGTCCTGGGACAGGTGGCCTATTGTACGCATAAGCAGGTGGTGGGACTACTCCCCTAGTACACAAATGAGAAGGATGATCTCCTCCACAGTGCATACATCTCCTAAGCATGGGCACTCTTAGTGGGTTGTTGGGGTAGTTCCTCTGTCCTTGGACATTCAGCTTCTTTGCCACTAAGTCGGCTATTTCCTCTACATTGTTCTTAGGGTTTGATGTGCTGCTAGCTGAATCTTCACTTTTGACACTGCCTTGAGGTATTTTCAAATCCTCCGCAAGATTGTCTTCTAAATCAATACATTCCTTCATGCATTCTTGCAAAGTTTGAACTCTCTTTACATACACCAGCGATCTTAATGATCCGTTCAATAATCCTTCCAAAAATAATGACACCATCTTATTTTGGGTAGGTCTCTCTTCCACAGGGCATCTCTCCACATACTGCTTGAATCTTCTTGCTGCCAATCTCACTGATTCTGTAGGAGCTTGCTTAAAGCTATGGATCAATGATGAGGAGTTGTTTTTAATTCCAGACTTAGTGAATTCCTCAATCATTTCTTGATAGACTTGTTCCATGTTTTGAAAATTATTAGGATCTAATGGTTGGAACCATGCTAATGCCGTGTCTGTCAAGGTTAGTCCAAAAGATTCGTATTGGATCAAAAAATCTTCTACTTGTTCGGCTCTGATCACTTGTTTGAATTCCGCTATATGATTGTAAGGTTCACTAGAGCCATCATAGTGATTTCTCATGCATTTGGCCACTTGAATTGGCCTCAATCTTCTTCCTATTTCAGGTTGTCTAGGCATCACTTGAAAAATTGGTCTCCCTATGGGTATACCAGGTCCTCTTGCTACAGGTGGTCTGACTGGGGCAGGAATTCCATGTCTTGGATCCACAGGTGGTTGAGGCCGGTAATTAGGGTTATTTGTAGGCATTGCATACTGCACGTGGTCTGACCGGGATTTGTGTTTGTTGGGTTTGTTGTGTTTGTCTTGACTACTGATATGAGTCATTTTGAGATGTTCCAAGTGGGTTTCGTGAAGTAGTGGCTTGGTCCCTAGGGGGAAACATAGGAATATTCTGATATTTCAACTCGGCTCTTTCTGACTCTGTTAGGGGCCAATACCTTCTCTGATTCTTATCCAAATATGTGATGATGGAGGGGAAGTCAGGATCTTGTAACTCATATATGGTAACTGGATTGGGGGCTGCTTCCCATATTGATGAGTGGGCTCTAAGGAGATGTTCCATTCCATTGATCAAATACACATCCATTAAGGAGTCGTCTTGGGGAATCATGTCTCCTCTCCAAACCCTAACAACAGTAGATCTCCCTCTAGGTGTGGTCACTCGCTCCTCATTTCCTTCTTCATTAGGATTATGAGCATTGTTTTCTTCCCAAAGTTCATTAATGTTTTCAGGGTGTTTGGTAACCACATACTGGATGTCCCTTTTATCCAAATAAAATCCTCCGGTATACTTGACTGCTGGCTTAGGCACTATGTAAGCCTCTGAAGCTTTCTTCAGTCTGGCCACTGATCGGTTTAGACCATCTAAATAAATAGGGATCGAATTCTGGTCGGTATTCACATATTCCAAAGATGTCCTATATTCTCCCTCAATGATTCACATCATGCCAATCATTGGCACCGTATTTTGCATGTCCTCTGAAACCATAGGAATTTCTTCTTCTGACTCACTAGAGGTCTCAGAATAATGTGAGCGGCTACTTGGTTCAGCTACACCCCCTATTGAAGAGATTTCACTTCTACGGCTTCCTAGGGTTCTTCCAGACCTCAGGTTCATCCACTTAACAGCTCTGATCAACCCTTGCTGACCTCTATCTTCTAGAATTCTCTACTATGGGTCAGAATTCTAGAGAAATTTGGCTCGAAGATGATTGAGAAGGAAAATCTCAAGTCACGATATTTGGCTCCAAAATTTCTTGATACTCGACCTTTGACTAAAAATGATACACGATACTTCCAGAAAACGATACTCGATACTTCAGGAAGGACGATACACGATACTTGATCAGGGACCACGATACACGATACTTGGATTCCCACGATACTCGATACCTGAGTGAAAACGATACTCGATACATGATACTTGATAAGTATCACGATCGGGAACCATACGATACTCGATACCTCAGAAATCACGATACACGATACCTATCAGAAGCGATACACAATATCTGGATGCACACGATACGCGATACACAATCGTTAGCAAGTATCGCGATAGATAGAACATTGATACACGATACTGAGAGAGACACGATACACGATACACGATCTTTAGCAAGTATCGTGATCAATAGAACACGATACACGATACTCAGAGAGACACGATACTCGATACATGATACTTGGTGAAGTATCGCGATCGGGCAACCACGATACACGATCTCAGGGAAATATCGCGATACTCAACCACAGGAGATCACGATACTTGTCAGGTATCGCGATACTCGACCGCGAGAGAACAGGATACTTGATCCCTTTTTCAAATTTTTTGCTAGATTTTTTTGCTTTTGATTCAAGACAAAGGTTTTCCAGGTTCTTCTACCCTCTCCTCACTCTCTATATCACCCAAACACACTCTCTACCCCCTGTAAGTCCCTCACGATACCTGTCGCAGATCGTTTTACACTGATATCTAATTTTTGAGTGATGAAAATGATTAGCAGACTGAATGGCTCACCTTAAAAGCTCTTTCCCAAATCTCCTATCACCCTCTCTAGTTCCGCACAACTCCCAATCGCTTGGCTTATCAGAACGCGATACTCGGCTGGAGACTCCTCACGATACTTGCTCAAAAGACAAGTGATTTACAAATGGCATTTTTTGGGCTTTTATACCTGGAATTTTCCTACTCACAATAAAAAAAATTCAACTGAACAAAGACTGAAAGCTACTCTAATGACTTGACCTACTCCCTCACTTCTCCTACTCTACTCATTCTACCCAATTCCCTAGACTAACAACTCACTACACACACTTCAAGAGTGAGAAGTAGTAAGTGCAGCTGAACGTGACTTACCAAAGAAGAGAAAATCACTACTTCTCCTCTCAC
Organism: Ceratopteris richardii; assembly: GCA_020310875.1. Taxonomy (NCBI): domain Eukaryota; kingdom Viridiplantae; phylum Streptophyta; class Polypodiopsida; order Polypodiales; family Pteridaceae; genus Ceratopteris; species Ceratopteris richardii. The sequence continues at coordinate 67,667,370 of CM035413.1, read as the reverse complement.
TTCAATGCAAAAAGCTACTTACCATCACACGAATGCCTCGGTTTGATTCGACACTCCCCGGCAATGGCGCCAAAAAACGTGTGTACCTAAGAACCAACTTAGGGACTTGCAAAGAAAGAGACTATACCTCAATCCCCCTCAAGTGCATATAGTGGGGATTTATGCTTTAATTATCAATCCGATGAGTATACAAACCTAGCCGAGTGTATGAAGACGTGCATTCAAATGATGATCAATGCAAAAGAGTTACTCAAAGAGTGCAAACACATCAATGACTTATCCAAACAAGCTCCAGCTGACAGTCATGGTGTCACGATACTTGGTGCAGTAGCCAACAGTAAATCAAGCTTTTCTCTCACCTCCAAACTCTAAATATAGCAAATAGCATATGATTTCGAAGCTCTCTAGAAGACGCATCCAATGGTGGTATTTTCACTTGATTCTGATGCTTCTGCTTCAAGTTATGAGAAAAATACTGAGTCGCGGGAATGACCTTCCTACACTTCAACACTTCCTACACTTCACACACACCTCAACTACAACAAACAATCACTTTCATGGATAGACAACACTTCCTAACACTCTTTCCATGCAACACACATGCATACAAGCTCACAAAGAAGATGATACAAAGAGGAGAAGACACAAATTCGAAATTATGTGCTCTTGATTCTCACAAAGGCAAAAAGTCTTTACAAAGAGTCACAAATTGACTTATATACTTGTGCCCTAAAAATGGTCCTTTCACACAAGAGACTGGCACTTTATTCACTAAAAGACTAATTTCCTACTAATTTACATGGGTAAGTTTCTAATCTTCTATTGGGATGCATCTAGAGGACTCCTCTAGTGCATTTACATCGAAAATATATTACAAGAATGGTTATAATACAAAAATTGGGTGTCCAAATCGGAAAAATTTTGGGCCCTTCTTTTTCTCTGCCTTGTGCTCTCTTTAGCTCTACAACACTCTCCCCTCTTTGTCTCTGTCGTCCCTTGACAGGCTTTACTTCTTGTTTGTCTCTGTCATCGCACGGATCCCTTGGTGAGTTCTGCCTACCGGTTAGACTGGCATTACATCTTAGGGGTCCTTTGATTTGTCCTGTGGTGTAGCTCAGTGATGAGTAGCACCTCCTTTAAGGCACAAGTGCGTGAGTGAGAAGCACACTAGCATGCACACACATACACACACACACACACACACGGCAAGAAAACGAGTGAGAAGCAATGGAGTTCTTAGATTACTTTCAAAAAGCTCTTACAAGCTCATATCAATTACAAGCCACCTCAAAAATGAGCTCTCTAGCTCTATTTATAGTTTTTGACTAGGTTTTGGCCGTGTCCATACCTAGTGTCCGACCTAGTTAAAAATTAGGTTCTCTACCCTATTTGGAGGTTCAAACAAAGTCTAAAAAATGTGAAAACTGACAGGTAGGTACTTCTGAAGCTCCTCAAGCTCAAGGACTCTTTGGCTTGCACAAAATGAAGCTAAAGAAATATGAAATGGTATTTACAATGATTTTTAGTGATAAAAATCACTATTTTTGTAAGGATTCTACTAACATTTTGACATACATTTCTTGGAGCTCCCTACTTGCTCCTTCTCCTTGTGTGTCCACCTCTTTTATATGCGTTAGTGTCCTGAAAAAATATTGGTCTACTTGCCAGATCGTCGTTGACTGCTCTGTCTGCTTGTACTTTCTCTTCTCTCTGACTCTCTTCGTAAGCTTCCTTGCCTTGTGAGTCCTTCAGTTCCAACACCCCCCCCCCTCTCTCGCGTCTGTCGTCCTTGACAGACCCTTGTTGGGTGGGTCGTTGGATGTAGTACTCAACAACATCTTGTGCTAAGTGATGTTCTGCAATTCTCAACCCCTTGGCCAAGTCCGTGAGTAGAGCATCCCAATCTACCGGCCCGGGAACCTCTATATGTGGTATATGTATCTTTTCTAAATGGAGAGCTTGTTCCACTGCAAAAAACTGTAATAAATGTGATGGTCTGGGAATGACTATCTCTGAATGATATTCCCAGAATCCCATGACAAACATTTCTTCAAACGTCTGTTTGAAGCAGGCTCGTAGATACTTGATACGCGCGTGCCATGCATATACGACATTAATAGATGGTGTTGCGCTCATGTCGTAGACAAGGTCTGATTACCTTCATTAAATCCGAGAGCTAACAAATGAGGTTCCTTGACATTCTTGAAGGTCCTGAAGGTGACCAACATGAGCCAAAAATTTTAAGACACATTTGGGCCATGACATCTGGTACATTTTTGAACCGAACCCCCCAATGCCGAATCATCGAAATCATATATCCTATGGTAGGTTGGCCTTTAGGTGGTGCTAAGTAGACATAACTGAGCCATTTCTCACATCCTTTGGTTGTCAGCACAGTTTTTGTGTATTCGGGCCACGACCTTCTTTGAAATACAGGGCACTAGCATGGGTTGTATTTGATATACAAAGGCATGTTATTCCATGTCCTTACCATCTCAGGGTAGGTTTCCAGTAGACAAATCCTCCACGTCGGTTGATGTATATTGCCCTGCTTGGCACTTGCTAGGATGTCGTTCGGTGCAAACTGTGTAGCCGAGGTTGGTTCTTTTGAGGTGTGGCTCTTGATTTCAGCATTGTATTCCGCCATTAAGACACAGAAAGGAACATACAAATCGTCGGATGTGTCGATCCACCTATGATGGGAGAGGTTTCGAAAGTACTCCGATTTTATAACTACCTCTTCCAAACGTGACATTGACGCTATCTGAACTGCCACTCTATCATCATGGGTTGTGGCCACTTTCTCTAACCGCTGCATCCATTCAGGAGCCTCGATCTCGATGGTGTCCATGCCCTCTTCTGTTTTCTTGCCCCCTGGTGCAGGCATGGGAACGTATGGGTCTTCGAAGGTTTCCTCTACTTCAATTGGCACTAAGTCTTCAGGCTCGGGCTCTACAAGGGGAGAGGGTTGACGTTCGTATTGCATGACTTTACTTCGTAATTCTTCTAGTTCTGCTTTGAGTTTTTCGACTTCTTCAGACGTGTCAACTGCGGTTGTGACTTTGCTTGGTGACTCCTGCTGTGTTGCCAACTGCTTTAATAGGTCATCTCTTTCTCTTTCTAATGCTGCATGGGCTTCCAGGAGGTCGGCATGGGTTTCCAATGCTAATTGCATGTTTTCTGAGGGGATGGCCTTGAACTTCTCGGGGTTGATGTCCTGCGGGGAACCCTCCATTGCTGCTTCCAAGTTCTCTTCATTCTGTTTCTATAGCCGTTTATTCTCTTCGAGTGCTGTAGACATGTGTTTTCGTAGGAGGGCCAGGTTGCGTCTAAGCTTGAGATTCTCCGTTATCTGGGAGTGTAGCAAATCATCCATATGTTGCCTTTCTTCGGCATCTGACTGGGGTGGATTGGCTACTAACTGTTCATGTTGTTCCTGTAAAGTGGCATACTGTTGTTGTAGTAGCCGCTTTTCCCTTTCGAGATCAATGAATCGTACTTGAAGTTCTTCATGGCTTCGAAAGAGTCATGTATGTTGGTTATCAAGATGCTGGTAGTGTTGTTGTAGTTGCGACATACAATGATACATATTATTAAATACATTATTAATAGGGGTGGATGCGGGAAGGGTGTTGAATGCAGAAGGGAAGGGAAAGGGGAAGGGGAATGGAAGTATGGATGCGGTGCTGGAAAATGGTGAAGTGGGAGGTGGGGTAATGGGAGATGGTGGGTGTATGGGAGGAGGGAGAGGTGCGGAGGTGGGTGATATGTCCATAAAATCAACAGTGGATGCAGTGGTGGGAGTGATTGTGAATATTGGAATTGTGGGTGCGGTGATAGTGGTGAAACTGTACAGTGGTGTGTGCAATTGTGAATACAAACTGCCCAGAAGTGTGATCGAGGGAATGAGATTTTTTGTGGCTGCAGTTAGAATTACTGTTTCAATGGCCGTATAGACAAGAGAGGTGGAGATAGGTGGTGTGGGTTGTGTGGGTTGACTGACGATCTCTGCTTCGGTATGGGTAGTGGACTCGGAGGCCATGACAGTAGTGGTTACACTGGTAGTGGGAGGTGAATGTGGTGGAGTTGGAGGCAGGAGTGGCAAAGGGGGTGACGGAGGTGCACCTGATATATGGGTTTCCTCAGTATCATGAACGGTGTGTGTGGTGCCCGTGGTTGTGGATGTGCCTTGTGGTTCTGATACTAATACATTCATCTGCTTTCCTGATCAAGGGGGACGTCTGTCGTATCTTCGCTCCGTTCTTCGTGCTTCTGCAAGGGTCCTATGCACTGTCTCAGGTACTCCTAAAGCATCAGATATCATGTCAAGTGTGGCGCGATATTGCTCGTCTACGCCTTCCTCCTCAAGGATCTGGTTCATGAGGGCTTTTCATGCGGCTAGGGACAGTCTATGTTGCTCTTGAACTCTGTTGATGGTATCATAGAGCTTTCTCAACTCCTTTGTATAGGCCGGGGCACCCTCAAGTACTTGCAGAGCTTCCTGGTCATATTCTTGCTCTTCTTCCTCGGATTGTCCACCATGTTCCTCCTCTTGTTCTTCTTCTTCTTCACCCTCCACATTGACGACATCTGGTTGTCTGGGATGGGGTTGGTCTGTGGCAATTTGTTGTCCACTAGCTTGCTCTACCTCGACTTCCGCATTAACAGCTTCGATTATTCTGGCAACCTCCTCATCAGTTAGGTCTTCTAATGTGAATCCGTGAGGAAACTCTAGGTCGGTTGGTACAGGTGGGAACACCAGATTCGGTCCATCAGTGCTGTGCCCTGGTAATCTGATAGTGAAGGGTTGTACCCGCGTGGGAAGTCGTGGAGTTGTCTCAGGTGGCAGCGTCGCACCGCGGGGTTGTGCACAGGGCATCTGAACTACACCTCTCATCTTCTTAGATGGCGGTCGTGCGGTTGATAGTGTACGTTGAAATTCCTGTACCCTGGTCCAAATTAATGCCCTTTGAACTGGCACATCATAAGCCAAACATCTATACACAATCCGGGTGAGAGCATAGCATCCATACAGTAAAGACTTTTGTTTTTTATACCACCTTTGATGAGCCAAGTGGATTTGGTCAATAATCCAATGGGGCATATTGATTGTCAAATCGAAGGCGTCGGCCAAGTATAGACTAAACCATATCTTCTTAGGTGGCATTGTGAACCTCTCTTGAGCAGGAAATGCAAAATGCTGCATGACCATTCGCAAGTGAATGGCAATTGTAGGTGTCATTGCCACCATGTCCTTTAATTTCGTTAGATTCCTGTTCTTCATATTGTCGGGGACCATAGTCTCTTTCTCCGTAGGTATGTGCATACCTTTCATGTCTAGAGCTTCCCTTACCAAATTGATAGTCCGCCTGAAGCGCTTCAGCTCATTGCCCCTTGTGAGAGATGGAAGGACAAAGGTGCTGTATCCCTTTTTATCTTTGCTCGGAGTGAGGGTACTAATCAAATATGAGCATCTTAGAAAGTCGGGCTTTGGCAATTGAAATTTTAAGTAATCGTAGAGTCCCGCCTTCTTCCATATAGGTTTCAGTCCTTTAGTGTTCTGCAGTCTCTCAAATTCCCTGGTGAAGAGGTGATACCTGCCCCAGCGCCCATTGAATTCTATCTTGGCCTCCCACATGTAGGTGCCTTCGCCTAGAGGTCCTGCCACATCACTAAACCAATGTGAATTTTTGCTGACTGGCATTGTGTGCCCTTGTGGAGGATTGTGAATCGGTATGGCGTGTAATGCCCTCAATGCCACTGGGCGTTCCTTCAATTCCTCCTCAATGGGAGGACTTTCAATGTCCACGACTTGGGGGCTGGTGCCTACCTGGGAGCTAGTTCCTGCCGTATCTGCCATGTTACTTCTTGCCTCTTGACTCTGTGAGAATATAGAAACAGGTGTTAACATTGTAAAGGACAAGATAGAACCGTTTTTTTTTGTCCCCATTACAATATTAACATGAGGTTCGGGAGAGATTAGTAGGTTCTTAAGTGCTCGGTGCTTGTGTGTGTAGTTAGTAATTTGGTAGACCTAGGAGTTAAGTGGAATGATGTAGTGAGAGAGTGATGTAGTTAGTAGGTGGGCATGGATTTACAACTGGGGTCCGGGGGTTGATTACAAGTTTTAGGTTGCCAAATGCAATGGATGGGTTTTGATCTTGACTTTGTGGAGACTCTGGAGAGTTTGATAGGGGTATCTACTTGAAAATGAGGCTTTTTGGGGACCCATTTACAAATGATTCTACTTGTGCTCATGGAAGAATATGTGTCCGCGTGTGATGTATAAGAATGGGCATCTGATGTTGGAGTGAGTGAAACATGTTGTACCGGGTGTGGCCTCGGCTTAAGCCCGCAAGCAAGCCTTAGGCACCCAGATTTGTCGTGATTGTGGGCTGGCCTTCATCGACTTCTTGGGTATCCAAATAGACTTTACTTTCGTAGAAGAATTTATGAAAGACTTCTTATTAGTGTCGTGTTGTTGACTACTAATAAGAGGTTTTGGCCGTGGGATTGGCCTGGTCGCAATAGGGTGTTCGCCTTTCCGCATCCATACTTGTTTCAACAGCTGAAACAATCTGCTTTGCTCCTTTTTGGGCCTCCAGTATAGGTAGTGCTCTACTTCCTCTGTATTTGATCTGCCGTTGGTTGCTGCATCCTTCTGGCCTTTGGAAAAGAAGGGAGTGCCGTCTTATCCTTGACTTCGTTGTTGAAACAATCCTCTTTTTGCATCATACAGTTTTGGACAAGAATAACATTGTCAACTTCATGTGCGCCCCTAGAAGGACCAGGAGTTCGTGCCTTACCTAATTCCTTGAGTGCCTCATTTTCGGATTCAACTGTAATTTGACTATGATTTATCCATACCTGAAGAACTCCACTCCTTAGGTTTAGGTTGACTGCAGGATCATAGTTCCAGTCCTGGCCCAAGACAAGAGGCTCAGTGAGGTCCTCATCTTGACACACTAGTACTTTGACTGTCATTACTTCGTCTTGACACACTAGTACTTTGGCTGTCATTACTTCGTCTTGAATATAGAGGGGAAGTTCCACCTCGCCCATACAAGGGGTTTCCACACCTCTCAATCCTATGAGATATGCTTCTATAGGATTGACAGTTAATTTCAACTCTTGATAGTAAGACAATTTAACAGCACTAGTGGCTGCACCCGAGTCAATCAAGGCTCTTACAGTCCTTGCACCCTTTCCTTGTCCTATCTCTAAGGTTATAAAAGGACGTCGATCAATTATCCTATGAGAGCTAACACCTGAAACTTCACACATAGCCACATGATATCCTTGATCTGCATATTTCTGTTCTAGGTTGCTCTCTACCCTGTCTTCTTAATTTCATTCTCGGTATGCGCTCTAAGGCTTCTGCTTGAGCTTCTTCTCGAATTCGCTTTTCTTCTTCTTTGCGTTTCTTAGCAGTATTGAGTCGACTTAACATTTCTTCCGTCAGAGGTTCCTGATATAACTTGACTCTGCATCCGCTTATGTAGCTTGGGAGAATATCGCCTTCTAATGTGGCTAGTTGCACTGCTCCACTTGTTGAGATTCTATTAATGACCATGGGTCCGTAGCCTCTCTTCTCTAGTTTCCTCGCATGTTGTTTCAAAGTGTAGACTAGTACTAGGTCTCCTGCCTTCAATCCCTTATCTTTCACATGTGCATCAAAATATGCCTTTTGTCTTTTCTTAGCTGCGTATATTCCCGCTGCAGCTCTGAGTCTTGTTTCTCCTAATCGTTCAAGGTCAAAAAGTGTAGAGGAGAGTTCATGACTGTTGCTCTAGCACAATGGTGAGAACCACGTTAAGAAGCTTCACCTCCTTAATGTCAATCCGAGGGAGAGGTAGGAGTGATATGAAGATCGTGAATGTGAGAAGATGTGAGAGTGAAGGTGAGAAGCACAAAGATGCACACACACATACACACACACAATGAAGAGACAAGCAAGACACAATGGAAGGTGGGAAATTAGCTCTATTACTCAAGAATACTCTTACAAGCTCAAAAATAACTCTAATCTCAAACAAGCTACAATGAACCAACCTCAAAAATGAGCTCTCTAGCTCTTTTTATAGTTTCTAGACTAGTTTTGACCGGTTTCACATCTAGTGACCGGCCTAGTTAAAAATTAGGTCCTAGAGGCTATTTGGGAGGGTAAACGATGTCTAAAAATAACGAAATTCGGTACGAGTATTCTACCTAAGCTCCTCAAGCTCGAGGACTCCTCGGCTTGCACAAAATGGAGCTATGGATTACAAAAATGGGGTTTTGTCTATATTACATATGTTACAAGAGTGATGAAAATCACTGTTGGATGTTTGAAGAAGTAATAAAAATATAATTGTTTTGAAAAAATGATCCGACTGGCTCCCTGCTTCGTCTTCACATGCTTCCATGGCGTCTGTGCCTCTGACTGCTTCCAACACCCCCCTCCCTCTCGCTTCTGTCGTCCCTGACAGAACCTTGTTGTGAGGTTTGCCGGATGTAATTCTGTAGGAGGTCTTGAGCGAGGGTGTGCTCTGATACACGAATACCTCGGGCTAGATCAGCCTCAAGTTTCTCCCAGTCGATAGGTTGCGGCTCGTCTGGTGGTGGGAGCTGATAGTGTGTGGAGTACACCATTCGTTCACAGGCGAATAATTGCAATAAGTGTGTCGGCCTGCTTATGAATACTTCGGAATGGTACTCCCAAAAACCGGTGGTGAACATTTCTTCGAATGTTTGCTTGTAACATGCCGGTAGATATTTGAGCCTGCAGTGCCAGGCGTAACACACCCGTAGCGATGGCGTTGTGCTCATATCATAGACTAAATCCAAATTGCCATGCTCAAAGCCCGGGGTGTTGACATGGGGAGCCTTGATGCGCCGGAAGACTTTAAAGACCATCTGCATCATGTCAAAGATTTTGACAGTCATTTGCGCGGCTATATCATCCATAGGTTTTAATCGAGGGAGCCAGTGGCAGATCGTCGCCATCATATAGCCAACTGTGGGTAACGCGACTGGTGGCTTGAAGTAGGGGTAGTTCAGCCAGTCTTGGCACTGCTTATTGTTTTGTAGCTTTATAGCGAAGGCAGTCCAAGAGCGGCGTCGTGGTACTGGTCCCCAGCACGGATTAAATTTTAAGTGAAGAGGCGCTTTTACCCACGTGCTCATCATCTCTGGATAATTTTGCAGTAAATCTTTGCGCCAGTCTGGTTGGAGGATTTCACCTCTCTGCGCCCTTGGTGGCAAGTCCTCTGGCTCGAATTGAGTTGCATGCGTCGGTTTCATGCCGGTTTCTTTCTCTATGGTTAATTGATATTCTGCCATTAACATAAAGTATGGTTTATACTGAAGCTCATGCCCGGATATGTATCTTCGCGGGGCCATTTGAGCAAAGAATGGTGATTGTAAAATTTTTTCTTCAATTATGGCCATGGCATGTAGCTGTGCCTCTACTCCGGCCGAGTGTGTCGTTCCTAGTTCTTCTACTGTTTTCATCCACGCGGGGGTAGGTAATTCGTAGGTCATCTGGCCTTCGGCCGTGACACGTCCGCCTGGGATGGGTATCGGTTCATAAGCCTCTTCGAAGGTCTCCTCCACCGGGATAGTGACAGTTTCTTCCTCAGCTGGTAGCTCAGGTGGGGAGTCTGGCCTTGGTGGTGCTTCATAGATGGCGATTCGAGATTCAAGATTCACTACCTGGGCCCGGAGTGCGTTGAGTTCCTCTAAAATTTCAGGGGCGGGGTCCACAGGTGCTGGTAATTCCGCTGCTACTGGTACCTGTTGTGTTGCAGGTTCTCTGAGTTGTAGCAGTTTGTGATCTTCCTTTAACTTTTGATACTCTTCGTTCATACGGTCATAGTCCTCGAGCAATCTAACATGGTCGTCTAGCAACATCCGCATCGACTCAGATGGGATTGCCTTGAATCTGCTCGGACTTAGTGGCTGTTCTGGGTGATCTAAAGCCGCCTCCAAGTTTTCTCTGTTCTGCTCTTGGAGTCTCTGGTTCTCTTCTTTTGCTGCGGCTAAGTGTCTTCTCAATAAGCCCATATTTCTAGTAAGCGTTGCATTGCGGACAGTCTGGGCTCTAAGTAGGTTATCTAAATCCGCGGTGGCCTCTTTGCTTTTTTCCTCACTTTCTATTTCTAACTTGTGATAAGCCTCTCGTAACTCGTGGTACCGGCTGTTCAGTGAGGCGTTCTCAATTGACAACAAATTAAGCTGCGTTTGTAAGTCGTTCGTCGTTTTCTGCAGCTGTTGATAGTTGGTGCCGAGTGATGCAAACTCATCTCGGACTTGCGTCATGCATGCGAACATGTGTTGAAATGCTGTGTCGATGGTGGGCGATAGTAGTAGTGAAGTGCTAAATGAGGATGCAGTGATAGTAGATGCAGTGGGAATGGGGAGCGGGGTTGGGACTGTGGATGCAGTGGTGATTGTGGAAAATTGTGAAGTGCCTAAATATGAGGGTGCTGTGAGTGGAGTGGGTGGCGGTGAGGTGGGTGGTGATATGTCCATGCCATTGGACGTGTTTAATGTTGTGACTGTGAAAAGTGGTGTGATTGTGGGTGGTTGCGTAGGTGTGAATACGGGATTTACAAACGTCGAGTAGTTTACAGGGGGGATTGTGGGAATAGTTTGGTGATACAGGGAAATAGGGGTTAGGGTAGGTTGGGGAGGTGAGACTGGTGAGAAGGTTAGCGGGGTTAGGAAGGGAAATGGGGGTCTTAGAGGTGGGGGAAACGCTGGGAAGGATGAAGGGGCGAAGGGGTTAACATAGGGATGCAGAGGGCTGGGTGTGGACCTGGTGGTATGAATGGGTAAGGAAGAGATTGGGGCTATATTGCTTTGTACAGGTGTGGATGTGGGGAAAGCAGGTGGGTGTGCGGGTGATACAGGATGGGTTGGTGAAAGATGAGGTGAAAGAGGGGTCGAAGGGGTGGAGGTTATTTCGAGGATTGTAGTGGTATGTACAATGGTGGTACGGGGTGGCGAATCTACAAGAATGGTTTCTGCGGTTACTGAACGTTCGGGGGCGAGGCGTGCCTCCCTGGCTTGTGCTGAAGATTGGGCTCCTGTTGGTACACGAATATACTCCCCGGGTTTTGAGAGTAGTCGCACTCGGCGGGGATCAAACTGTGGTAGTTGCTTTCTTTGTAAAAATCTGAGTGCTTCATGGGAGCCTACTGATTGGACTAACTCTCGGAACCCTCTGATATAGGCGTCTTCGAATCCTCCTGAGATGAGTTCCTGTTCAATTAATGCCTGGCTCTCCTCTTCAGTTAACTTCTTTCGTGCCCAGACTTTCTCCATGGTACGATATAATTTCTTGATGGCCAATGTGTACGCTGCGGCTTCGAAAGTTTCATCTTCATATGTGCTGGTGTCGCCGTGTGTGTCAGTCTGTTGGCCTTGGCCCTCTGTCTGTTCCTCTTGTGAGCCCTGGCTGGCTTCATCGTCGCCTTGATCGTCGTCTGTTTCGGTTCTTTCTTCTTCAGAGCCCGACACAGCTTGTCCCTGTGGCAAGTCTCGCGGCGTAGTGGGGTAGCTGGGACGTTCATATTCCTGTGAGAACAGTTGTGCTTCTGAATATTGGAACTCGTTTGAGAATGCATCAGGCATCTCAAAATCAAAGGTCGTGTTTATGGGGTCGGCCTCCATATGTGGTATCGGGAAAGAAAACGCTTCCGCACCAATGGTGGTGGGAGCTTCTACGGTTGTGGTGGGGGGTTCTAATGTGGTAGCTGCCTGAGGTGCAGCGGTACTCGTGGTGGCCTCCGTAGTTACTGGTCTGGACAATCGTATGCGAATAGGTTGTACAGTGGGCGCAGCTTCTGTCTGTGGGCGCTCGGGAGAGGGTTGTGGTGACGGCCACTCTGGCACTTGGAGGCAAGGGATGGTGCCTCGCATGCGCTTACCTGCCCGTGTCCTACTGGGCTTCCTAGCTTTCTTCGTTGTGCTCTTGAATGCCTTCAATTCCTCTCCTGTTAATGCACGCTCGATGGGCAAGTCATAAGCCAAACACATATACACAATTCTTGTGAGTGCACAACATCCGTTAAGCACTTTTTTACGCTCCCATCTGTGCTGTGCCAGGTACATCTGATCTATGATCCAGCTTGCCAGATCAACTGTTTGAGGTCCCGTACATGCCAAATATAATCCGAACCATATTCTTTTGTGTGGCATGGTAAATCTGTCCTCAGCTGGAAAGGCAAAATGTTGCATGCATATTCTTAGGGGCTTTGACAACTCAGGTGTGATGGCCGAAATCTCTTCCCACTTCGTGACATCCCCACGTTTCATCGGTTCTGGAATCAATCTCTCTCGGTCTGTGGGAGTGTGGGTTCCATGAATCTTGATGGCTGCTCTGATTAGGTCCTTAGAGAGATAAAATCTCTTGTAAGGTGGATCATCCACTAGGGTGGGCAAGATGAAGGTTCCTGGGATGTCCTTATTCTCTGATGCCAGTAAGGTAGTGATCAAGTAATAGCACCTATAAAAATCTGGTTTGGGTAGAGGATCACTGAAATATTCTGTGAAACCGGCTCTGGCCCAAACATGAGTTAAATCTTGGGTGTTTTGTAGGGCTTCGAATTCTCTGGAGAAAAACTGGTACTTTCCCCACGTGCGGTCATCAAAAGTCAGAGAGGATTCAAATATAAAGTCTGCGTCCGCGAGGGGTCTTGCCAGGCCCTGAAACCAATGAGAGTTCCTGTGTATCTTTTCGGTGTAGCCCATAGGGGGGTTATCGATAGGCATGGGTCCTGGAAATCCCTGAAATTCCGGCGGTGGAGCAGTAGGGTGGGACTCTGCTCGTAGCACGTTGAGTGGTACTGCTGCTACACTGGGGCCTACTCCCGATGTTCCTTCGTCAGTTTGCATGGTGGCTGGTGCGCTAGTGAGAAAGATCTGCTACAAAAGATTAACACATTAGCATGGAAATTAATCAAGATCCCATTAAAGTGAGACCGCAATCCCTTTCCATAACTGATGCGTAACCCGTGTAGCCAAGTGTTGTGATGTGATGGATGCAATGTTTCTTGCAGCACTAGTGCAGGTCTCTAGACACCTATACGTTTCAGATCATGCATACATTTCTTGATGAGGTGAGATTACGAGTGGTGTGTGATGATGGTGTGTGAATTTATACAAGGTTTAAAGGTTAGTAATTGAGTACAAGGTTGTATGTTAGTCGGGGATTGGTTAGACAATGGGTTAGGGGAAGACGGTTGGACACGCTTCGGTATCCATTTCCTAAGAGTCCTTGAGCGGGTGGTGGGTTTCTGCTGAGGGGTAAAAGGTGGTAACGGGTGTGGTGGTATAGATGAGTTATGGGGTTTATATATTACATGGCTTATGGGTTGAGCTATGATACATGGTTTGGGGACCCAAATCTGCGTGGGTGTGGGTCTATGGGTAAGGTACTTCTTGGCGATCCACATTTGTCGGATGCTTGGACCTGTAGAAGAAGGTCGAGGGGATGGTGGATATCGATTCTGTTTCTGTACTGCCCTTTTTGTGTCGATTTCTGCTTGGCTGGAGTTCTTTGGTGCTTTTTGTCCTTTTGGCACCCACATTCGTCTGGTGCCGCTGCCTTTGGGTGGCCTAAACTGCTTTCCTTGTTGTTTCCTCTGATACTGCAATCGGTCTGGGTTCCTTTGTCGTGGTCGACTCTGTTGTTGCTGGGGTTGAGAGGTCGGATGGACACTCTGCTTTGGAAAAGAAGGGAGTTCCAACACTTGCGTGACCTGCCCATCAGGAAGTGATGCCTTTTGTAACTTTAATCTAGGCCAGTCCGCAACAAGCTTGGAAGGATGAGCACCGTAGGGTTTCGTGCTCATTTGGCCGCTGATGCAACCCACCTGACCTCTGATTGTGCCCTTCTGCCCTTGCTGTTGGGTAACTGTCTCTTCTAGTTTGCAGGAAGTCCCAGGGAAGATCTCCTGTCGTCCTTCTGATTGACATTCATCCATCGCCAAGCCCGAGTGGGTTGGTGTGGACGTAGCGTGATTGAGCTGATCAAAGATCTTCCTGTCTTCCGTCGCATGCGTTTCCTTGGGTCTAGGGTCACAACCGTCAAGCGGAATGCCGTTAGGGAAGTCAAGCGGTATCACTCGCTTCTGCTCTAAGGTTCCAATCTGTAAGGAGCCTTGTCTAAGATTTAGGTCCACTGAGTGATCGTATAGCCAATCTTGGCCAAGGATTAGGGGTTCTATCAGGTCGTCATCATGGCACACTAGTAGCTTTGCCGTCATGGTCACATCCTTAACGAGGATAGGAAGGTCCACCTCACCCATGCAAGGGGTTTCCATGCCTCCTAGGCCTACGAGGTATGCCTCAATTGGCCGCATTTCTATTCCTGAATCCTTATAGTGGGACCATCTAATCGCACTAGTCGCAGCGCCTGAGTCAATTAAAGCCCTGAGTTCTTGGCTATGGTTACCGTGCTCTAGCCTAACTGTAATGAATGGTCTCCTGTCCACTATGCTAGGATGAGTGGTTGACTTTACTTGACACATGGCCATGGGATATCTGGGTGATGTTTCCAGATGGTTATAATGTTCTCTTCCTAGTCCTTGTCTTCTTAGCTTCATGCGCTTAATGCGTTCTATGGCTTCTGCCTGAGCTTCTGCTCGTATTCTATTTTCTTCCTCCTTACGCTTCTTTGCCAACGTGAGTCGTCTAAGCATATCCTCAGTAAGAGGTTCTTGATACAACCTGACTCTACAGCCACTAATGTAATTAGGCATTATATCTCCTTCTAAGGTGGCTAACTGTACTGCTCCACTAGTCGAGAGTCTGTTAATGATCATAGGTCCATAACCTCGCTTTTCTAACTTCCGTGCGTGCTGTTTCAGCGTATATACTAGAACTAAATCTCCTTCTTTTAGGCCTTTATCTTTCACATGCGCATCAAAATATGCTTTCTGTCGCTTCTTCGCTGCGTATATTCCTGCTGCTGCCTTTAGCCTGGTTTCTCCTAATCGTTCCAAGTCCATTATTCTCGCTGATAATTCATGGCCGGTCCACTGATGTTCTTGTGCAACCTTAAGGGTCGGTATCAAGAAGTCCAAAGGAAGCACAGCATTCTGACCAAAAACCATCTGAAAGGGAGTTGCATTGAGTACGGTCTTGTAGGCCACTCGATATGCCCAAACAACGTGGTGTAGCTGTTTGTCCCAATCTGAACGTTTGTTGTTCACGAGTTTCGTCAGTACGGTACACAATATCTTGTTAGTGCTTTCAGCCTGACCATTGGCCTGAGGATGATATGGTGCAGATTTCTTGTGAATCACCATAAAATCCTGTAACAAATATTCAATGACCTGATTTAGAAAGTGAGTGCCTCGATCGCTCACTAACTCTATAGGCAATCCATATCTTGTAAAGACATTTTCAAATAAGAATTTTGCAGTCGTGTGAGCATCATTCTTTTTTGTAGCCTTTGCCTCTACCCATTTGGTTAAATAATCTGTGGCAACAATAATGTATTCCGCATGTGTACCTTTTGCAGGGGGGTTAATGGGTCCTACAAAGTCTATACCCCACTTAGAAAATGCACGTCCGCCCATCATGGGTTTCAATGGCATTTCATCTCTGCGAGTAGGAAACTGAGTTCTTTGGCACACGTCACATCTCTTTACATAGGTATGTGCATCCATGTGAAGAGTGGGCCACCATAATCCTGCAAAGAGGATGGCTTTGATTATCCTATCGGGTCCAAAATGACCTCCTGCTACACCTTGGTGTGCAGTCTCTAGTATTCTCAGATAATCGCTCTCATGAACACATTGTCTTAGATATCCATCTCGTCCTCTTTTGTACAGATTATCGCCAATAAGTGTATAGTCTTGAGCTTCCTGCTCTAGACTGCGTTGTCGAGCTAAGGTCATGCCTTGAGGGAATGTGCTCG
Source organism: Ceratopteris richardii (assembly GCA_020310875.1). Lineage (NCBI taxonomy): Eukaryota > Viridiplantae > Streptophyta > Polypodiopsida > Polypodiales > Pteridaceae > Ceratopteris > Ceratopteris richardii. The sequence goes on along the minus strand of CM035413.1, from coordinate 67,651,460 downwards.
TCCTCAAGTAGGTCACTAATGGCTCACTCCAGTCTGGTGTGAGAGACACATGATATAATGTCGCATGCTCAACTGGTGGTTTTTCACAACAGACATGGCATTCCTTACACAATTTGTAGACATCTGCTTCCATCGTAGGCCAATATACTCCTAGTCTTTGCAGAGTCTGTAATGTTCGATGTTTTGAATGATGTTGCTTTAGTGCACCTATGTGTGCTAATTGCAACCAATTCGCATGTTCTGATTCATCTACACAACAAGCAAGAATCTTTTGATTATCCTGTTTATATATGCTTCCTGCCATTATTTGATACCTCTGAGATTTGGTAATCTCTCCTTCTTTGATCATTATCCTAGGACTCTTGGGTCCGTATGTCAGAATAGGGACTAACGGCTTAGCCCATTCTGGTGCTATCTCAAGGTTGAATAAGTATGCATCTGGTAGATCGTCAGCTACTCCTTGAGGAGCTTCGCCTGAGGTTAATCTTGAGAGGTGGTCGGCTCTAAGATGCGTCTTTCCTTTCCTAACTACCACTTCAAAATCATACTCCATGAGTAATAGAAACCATCGTATCAATCGTCCTGTGTTACATGGTTTGTTGACTAAATATAGTAGGGCTTGATGATCTGTAAAGAACTTGAATTTGTTGGCCAACAAGTAGTGCCTAAACTTCTTTACAGCGTAGATCATCCCTAATCCTTCTCGTTCCGTCGTGGTGTAATTTCTCTCTGCTGCGTTCAGTTGTCTGCTAGCGTAAGCTATGGGGAGATCTATGTTACCTTCATTCGTGGGTTGTGCTAACACACATCCTATGGCATAATTGGATGCATCCACATGTACATGGAATGGCTTACTCCAATCTGGAGTGGTTAATATAGGTGCTGAGCACAAGCGTCGTTTAAGTTCCTTGAATGAATTTTCACACTCATCTGTCCACTCAAAATGGGTCAAAAGAGAGTACAGAGGCTTGGCTATGATTGCATACATGTGTATGAATCTCCTATAATAACCGCAATGGCCCATAAATGCCTGTACCTCTTTCACATTAGTTGGTCTAGGTAATTCTGCAATCACCTTCACCTTTTCCTCGTCCGTAGAAATTCCATTTTTTGACACAATGTGTCCTAGAATTTTGCCCTGTCTGACCATGAAAACGCATTTTTCTGGGTTCAAACAAACCTGATATTCTCGACATTTGTCAAATATTTGTCTTAACTCTGGGATATGCGTCTGTCTTACATTTGAATGAGCGCATAAGTCATCGACATAAACTTCCAAGCTCTTGCGTAAGAATTCCTTAAAAACATGACACATGAGTCGCTGGAAAGTAGCGGGTGCATTTGTCAAGCCAAATGGCATTACACGAAATGCAAATATGCCCCATTCTGTGGCAAAAGCCGTCTTGTGTTGGTCTTCTGGAGCGATGGCTACTTGGTTATAGCCTGAGAATCCATCAAGATAGCTGTAAACTTCCTTGCCCGCAACTCTTTCCAATAGGTGTTCCGTGATAGGAAGAGGATAACTATCTCTAATCGTGGCGGCATTAACTTTTTTAAGGTTAATGCACACACGCAATTTTCCATTCTTCTTGGGCACAACCACAATGGGGGATACCCATTCGGTATGCTCAATTTCGTAAATGAATCCTGCTTCTATCAACCGATCTATCTCCTCTTTAATCTTCGCAGCGTAATTATCATTATACGTGTAAGGTTTTTGTTTTGTCGGTTTCGCATCTGGAGTCATAGGGATTCTATGAGAACATATATCTGGGTCTACTCCTTTCAAATCTTTGTAACTCCAAGCAAAAACATCTCTATATTCGCGCAATAGGGCAACTAGCTCTTCTTCTTCTTCAGTCGTCAAATCGTGCCCTATGTAGGTGCATTTTTCTTCTTCTCCCTCTATGGCAACTATGACTTTCTTGGTTTTCTCCCGGTTATCATATACTTGTCCATCCTTCTCTTTTCTATTAGGCATTCGTACCATGATTCTTCTATCGTTGATTTCGTATTTCTTGAAATTCTCGGGTACTTCAAATAAAGATTCTTCCTTTTCCGACATGGTTTCTTTCTTCTTTCTCTTCTTGCCTTCACTCTTAGTAGTCACTTCTGTGGCTAACCTTACCTCGTTCGTGATGTCCTCGTGTCTCTGAGTGTGAGTCTCTACTTCGTAGAAATATTCTTCCTCTGATGCAAAGGGTGGGTCCATGATAATTGATTCTAAATCAAAATCGCTTGCGTCCTCAAATGCATCAGTGTTTGGTTCGCACTCTTCTAAAATTGCATCGCACATGATTGGCTCTATCGTGAAAACTGAAATGTCATAGCCATCCTCGTCACAGTGGGGTGTCCATTGTTCTTCATTGATGGCTACATCCATGGTTGCTAGTATTTCCGCCCAACCATGGGGTTCAAACTCCTCGTCAGGGAATACTACAGGTGCATAGGCCGGATCTTGAAGGGTTCGTGGATGTTGTTCTGCACCTAAGGTCCTGGCTTCTAATCGTTCTTCCTCTTGTTTGGCAACTTTACACATCCATAAATGGGTATCCTCATGCAACCAAGAAGGATCTGATTCTAATGAGTGCACGGATTCCGTCTCTACTGGTGTCTTATGGATGGTATTCCATTGTATTGGGGGTACATCTCTGTGTGAATAGTCTTTAAGATTGACTTTGGTAGTCACTCCTAAATGTTGCAAGTACAAAGAATTAGTTCCCCAATCTTGTACAATTTGCAACTGACGCATGAATGGTCGTCCCAATATCATCTCATATGCATGATTTTTCGCAAAGTCGCAAATGGCAAAGGTATGCTCAAATTCTACACCGCAAGTGGTGAGAGATATGCCTTCTAGTAAGCCTAATGGTTTTTCTATGTGTCCATCAGCCATTTGTAGCTTCATCCTAGTGGGTCTGAGTGCTGGCTTACCCCAACGTTTCCATAAGGCGGTAGTAGCGATAGCTACTCCGGCTCCTGAATCTAAGATGGCTTTCGTGGTGTAGCCCTGATGGGTTATAGGAAGATATGTGTTACCTTCCTCTCCTTCGCTTACGTCTCCAATCTTTTCCACGGGTATCTCTGGTACCTTCTTCTGTGATCCTATCTGAGAGGGTGTGGTAGCTAGCTCAGGGAATTGATTAGCTATGTGCTTCCACAATTCTGGTTTTACCTTTAACAATTCCTCCAGAGTGAGATTACATTGTACTTTGGTATTCTTGATCACTTCCGTATTTCTAGGGATCACTGATTCTTCATTCCTCACTATTATTGTGGGTGCTCTCATACTAATAGACTTAGCTTCCCAAGGCCCTGTGAACTGAGGTAATTCTTGTAGAGAATTAGACTCAAATCCTGTGGGTTCACTCAGTTGTTCCACCTCTACATCATCATATATAGAGGGGATGTCTTGGGGAAATTGTTCCTGCAAATCGTCTATTTCTTGAATAGGAGGATGAGTTCCTTGTTCTTTTCTCCATTTCTCTTCTTGGATTTCTCTCAAAAATTCATGTGAGTACTTATGTATGGAAGATAGGTTATCTTGACTCTCTGTATTGGGTACTTGAGACAGGGATGGTGGATTCCTTTTCGGTGTCTCTGGGATGACAGGGTTCCTATGCTGATCCTTTTTCTCTTTGCTTTCAATCAAGTGTTCTAGCCTCTCCATTAGTCCTTGAAAGTGTAGTTCCGGTTTTGCCATGTTATTCCAATTAAGATATCTAGAGGCTTCGAACAACGCTTGGGCTAGTTCTACCATCTTCATGCAAAGTTTAGTTCTCTCAATTTCTAGATCAGCTCGAGGGTAGTTTTTACTCACTTCCGTGACTTGAGGTCCCTCTTTTATTCTAGCCTGATACGCCCGAAACATCATGTCTAGATCTTCCGGTATGGGTTCCGCTAAGACTGATCCTGATTTCTGAGCTGGGATTTCTTGGTTTGATTCTTGTGAAGCCAATTCTTGTATTTTGGCTCTAGATTCTCTTAGACTTCCTTCCAACTCACTTATCTTTTTACTCCATTTTCTCTTTATTCTTTCTCTGGAATCTTTCCAAGATTTCGTCTTTTTGCTACTCGATTCCGCAACTTCACTAGTTTCTGCTACTTTCTCATGATTAAGCTGCTGGTTTTGTAAGAGTGCCTGGGCTCTGGTTATAGCTTGGATAGGCACGTATGTAGGGTTGGATCCATCTGCATTGTTTACAATACCTATCACGTTGATCGATGTCACACTTGAAGAATTAACTGGGTTCTTAGGACAATCTTTGATTATGTGCTCTTTGCCACAATCGGCACAAAAGCCTTGAATGCTATAGTACTGTGATTGCCTTGCTATTGGAGGATGTGGGCAGTCCTTTATGAAGTGATCTCCTTGACACCTAAAGCATGGTCCTCTAGGGCCCTGTGGTCTCTGTTGTCTCGATTGGGGCCGTGGGTTTGGGTTTGCGTACATCACATTAGTATAATCTGGCTCCCAACTAGGTTCCATTGGTGGACTGTCATAATGATATGTCTCCACGTGTTCTGGTGACTCCGTGTAATAAGCGGGTGGACTAGTTACATGAGTAGAGTCAAAACTGTTGGAGTTCGGGTCACTTTCGGTGATCAAAGGTGAAGAAGGCACTAAGGCCCTACTTAGGTTTTCTTCTGCAGCAGCGTATTTGACTGAGATGACATTCGCTGGTGGGGGTGGCTGCTGAGCTAAGACGGGTTGAGGTCTCTGTTGAGCCTGGTATGGGTAGTTCAGAGGAGGCCTATAGTAATAAGGCTGAGCATTGTATTGGCCTTGATGCCTACCTGGCTGCTGGTATGCTTGCGGGTAGTTCTGTCTCACAGTTTGTTTGTTGTATGGGCAGTCCTGAGCCGTATGATTCGTGTATCTTCTCTCAATTGTACAATATTGGCCACTAGGGTTGGCGTGAGGTTGAGGTGCATTGGGGCACATGTTTGCCAAATGATTTCCACCACAAGTGTAACAACGTACATTTGTAGGTAGCTTGGGCACCTGTTTACTAGAAACTCCTAGTTTTTGGGCCACTTTTTCTGCTAGGTCTTCTATCGAATTAGACAATTTTGTGGATGCTAGAGAAGAACAATCTGAGTCCTTATAGACCTTTGAGAGTTCTAATTCCTCTCCTAGGTTGTCCTCAATGTCTATACATATTCTTACACACTCTTCTAGCGTTCTGGGTTCTTTTAGGTACACATAAGAGCGTAGTTTAGCGCTCAACAAGCCATCTAGGAACAGTGATACTTGTTTGGCTTGTGAGGGTAGCTCTTGCATTGGACATCGCTCGACGTATTGTCTGAACCTACGACCTGCCAGTCTTACTGTTTCCTGAGGGGTTTGTTTAAAACTATGAATCAACGAAGACGTGTCATGTCTAACCCCACTTTTAGAGAATTCAGTGATGAATGACTCTAAAAAGTGATGGATGTCTCTAAATTGCCTTTGTTGCAGTGGTTGGAACCAAGTTAAAGCGGTATTCTTTAACGTTAGTCCAAATGCATTGTATTGCGTGAACATGTCCTCGACTTGTTCTGCTCTTAGTACTTGTTTGAATTCTGCAACATGGTCATAGGGATCTCCTGTCCCATCAAAGTAATTTTTCATTGATTTTACTAACTGTGTGGGTCTCAATACTCTTGCGTGTTCACGTGGTCTAGGTAGAGGAAAATCATCTCTACCACCTGGTACTCCATGATCTCTTTGTCTATCCGTCCTATTAGTGTTCGTGGTTGTTCCATCTCTCCCTATGGGGTGAATGAAGCTTACTTCCGGTCTCTCGTAATTTCCTTCTCTTTGATTTCCATGGGCTGAGGATGTTCCTGCCCCTTGTTGATTTGCATTCATGTTCGTTCTGGATGGAGGGAATATCAATTCACCTCTCCATGTGTATGTGTTTTTAGCGCGTTCAGGCACCATAAAGACTCTTTCTGAAGTCTCATCCAGGTATACAACCTTTCCAGGTGTATCTGGGTCCTTGAATTCATAGATTGTGATGATGCCTACCTCACTGGGGTTTTCCTTTCTATACCTCCAAAAGGCTTCATCTGTCTCTTTATTTATGAACAACTCGGTGCTCCTGTTATCTTGAGGGATCCACTCTGGGATGATTACTCTTGTTAATACGGATTTCCCTCTAGGTGTTCTAGGTTCTTCTAACGGTTCTTTTCCTTGAAATTTCCCTTCTGTCTCTAATTGGATTGTGCCAAACTCATTAGTATCGTTTGGTTGCGTACTTAGGATGTACATGGTTCCTTCTTTGTCTATGTAAGCGTCTCTCTCAAATTTCACCACTGGCCTTTCCAATCCAATGGGTTGATCAGGATTGTGCAGTTGCACCACCTGCCTCTGCAAACCATCCTCATAGATGCGAGCACCTAATCGGTTGGTTCGGAGAAACTCTAACTGCGTTCTATAGGGTCCTTCAGGTTTTTCTAAGTATGCTACATTAGACCCTCCTGCTGGTCTGTCTGTGCTAAATGCCATTTCTGATTCACTTGATTCTGAGCTCTCGTAAGGATAACTATTGTTCAATTGCTGAGCCCAAGATCGTGCGGTGGTTCTTACACTAGCCTCCGATGATCTAAGGCTTCGTCGGTCCGACTTACCTATATGTTTGCCCGATCTAAGGTTCATTAATTTTCTTCCTTGCACGCTCGATTACACACTTAGATCGTCAATGGTTCTTTGTGATCAATTCTTGGTTCTTTTTAATTTTTCTTTGGATTCTTGTCTTAATTTATGCGTCAGGAATTCGACTTTCGTTATGATTTTAAGTTTTCGTTCCGTCAGACTTATGTTCTTTTCTTTAGGTTTTCGCGTCACACACACCTTTACTTTAAGTCTTAAACTTGAAATAATTAAGTATCTTAAACTTGAGGCGTTCCTATCGTCGTTAATCCACAACTACCGTTTAGCCTAAGCTAAGAATTGACTGAGGGGGTTGAGTAATCTTCCAACCTCGAGTCGGCTTTTCTGATTGCTCTGATGTCCTGTTGCCCAAGAAGCCGTGCTTCCTAAGCTCTGTTGTCTTCACTGCCTTGCTCGCTTGCCTTTGATTGCCCTTGCTAGACCTGGAAAAATTCCAATATTAGACCAATTCACAAGTTGATCACACACTTGAGTATATTCACCTTTTAAGTCCCTTCTCTTTTTGCCCAACTTTTTAATACTTGCCCCCTGACTTCCTAGTCCCAAACTAGGTGAACCTCAAATTAGCCTATCCAAAAATAGACGTATATTTTATGAAAAAAACAGTTGAGGTCACGTAGTACTCGTCACGAGCTTTCTAACGAGCTATTAAGCTCAAAAAACGGACTTCGGATGAGAAAGTTACACGCGTTCAGGTCCTGGGGGGTAAAAATTGACAATCCAATTTTCCTTCAAATATGAGCTAAGGGGTCTCCTCTGAGTCTAATGGTCCAAAAATCTTCCAAAAATAACCCCAAAATTGGTCAAAAATTGAAGTCCAAAATTTGCGATGGGGGTGGGCAATCGCGATGGTCTGGGACCGTCGCGATGGTCCAAGCGAACCGTCGCGATGGCGTGAAATTTGGACAATCGCGATGGCCCGAAAAAGCGAACCGTCGCGATGGCGCGAAATTTGGACAATCGCGATGGCCCGAAAAAGCGAACCGTCGCGATGGCGCGGGTCAACGGTCAAAGTTGGACAATCGCGATGGCGTGAGGTCGAACCGTCGCGATGGCCCGAAAAAGCGAACCGTCGCGATGGCGTGGAAATGGACCGTCGCGATGGTCCAAAAAATGAACCGTCGCGATGGCGTGATCGGGCGGACAATCGCGATGGCGCGGTCAACGGTCAACGGTGGACAATCGCGATGGTCCGAAGTGAACCGTCGCGATGGTCCGCGATGCGATGGCTTGAGCCAATCGCGATGGTCCGATTTTGGGCTGTCGCGATGGTCCAAAAAATGAACCGTCGCGATGGTCTATTGTGACACGTGGCACTGTCGTGGCGATGGCATAAGCCAATCGCGATGGTCCGGGGTCAGCTGAACCGTCGCGATGGTCCAAGTGGACCGTCGCGATGGCTCAAGTGAACCGTCGCGATGGTCCGAAAAAGCGAACCGTCGCGATGGTCCGGCCGAGCCGTCGCGATGGCGTGAGCCTATCGCGATGGTGCGACACAATCGCGATGGTCCGAGCCAATCGCGATGGTCCACCAAATGACGAATTTTTGGGATGCGAGTATGGATTCCTAGTGGCGCAGGTGTGCTCTTCACGCTGGTGTGGTCGCCTTCTCCAAATTCCGAACTTGGCGGACCATTGCGATGGTCTGACACAGTCGGAAATTTCTGACAGAAACTGAAATTTTTACCTTTTCCAAGCTTTCCTGATGCTCTGAAGCTCTGTACCTGCAAGAAAACTCAAGAAAACACAAGCACAAACAATCGCAAAAACTCTCTCTCGCTCTCTCGCATGCACAAATGAGGGGAAATGAGGTGAATGGGTGGATATGGTGAATTTTTTGATTTTTTTGGAGATGAAGATGATGATGCGATGATGAAGATGGAGTGTGGGGAAGGTGAAAAACACTAAAAACTAAGTAAAAACAACAACAAAAACTGAAATTTTTACCTTCCAACGCCACTTCTTGCTATACTCTTACCATCACACATTCGTCCTAGACTCGATCCCCGGCAACGGCGCCAAATTTGGTGTTGCTCTAGCACAATGGTGAGAACCACGTTAAGAAGCTTCACCTCCTTAATGTCAATCAGAGGGAGAGGTAGGAGTGATATGAAGATCGTGAATGTGAGAAGATGTGAGAGTGAAGGTGAGAAGCACAAAGATGCACACACACATACACACACACAATGAAGAGACAAGCAAGACACAATGGAAGGTGGGAAATTAGCTCTATTAATCAAGAATACTCTTACAAGCTCAAAAATAACTCTAATCTCAAACAAGCTACAATGAACCAACCTCAAAAATGAGCTCTCTAGCTCTTTTTATAGTTTCTAGACTAGTTTTGACCGGTTTCACATCTAGTGACCGGCCTAGTTAAAAATTAGGTCCTAGAGGCTATTTGGGAGGGTAAACGATGTCTAAAAATAACGAAATTCGGTACGAGTATTCTACCTAAGCTCCTCAAGCTCGAGGACTCCTCGGCTTGCACAAAATGGAGCTATGGATTACAAAAATGGGGTTTTGTCTATATTACATATGTTACAAGAGTGATGAAAATCACTGTTGGATGTTTGAAGAAGTAATAAAAATATAATTGTTTTGAAAAAATGATCCGACTGGCTCCCTGCTTCGTCTTCACATGCTTCCATGGCGTCTGTGCCTCTGACTGCTTCCAACAATGACCCATCCATTCATGCTCTAGTGCTACTTTCAATGTAGGTATCAAGAAGTCCAATGGTAGCACTACATTCTAGCCAAATAGCATCTGAAAGGGTGTGGCTTGGAGTACCGTTTTATAGGCAACTCGATATGCCCAAACAGCATGGTGTAGCTGTTTGTCCCAATCAGAGCATTTATTGTTCACTAATTTCGTCAGTACATTGCATAAGATCTTATTTGTGCTCTCAACGTGGCCATTAGCTTGGGGATGATAGGGGGCATACTTCTTATGTACTATCAAGAATTCTTGGAGCAGATTTTCAATAACTTCATTCAAAAAGTGAGTCCCTCTATCACTAACTAGCTCTATAGGTAATCTGTACCTAGTGAACACATTCTCAAATAAGAACTTAGCTGTTGTTTGTGGATCGTTCTTTGTTGTGGCTTTTACCTCTACCCACTTGGTTAGATAATCCGTGGCCACAATGATATATTTAGCATGTGAACCCTTGGCTGGGGGATTAATAGGACTGACAAAGTCTATTCCCCACTTAGAGAATGCACGTCCACCCATCATAGGTTTCAGTGGCATCTCATCTTTGCGTATAGGATACTGAGTTCTCTGACAAACATCGCACCATTTCACATAGGTATGTGCATCCATGTGAAGGGTCGGCCACCAAAAGCCCGCAAATAGTATTGCCTTGATCACCCGATCTGGTCCAAAGTGTCCTCCTGCTACACCTTGGTGAGCAGTTTCCAAGATCTTTAGATATTCACTCTCATGGACACATAGTCTCAGGTAACCATCTTTACCACGCTTGTATAAATTATCACCAATGAGTGAATAATCTAGGGCTTCTTGTTCTAAACTCCTTTTCCTAGCCAGAGTCATGTCTGCAGGGAATGTTTTCGTCCTCAAGAAGGATACTAGTGGTTCACTCCAATCTTGCACTATGGACACTTGATAAAGAGTGGCATGTTCCACAGGTGGTTTAGTGCAGCAGATTGGGCATTCCTTGCACAACTTCTTGACATCACAACAAGCCAAGATCCATTGATTTGTGTGCTTGTACATACTACCTGCCATGATGTGATACTTTTGGGCTTTTATTACCTCTCTATCCTGTGTGTTTATTACTGGGTGGTTAGGCCCGTATGTCAATACTGGCACTAAGAGCTTAGCCCACTGCGGCACCACTTCCAAATTAAAAAAGTACGCATCAGGAAGGTCATCTGACACTCCTTGTGGGGCTTCTCCAGATGTGAGCCTAGAGAGATGGTCTGCTCTCAGGTGAGTTTTCCCTTTCCTTACCACAACCTCAAAGTCATATTCCATTAGCAAGAGAAACCATCTTACTAATCTTCCTGTATTGCATGGCTTGTTTACGAGATATAGCAGTGCCTGATGGTCAGTAAAAAATTTAAACTTCTTTGCAAGCAAGTAATGTCTAAACTTTTTAACTGCATATACCATGCTTAGTCCTTCTCTCTCAGTCGTGGTATAATTCCGTTCAGCTACATTCAGTTGTCTACTAGCATAGGCAATTGGAAGATCCATATTACCTTCACCAGTAGGTTGTGCGAGTACACATCCAATAGCATAATTGGATGCATCCACATGCACATGAAAGGGTTTATTCCAATGTGGTGTGGTCAAGATTGGTGCTGAACATAATCGCCGTTTAAGCTCATTGAAGGAATGCTCACATTCATCAGTCCACTCAAAGTTAGTCAACAGTCCATACAGAGGCTTTGCTATGATGGCATACATGTGTATAAACCGTCGGTAATAACCACAATGCCCCATGAAAGCTTGTACTTCCTTGACATTCTTTGGCCTAGGTAACTCGGCTATGGCTCTCACTTTCTCTTTATCAGTGGATATGCCATTCTTTGACACTATGTGTCCTAGAATCTTGCCTTGCCTGACCATAAAATCACACTTTTCTAGGTTCAGGCAAACTTGATATTCTCTACATTTGTCGAAGATTTGTTTGAGTTCAGGAATATGGGTTTGTCTAATGTTGGAATGAGCACAAAGATCATCAACATAGACTTCTAAGTTCTTCCTTAGGAACTCTTTAAATACATGGCACATCAGCCTCTCGAAGGTAGCTGATGCATTGGTAAGCCCAAATGGCATTACTCTAAAGGCAAAAATGCCCCATTCAGTGGCAAAAGCCGTCTTATGCTGATCTTCTGGAGCTATGGCTACTTGATTGTAGCCCGAAAATCCATCAAGGAAGCTGTACACTTCCTTGTCTGCTACTCTTTCTAAGAGATGCTGTGTGATAGGAAGCGGATAGTTATCTCGAATTGTGGCTGCATTCACCTTCTTTAAGTTAATGCATACATGCAGCTTTCCATTTCTCTTGGGCACCACTACGATGGGGGATACCCACTCAGTGTGCTCAATCTCATAGATGAATCCAACTTCAACCAGTCTATCTATCTCCTCTTTGATCTTGGTAGCATAATTATCATTATATGTGTATGGCTTTTGCTTAGAAGGTTTGGCATCTGAGGTCATGGGGATAGTGTGTGAGCATATGTCAGGGTCCACGCCTTTCAAATCCTTGTAACTCCAAGCAAATACATCTCTATATTCTCTTAGCAAGGCTATCAATTCCTGTTCTTCGTCTTCCGTCAGGTTATGGCCTATGTACGTGCATCTCTCTTCTCCTTCTTCCACAGCTACCACTATTTACTTGGTGGTTTCTCTGTTATCATAGGCCTCCCCCGATTGCGCCTCTCGTTTCGGCATTCTGATCATGACTCTCCTGTCATCTATCTCATACTTCTTAAAATTTTTCGGGACCTTAAACAAAGATTCTTCCTCTTCTGGTGTGACTTCTCTCTTCTTTCTTTTCTTTTCTTCTTCCTTCGGGGTCACATATGTGGCTAGCCTTACATCATTTGTAAGCTCTCCATGCCTCTAGGGTTGAAATTCTACTTCATAGAAGTATTCTTCATCTGATGCAAAAGGTGGGTCCATAATGATTGACTCTAGATCGGAGTCACTTGCATCCTCAAATGCATCACGGCTAGGTTCACACTCTTCTAACACTACCTCTCCCATGATCGGCTCTATGGAGAAGACTAAGATGTCATAGCCATCTTCATCACAGTGAGGTGTTCATTGTTCTTCATTGATGGCTACATCCATTGTTGCTAGGATTTCTGCCCAGCCGTGGGGTTCAAATTCTTCGTCAGGAAAGACTACAGGTGCATAGGCTGGGTCTTGAGTTGATCTATTTGTTTCTTTTGCACCTATCTCTCTGGCATCTTCTCTCTTCTCTTCTTCTACTGCTACTTTGCACATCCATAAGTGGGTGTCTTCATGCATCCATGAGGATCCTGATCCTATGGAATGCACCGATTCCGTATCATCTTTGGCTCTATGGAGGGGATTCCATTGGATAGGAGGGACATCTCTATGAGAGTAATCATTGAGATTCACTTTGGTCGTAACACCTAAGTGTTGCAGGTACAAGGAATTGGTTCCCCAGTCCTCTACCACTTGCAACTGTCGCATAAATGGTCGTGCCAAAATCATCTCGTAGGCATGATTCTTACTAAAATGACAGATAGCAAACGTGTGCTCAAACTCTACACCACATGTAGTGAGAGTTATTCCTTCCAGCAGTCCTAAGGGTCTCTCTATGTGACCATCGGCCATTTGCAATTTCATTCTCGTCGGTCTGAGTGCTAGCTTGCCCCAACGCTTCCATAGGGAAGTGGTAGCAATAGCAACTCCTGCACTTGAGTCCAGAATTGCCTTGGTTGTGTACCCCTGGTGGGTAATGGGAAGATAGGTGTTTCCTTCTTCACCTTCACTCATGTCTCCGATCTTGTCCAATGGTATTTCTGGCACTGTTCTTTGGGATCCTATATGGGAACGAGGTTTTGCTATTTCTGGTACTTGTTTGGCTACATGTTTCCATAACTCTGGCCTCACTTTGAGTAGCTCTTCTAAGGTGAGGTTGCACTGTACTTTAGTGTTTTTCACTACCTCTGTTTTCCTAGGTATGACTGAGTCCTCATTTCGTACCATGACTGTGGGCACTCTCATACATGTAGATTTAGCTTCCCATGGACCCGTGAAGTGTGGTAATTCTTGTAGAGAGTTAGACTCAAAGTCTAATCTTTCTTGAGATTGGGTGCTCTCCTCCTCCTCATAAATGGATGGGATGTCCTGTGGGAATTGGTCGTGTGCATCATCCACAAGTTCAATGGGAGGACGGACTTCACTTTCTTTAGCCCATTTGTCTTCTTGAATCTCTCGTAGGAATTCTGGTGTGAACCGATTCATAGAAGATGATGTGTCTGGCTCCGTAGAGTTAGGCACATAGGCTTCCTCGGCAGGAAGACCTACTCTTTCACTTGCCTTGTCCTTGTGTTGAAAGGCGGGTTCCTTTTCTGATTGTGCAATTAGCCTCTCTATTCTTTCTAACAGTCCTTCAAAGTGTAGCTGCGTCTTGGCTGAGCTAGATATGTTAAAAAGGCGGCTGGCTTCAAACATGGTTTGAGCCAACTCCACCATCTTAGCACAAATTTTAGTTCGTTCAAGCTCTAATTCTGCTCTAGGGTAGCACTTTCCATGATCAGTTACGTTTGGCCCATCTTGGATTCTGGCCTGATATGCTTTAAGCATCATGTTTAGGTCCTCCGGAGTGGGATCTGCTAGGACTGATCCTACTCTAGGGGGTGGTGGGATTAGGTGAGGCGGGTTGGAAGGTGGTGGGTCGGATGGATTTGGGAATGGTGGAGGTGGAGTAGTGTGAGAGGGAGTTTGAGATGTGAGTTCGGTTATCCTGGCTCTCGTTTCTCTTAGACTTTCCTCAAGTTCACTCATTTTCTTTGCCCATTGCCTTTTCATTCTTTCACGACTATCTCTCCAAGCTCTAGTCCTCTTCTTTGTCGTGCTCTCCGTTTCACTAACATCTGGGCTCTTTTCTTGGCCTACGCTTTCGTTCTGCTGCAAGGCTTGGGCTCTAGTGATCACTTGCACTGGTGTAGTGGACGTCACACTTCCTGTGGAGTCTACAACTAACCCAACAACATTTATAGGAGTGATTTTCGGCATATTATTAGGATTCTTTGGTCAGTCTCGTAAGAGATGCTCCTCTCCACACTCTTGGCAATAGCCCTGGATCGTCACTGACTGGGGTTGTGTAGGTGGAGGCAAGGGACAATCACGAATGAGATGATCTCCGTGACATCTGTAGCATGGTCCTCTAGGAAATGGAGGTCTTACTTGCCTAGGTTGAGGCCTAGGGTTGGGGTTCGCGTACATGACATTTGCATACTCTGTCTCCCAAATAGGTTCACTCGGTTCCTCACTGTAGTAAGACTCACCATGTTCAGGAGACTGCATGTAGTAAGCCTGGGGACTATCAACATGCGTAGAATCAAAGCTATGGTCACTGTGATCACTTTCTGAAATTAATGGTGTTACTGGGACTATAGCTCTATTCAGGTTTTCTTCTGCAACAGCATACTTTACTGGAATCACATTAGTAGGAGCAGGTGGTTGTTGTGCTAGCACTGGCTGGGTCTTAGTTGGGCCTGATATTGCGGTTGGTAATTTTGTTGAGGCCTAGTATACTGTTGTGGTGGGTATTGACTCTGGTATCTGCCTTGTTGATATGGCTGAGGGTAGGTTTGCCTAACTGCTTGCTTGTTGTATGGGCAGTCTTGTGCTGTGTGATTTGTGTATCTTCGTTCTATGGTGCAGTACTGGCTATTAGGATTTACTTGGGGTTGAGCCATAATGGGACATACACTCGCCATATGGTCACCTCCACAAGTATAGCATCTTTTCACTAGGGCAAATCTTGGGATCTGTTTGCTAGTGACACCTAATTTCTGAGCTACTTTCTCTACAAGTTCCTCAATTGATGTGGATTGCGAGGAAGAGAGGCTAGAGGCACTATCTGAGTCTTTGTAGATTTTGGAAAGCTCTAGTTCTTCCCCTAGGTTATCCTCGATGTCAATGCACATGCGTACACACTCTTCTATGGTCCTAGGGTCCTTCAAGTACACATATGATCTCAATTTGGTACTTAGCAATCCATCCAAGAACAAAGCCACTTGCTTAGCTGGCGTGGGTAACTCAGGGAGAGGGCATCTCTCTAGGTATTGCCTAATTCTTCTTCCAGCAAGTCTCACGATTTCTTGAGGGGTTTGCTTGAAGCTGTGAATGAGCGAGGAAGTGTTATGTCTTATGCCACTTTTAGAGAATTTGATAATGAATGCCTCTAGAAGTTGGTCTATGCTCCTGAACTGCCTCTCGTTTAGTGGCTGAAACCATGTCAGGGTAGTGTTCCTAAGGGTTAGACCAAAGGCATTGTACTGCGTGAACAAGTCTTAAACTTGTTCAACTCTCAAGACTTGTCTAAACTCAATCACATGATCGTATGGATCTCCAGTGCCATCGAAGTAGTTCTTCATGGACTTGACTAGCTGAGTCGGTCTCAAAGTCCTTGTGTGCTCTCTAGGTCTTGGTAGAGGGAACTCATCCGTATTTCTTTGATTCCTTGGAGCTCTAAGTACCTCAGGTTCTACTCTATTTGTTTCCGTCCTCGTTCTTTCTCTGCCCCCTGGGTTGGCAAAGCTTACTTCTGGCCTATCTCTACTTCTGTCTCTTTGACTTCCATGAGCTTGGGATGTTCAAGCTCCAAGGTGACCATAGGACATGTTCGATCTTGGTTGGGGGAAAACAAATTCACCCTTCCAAGTGTAAGCATGTCTGTCATGCTCTGTCACCACAAAGATCCTCTCGGAAGCGTGATCTAAGTAGGTCACTCTGCCTGGGCTATCTGGATCTTTGAACTCATAGATCATGATTGTTCCTACATCATTTGGCCTATCAGATTTATACCTCCAGAAGGCTTCATCAGTCTCTCGATTTAGGAGCAGATCTATGCTCTTATTATCCTGGGGAATCCACTCTGGATTGAGGATTCTAGTAAGAACAGATTTCCCTTGAGGGGTCCTAGGCTCTATACCCATGTTTCCTTGCTCCAAGTCACCTATGTCCGTCTCAGGGATCACATTCCCGAATTCTTATGTCCTCTCCGGGTGACTGGTGACTACGTATACAGTTCCTTCTTTATCCACGTATGCTCCGTTTTCAAACTTGACAGCTGGGTGTTCTAGTCCAATGGATTGGTCCGGGTTTTTAACCTGGACCACGGATCTTCCTAGGCCGTCCTCATAGATGCTAGCACCTAATCGGTTAGTCCTAAGGTATTTGAGTTGCGTCTTGTAGGGGCCTTCCACCCTATACAAATATGGCACACCCGAACTCCCCACAGGTCTCTCCATACCTTGAGACATCTCTGATTCACTAGTCTCAGAGCTAGGGTAATGCGAGTGGTGGCTCAACTGTTGGGCCCAAGACCTAGCAGTATGATTAACGCTAGCCTCTGAAGACCTAAGACTTTGTCTATCTCTTACTAGATGTCGTCCTGATCTTAGGTTCATATGCCTATTTAAGTAGCCCAATTTTTGCCCAAAGTACAACCTCGTTGCCGATCAATTGGTGTCAGTCAATTGATTCTTTTTTAGTGTGTTATCGTGTTTATGATCTTGTCTGATATCGCGTCATCAAGACTATTTGATTTGATTTTCCGCACTTGAGTTGATCGTCCCACGTTAAGTTCTTTTCCTTTAAAGTTCTCGGTCACACACAGGTTATCTCTTGAACTTGATTTCTTAGATAGTCTTTGACTTGTCACGTGCCTATCGTTGTCCTGACTTACTCCTAGCACTACTCGAACTTAACCTACACTAGGAATTGACAAAGGGAGTTGAGAATATTCCGACCTTACTTGTTGATCCCTTGCTTTATGATGCTCAAGAACCTAGGTCTCAAGCTTGCAAAGAAACCCTTGCTTTGGATGCTCTCAATTGCTCTCAATGGACCTGTGAAAGTCCCAAAATTAGCTCAAGACTTAAATTCAAATGACAGATAGGTCACTTTCATGCATGTAATTCACAGGCCAAATCCCCTTTGCCTTTATGGAAAACAATCCCAAGGATCCTTCAACTTTCCTACCCCGAGGGATGGTCAAATTCAAAATACCCTACCTAATAATCCTGATATTAATTTTACCGTACTCCCCACGAGCTTTCCAACAAGACAAGAATCACAACAAACGGATTTCGTATGAGAAAGTTATGCCAGTTCAGGATTCTGGTACTAAAACAGGGTTCAAACAGGCTGACAGATCCCAGGATTTTTTTTCTCAAAAGTACATGTGTAGGACCTCACAAATCACTAATTGCTAGACCAATATGCCCAAAAAACTATCCCTAAAACTTGGAATAAAAACCCTAATTTTTTGGCCGAAAAGCCTATCAATCGCGATCGTCAGGTCTGTCAATTGCGATTGAGAGAGGTGTCCGTCGGGGCCTGTCGGTCGCGATCGACACGTCAGTCGCGATTGACAGTGTCAATCACGATCGACAGAGTCGGTTGTGGGTCCTGTCAATCGCGATTGACGGTGTCAATCGCGATCGACACTTTTTCCGGGATTTCCACCGTAATTTCAGTCAATCGGGGATGTGTCCATCACGATGGACACGTGGCAACACGTAAAATTCAGTCAATCACCAAAATTCAATCGGTCGCAATCGACGGTGTCAATCACGACTGACAGAGGTATCGGTCGTGGCTGTCGATCGCGATCGATGGTGTCAATCGCGATTGACAGGGTCCTACATGGCAGTCAGTTGGTCGTGGGGTCTGTCGGTCACGATTGAGAGGGTCTGTCGGTTGTGATTGACAGATGTTGTTGATCGTGGCTGTCGATCGCGATCGATGGTGTCGGTCGTGATTGACAGAGAAACACATAATTTTTTAACTGTTTTTAGTGATTTAGAATGTGCTCATCATGTAGATTATGGTGGTGCACTTTGTTTTACCAAATGGGCGATTTTTCTGTCGATCACGATCGACAGAGGTCTGCGACACAGAGACAGTTTTGTGATGTTTTGTACCTGCGCGGAGTGCTGGAGATGATGATGGAGATGGAGACCGGATATGGTGAGGATGATGATGGTGATGATGGTGGTGAGGTAAGAAAGAGAAAAATAAGAAGAGTGAAGAAATTACCTACAACGCCAACGTCTCGAATCTACGTCTTACCATCACACGCTCGTCCTCAAAGCTCGATCCCCGGCAACGGCGCCAAAATTTGGTGTAGCTCAGTGATGAGTAGCACCTCCTTTAATGTCAATCCGGGAAGACATGAGGATGGTGTGAAGACCTCGAGCAAGTGAAGGCACAAGTGCGTGAGTGAGAAGCACACTAGCATGCACACACATACACACACGTGCACACACAACAAGACAACGCGTGAGAAGCAATGGAGTTCTTAGATTACTTTCAAAAAACACTTACAAGCCCATATCAATTACAAGCCACCTAAAAAATGAGCTCTCTAGCTCTATTTATAGTTTTTGACTAGGTTTTGGCCGTGTCCATACCTAGTGTCCGGCCTAGTTAAAAATTAGGTTCTCTACCCTATTTGGAGGTTCAAACGAAGTCTAAAAAATGTGAAAACTGATAGGTAGGTACTTCTGAAGCTCCTCAAGCTCAAGGACTCTTTGGCTTGCACAAAATGAAGCTACAAAAATATGAAATTGTATTTACAATGATTTTTAGTGATGAAAATCACTATTTTTGTAAGGATTCTACTAACATTTTGACATACATTTCGTGGAGCTCCCTACTTGCTCCTTCTCCTTGTGTGTCCACCTCTTTTATATGCGTTAGTGTCCTGAAAAAATATTGTCCTACTTGCCAGATCGTCGTTGACTGCTTTGTCTTCTTGTACTTTCTCTTCTCTCTAACTCCCTTCGTAAGCTTCCTTGCCTTGTGAGACCTTCAGTTCCAACATCCTGGTTGCACACATCGGACCCTGCTGTATTAGTTAAGCCTGTTAATTCGGGTTGCCACGCACGCCATTAGTAGACATATGAGGATGTAGCTCTTCAGCCTTGATCTGAATCTTCTGTTGATCAAGAGGTTGAAGCACCCTCGTGTGGCTGCGTGCTTTTCCTTGGTGTGTGTGCCCCTGCGGGGCTCTGTGCAGAGATGGGTGTTGCGCCCCTGCGGGGCTTCTTGCAGAGATATGTCTTCAGATATTACCTTTTTAGTGAAACTTCTTTCGTTGTCTTCTTCTTTTCTTCTTTTTGCTTGATTCTCCCTCAACACATATCTACTGGATACCTTGGCCTTAAGGACTTCCTCTCTTCACCTTTTGGGGGTATGAACCTTCTATTTCTTTATTTATGCTTTGGTACATGTGAAGATTCTCCATGGTCTTCACCGCTCACTTCAACTCCATCATCGTCTAGCTCCACAAGCTTTGCTCTCCCTTTTGTTGAATGACTTGATGCTAAATTTCCTCTTGCTCCCCCTTTCCAAGGTGATGAAATCTGATCTTCATCCTCTGAACTTGAGCTTTGATAACCACTTAGTTGAATACTTGTTTGTCTTTGAGCTTCTTCATGCCTAGATCCATCATCTTCATGTTCCTGCAAATACTCTACCTTCTTGTACCATGGAAGTAGCTCATCAAAAGCTACATCTCTTGATACTTTGAGCTCCTTTGTATTTGGATTGAAGCACCTAAAACCCTTTTGATCCTTTGCATAGCCAATGAAGACACACTTTTTTGACTTTGCTTGCAACTTATGCCTTAGCTCACTAGGAACATGAATATAGCATGTACAACCAAATATTTTGAGGTGGGAGAGGTTTGGCTTCTTACCATACCAAGCTTGATAAGGTGTTGAGGTGTGTATTCCTGAAGTTCGAGCCCTATTCATGAGGTATATGGCTGTATTGGCTGCATCACTCCAAAAATGGTTGGGCATATTCATTTCATTCAACATTGTCCTAGCTATCTTTGCAATGTACTTGTTCTTCCTTTCTGCAACCCCACTTTGTTGAGCTGTATACCTTCATGTTACTTTCCTTTTGATGCCTTGCTCCCAAAGAAAATCTGAAAATTCATTTGAAAAGTACTCTCCCCCTCAATCGGACCTTAGCTTCTTTACGTAGTTACCTGTCTCCTTCTCAACCATAGCTTTGAACATTTTAAAGCATTGAAACACATCTGATTTTTGCTTTATGAAATAGATCCAAACCATGCGAGTACAATCATCTATAAAAGTCACAAAATACGTATTCCCTCCTAGGGATGGCTCCTTGGTTGGTCCCCATACGTCTGTGTGAACCAATTCAAGTGGATGTTGACTGATGTATTCACTCTTCTTGAAGGGAAGTCTTGTACACATACATATACACATACACATACACATACACATACACATACACATACACATACACATACACATACACATACACATACACATACACATACACATACACATACACATACACATACACATACACATACACATACACGTACACATACACATACACATACACGTACACATACACGTACACATACACGTACACGTACACATACATGTACACATACATATACACATACACATACACATACACATACACATACACTTACACATACACATACACATACACATACACATACACATACACATACACATACACATACACATACACATACACATACACATACACATACACATATGCATACACATACACATACACATACGCATACACATATAGATACACATACACATACACATACACATACACATACACATACACATACACATACACATACACATACACATACACATACACATACACATACACATACACATACACATACACATACACATACACATACACATACACATACACATACACATACACATACACATACACATACACATACACATACACATACACATACACGTACACATTCACATAAACATTCACATAAACATACACATACACATACACATACACATACACATACACATACACATACACATACACATACACATACACATACACATACACATACACATACACATACACATACACATAAACATACACATACACATACACATACACATACACATACACATACACATACATATACACATACAAATACACATACACACACATGTTCACATACATGTACACATACATGTACACATCCACATACACATACACATACACATACACATATACATGCACATACACATACACATACACATACACATACATATACACATACAGATACAGATACACACACACACATACATGTTCACATACACGTAGACATACATGTACACATACACATACACATACACATACACATACACATACACATACACATACACATACACATACACATACACATACACATACACATACACATAGACAAACACATACACATACACATATGCATACACATACACATACACATACACACACACATACACATACACATACACATACACATACACATACACATACACCTACACATACACATACACATACACATACACATACACATACACATACACATACACATGCACACACACATACACATACACATACACATACACATACACATACACATGCACATGCACATACACATACACATACACATACACATACACATACACATACACATACACATACACATACACATACACATACAAATACACATAAACATACATATACACATACACATACACATACACTGACACATACATGTACACATACACGTACACATACACCTACACATACACTTGCACATACACGTGCACATACACATACACATACACATACACATACACATACACATACACATACACATACACATACACATACACATACACATACACATACACATACACATACACATACACATACACATACACATACACATACACATACACATACACATACACATACACATACACATACACATACACATACACCTACAGATACACATATACATACACATACACATACACATACACATACGCATACACACACATACACATACACATACACATACACACACATACACATACACATACACATACACATACACATACACATACACATACACATACACATACACATACACATACACATACACATACACATACACATACACATACACATACACATACACATACACATACACATACACATACACATAAACATACACATAAACATACACATACACATACACATACACACACATACACCTACACATACACATACACAAACACATACACATACACATACACATACAAATACACATACACATACACATACAGATACACATACACATACACATACACATACACATACACATACACATACACATACACATACACATAAAAATACACATACACATACATATACACATACACACACATACACTTACACATACATGTACACATAAATGTACACATACACATACACATACACATGCACATACACATACACATACACATACACATACACATACACATACTCATACACATACACGTACACATACACATACACATACACATACACATACACATACACATACACATACACATACACATAAACATACACATGAACATACACATACATATACACATACACATGCACATATACATACACATACATATACACATACACATACACATACACATACACATAGACATAGAAATACACGTACATACACATACACATACACATACACATACACATACATATACACATACACATACACATACACATACACATACACATACACATACACATACACATACACATACACATACACATACACATACACATACACGTACACATACACGTACACATACACGTACACATACACGTACACATACACGTACACATACACATACACATACACATACACATACACATACACATACACAAACACATACACATACACATACAAATACACATACACATACACATAGAAATATGCATTCACATACACATACACATGCACATACACATACACATACACATAGACATACACATACACATACACATACACATACACATACACATACACATACACATACACATACACATACACATACATATACATATACATGTACACATGCACATACATGTACACATGAGCATACATGTACACATACACATACACATAAAGATACACATACACATACACATACTGTTATAACTTCTGGAGTATATTGAACATTGCATTGTTTGAGTGTAACATGGAAGATGTTGGCCAATGCATTGTTGGATTGACTTATGGAATATGTTGAACAATGCATTGTTGGAGTGTAACATGGAAGATGTTGGCCAATGCATTGTTGGATTGTAACACGGAATATGTTGAACAATGCATTGTTGGAGTGTTAAATATTATTGAACAATGCATTGTTAGAGTGTTAAATTATTGATGTATTAATGTGTTTTTGATGTTTGTGATATAGGAGCTGAAGGTTCGAGGAGCGTGCAAAGCATGAAAGGGCGGATATCAACAATCTGAATAATTATCATGTGTAGAAGGTTCTATTGTTAGAAACAGTTAGAAAAGTAATGGTTAGAATAAGGGTCGTTGTAGACCGCAGTTTCTGTTATTGAAAGCAATGGCTTTCTGTAAAAGTTACCAACTTTTAGTTTCATGCTTGCTTTTGGAAGCTGCCCTCATGTAACCACTCGTTTAGACGTAATCAAAAGTTCCTATTGGTACATGCACTCTGTGGACTGTCGAAAGATTGCACCCAATCTACGTTCTGTCTCGTTTCTTGTTGCGTCTATTTGTCTGTGTGTTTTCAACATCCGTAATCTTTGTATGCACGCGAGCAAGATCCTAACAACAGTGGTATCAGAGAGCTGCACACGTCAATACAGAGGGTTCTGTTCTCTGTTCTCTGTTCTCGATTTCGATTCTGATTCCGTCTCATGTTCCTGTTTCTGTTTCTGTTTCTGTTTCTGTTTCTGTTTCAATTCCAGTCCAAGAACTAGAACCTACATTTTCACCTACGTTTTCACCTACCTTTGGTCCTACGTTTACACCTACGTTTACTCCTTCAGCTTACTCCAAGGCATTGACTAAGGCAAAGAACTTAGGCAATACATTGGCAACACTGGAACCCAAGGCTCCCTTGGTGACCGTTGGCTACGCACGAGGCAATTTTAATTTTGAGTGGCAATAGAGTGGTTTAGAGTCCCTAACGCGGCACGGTGTGATGCGACGTGGCACGTCTCAGGGTACACTTCTCAGGGTACACCAGGGTACACTTCTCAGGGTACACCAGGGTACACTTCTCAGGGTACACTTCTGAGGGTATGTAGCTCAGTGATGAGTAGCACCTCCTTTAATGTCAATCCGGGAAGACATGAGGATGGTATGAAGACCTCGAGCAAGTGGCGGCACAAGTGCGTGAGTGAGAAGCACACAAGCATGCACACACATACACACACACGCGCACACACGGCAAGACAAAGAGAGAGAATCAATGGAGTTCTTTAGATTACTTTCACAAGCTCTTACAAGTTCGTTTCAATTACAATCTAACCTCAAAAATGAGCTCTCTAGCTCTTTTTATAGTTTTTGACTAGCTTTTGGCCCTGTCCAGACCTAGTGTCCGGCCTAGTTAAAAATTAGGTTCCAGGGCTTATTTGAGGGCTCAAACGAAGTCTAAAAATTATGAAATTTGGTACGATGGTACTTCTAATACTCCTCAAGCTCGAGGACTCCTCGGCTTGCACAAAATGGAGTCTAATCTACCAAAAACGGGATTTACAATGTTTGTGTAGTGATTAAAATCACTTGGGTTGTACATAATCTATGGGAAAAAATGATCTGGCCTTGTTGCCGTATTGTGCATGACTCCTTTATTGCTTTGTATGCCAACACTCCCCCCTTCCTAGCGTCTGTCGCCCCTGACAGACCTTTGTTCGCGCGGGTGGTCGATGTAATATTGGATGACATTGGTGGCCAGCTCATGTTCTCCTATCCTTAAGCCTCTTGCTAGATCGGCTTCCAATGCCTCCCAATTTATTGCACCGGGGGTTTCTGGTTGCGGGGTGGTGTAGTACTCTGAATACATTGCTTGTTCACAAGCAAACAGTTGCAGCAGATGTGTCGGCTTTGGTGCGAAAATCTCCGAGTGGTACTCCCAGAAACCTGATCTGAACATTTCTTCGAAGGTCTGTTTGTAGCAGGCGGGGAGGTACTTGATGCGTGCATGCCAAGCGTAAGCCACACGGATACTGGGGGTGGTGCTCATGTCATACACCAAGTCGTAATTTCCATTGCTAAACCCCGGAAGACGTACCTGTGGTGCGGCTGCATTTCTAAAGGTCTTCAGCACTACTTGCATCATATCTAAGATTTTTAGCATCATTTGCGCTGCTACATCTGGCATGGGCTTCAAGCGCGGCATCCAGTGGCGGATGGTCCCCATCATATATGCTACCGATGGTGGTCCTTGTGGTGGCGCGATGTACGGGTAGTTCAGCCATTCCTTGCATTGCGCATTGTTCTGTACCTTGATATTAAATGCCTTCCACGACCTGCGGCGGGGGACTGGACCGTAGCATGGGTTGTACAGGAGGTGCAGTGGCGCGTTGTTCCATGTGCGTAGCATTTCTGGATAAGTCTCTAAAAGTTTCTGCCGCCATGTCGGTTGACGAATCTTGCCTTTTCGCACCTCTGGAGGAAGGTCTTCGGGTTGAAATTGGGTCGCAAAAGTAGGAATCTGACCCGTGACTCTTTGTATTTCTGCATTATAATCAGCCAGGATAATATAATATGGCCTGTACTGGAGTTCCGATGAGAGAATCAGGCGTCTCGATGACAAGTTCTTGAAGTAATCTGATTGTAAAACAGTCTCCTCTATGACCCTCATAGCCTGATTTTGCACTACAGTGCGCTCTTCATGCGAGGTCCCTATTTCCTCCACTTGTCGTAACCATGGCGGCCGTGGTGCCTCGAACGTGTCCTGCCCTTCTTCTGTTTGTTGGCCTCCTGGGAATGGTTGCGGATCATATTCTTCATCAAACGTTTGTTCCACAGGAATTTGCACAACTTCTTCGTCCGTGGGAGCCTCCGGAGGGGAAGATGGCCTCTCATATTGTAGTAGGCGTGTCTGCAATTCAGTTACCTGTTGCTGGAGATCTTTTATGGCCTCTGCGTCGGAGGGAAGCGAAGCTGCAGAGGGGGTGGTTGTAGGGGCAGCTGTTGGGCCTTGTTGGTGTTCCTGCTTCAGTTGTCCTAGCTCCTCCGATAGCTTATCATGTGCTTCGAGTAGCATGGCATAATCTTCCAATATAATCTTGATATTATCGGGGGTCACTGCTTGAAACTTGGATGGGCTGATGGGTGCCCCCGGTGTGCTCTCAATAGCTGCCTCCAGGTTCTCTTGATTTTGTATTTGCAGACGTCTGTTCTCTTCCTAAGCAGCCGCAAGATGGCGTTTAAGTAGCGCCATATTTCGCTGAAGTTTTGAGTTGCGTTCCAGTTGTGTCCGTAGGTGACTTTCTACCACCTGCACTGCTTCCTGATCTACGTTCTGTAGCTGTACTTCCAATATATTATGGGCGTCTTGGAGGGTTTGGAACTCTGTGTGGAGGCGAGCATTCTCCTCTTCTAGTACCGCAAGGCGGAGCTGTAGTGTCGCTGAGTGCTCTTGCAGGCGTGCGTTTTGTTGCTGGAGCTGAATGTAATCTGTTCTTAAATTTGATATACAAGCCAACATGGTGTCCAATGCATTACCTATAGATGAGTGGGGGGTGTTTACTGTGGAAGATGCATGGGAAGGGGATTGGGGAAGGGAGACAGTGAATGATGTGTCTACGAAAGTTGTGTGTGTGGGTGAAATTGGTGGAGGGGGAATGGGAGGAGGTGAAACCGTGGGTGGAGGTGCCGTGGGTGGTGAAATGTCCATACCTTCAGGAGTGGGTGTTAGTGTGGGGCCTGCCATATATATTGGTATGGTAGGTGGTGTGTGTGTGGAAGTGGTGAATAGATGTGACGTGGGGTGGGGAGCTGAAAAGACAGGGAATGGTTGAGGGCCTGGTTGAAAAGCCCTAGCAAAGATGTCCTGGAGGGATTGTAGAAATGGAGAGAGTGATATCGGGGATTGGGGTCGTAAATTTGAGGAGGGCTGAAAGGGTTGCGTGGTAGCAGGGAAGCCCATGAATGTGGATCTGGGGTCAGGATGACCGGTGGCTGAAGGCATTGGGGATGGTTGTCCTAGGGCAGGCTCGGGAATGGTTTCGGTGGGTGGTGTAGTGATGGGGTTTGCGTCAAAGACCGGGTTATCAGTGGTAGAGAATAGGGTGGCACTGGAGATCGGAGTACGGAAGGTGAAGGTGGGGTCGGTGGGTTGAGCAGTCGATGTGGTTTCCACTGTTTCTCTTCTAGGAGGTGATGGTGGGGGAGTGGATGGTAGTGGTTCGGTGGACTCCTCATGGGTGGCGGGGTGCTGTTGACTAGCTGTTTGGGAGGTTGGGGTAGTAGTGGGCTCTTTTGCAACTGTAACGGGAATTTGGATATTTTTACCTGAGCGAGGTCGTGTCTGGAACCTTCGTGGGTCATATTGAACTGAAGGCCTCTGAATGGCAGTGCGCACAGCTTCTACAACTCCATATGTTTCTGCCATCAATAAGAGACCTTCCCTGTACTCTGAGTCAACTCCCGCTTCTTCCAACAACTGAGTCATAAGTACTCTGCTGCTCTGTTCAGTGAGTAACTGCTGCGATCGCACTCTTTCCATAATCTGATACAGCCTTCGGAGTTCTGCTGTATATGCTGGGGCTTCAGTGGTCTCTTCTTCATATGCTTCTTCTTCTTCCGGTTGTCCGTGTTGTTGACTTTGCTGAGCGTCACTCCAATGGACATGTCTACCGTCTGTAGACTTTCTTCTTCTCCGCGAGGATGTGCCCTGCTCCTCTGCCTCTGAATAAAACTCCACGTCAGAGAATTGTGTGCTTTGTAGGAATGCTTCGAAATCCTGGGGGTCCAATCCTTCAGCCTCTCCGGTGGCAGCAAACTCGAATTCAGGTGTAACCGGAGGAGCCGATGGGGTGGGTTGTGTCGTAGTGTCAGATTCCGACCTGGGTATCCTAATGGTAAAAGGAGGTACAGTGCCCTCTCTTAATGGTGATGCCTCAGGAGTAGTCAGGACTTCCCTTGTCTGGACACACGGAATCGCGCCCCTCATGCGCTTGGACTGATGTGTGGATGTCTTGAGCCTTTTAAACATTTGTAATTGTGCCCAAGTTAAGGCACGCTCAATGGGGACATCATATGCCAAGCATCGGTAAATGATGCGTGTGAGTGCACAGCATCCGTTCACCACTAATTTCCTAGAAGCCCGTTTGTTCGCTTCATACAACTGATCTATAATCCACACTGGTAGCTTAATAGGTAGCGCACCTGCTTCCGCCAAGTAGAGAGCAAACCAGATCTTCTTGTGTGGTTGCGTGAATCGGTCTTGACCGGGGAAGGCGAAATGTTGCATGCACATGCGGAGAGGGATGGACACATTTGGGGTGAGGGCTGCCATGTCTTTCAGCTTCACTACTTTCCTGTCCTTCATGTTGTTGGGAACGAGAGCATCCTTTTCTGAGGGCACATGCGTGCCATGCATATTTAAAGCATCACTCACCAGCTCCACAGTAAGTTCAAACCTCTTCAACTCGTTGTTGCCCAGCAGTGAGGGGAGAACAAATGATCCGGGTTGGTCCTTATCTTCATGAGCTTGTAATGTAGAGACCAGATAGTAACATCGGAGGAGGTCGGGTTTAGGTAGTGGGGCTTCAAAATATTCCGCCAACCCTGCTCGTTGCCATATGATCTGGAGGTCTTCGGTGTTCTGTAAAGTCTCGAACTCCTTGGAGAAAAATTGGAATCGCACCCATGATCTGTCATACTCGCATTTAGACTCCCAGATATACTTGGCCTCACCTAATGGACCGGGCATGCCATTGAACCAATGAGAATTGGCATGAACTCTTTCCGTGATGCCTGTAGGTGGATCTGGCACCGGGAGTTGCTGAAGGTGTTGCATCTCCACTGGTCGTTCAGTCGGAGGCACGTCCACAGGTAGGCTATCCACATCAATTCCTGCAGTAAGTATCCCTGCTTGTGAGCCCGAACCTGTCGCTTCTGCCATTTTACTTCTTGCTTTCTGATTCTGTGAGAATATAGAATCATGTGTTAACATCGTAATGGACAAAATAAATCCGTTGTTGTCCCCGTTACAACATTAACATGAGGTAGATGGTGAGTTAGTGGTTAGTAAGTGCACGAAGACAGTGAGTGTAGTTAACGTTTGTGTATTCCTAGGAGACTAATGCCGTTAGTAAGTGGGGTGAATTTACAAATCGGGGTCGGGGGGTTTATTACAGATCTTAGACTGCCAAATGCAGTGGATGGGCTTTGCTTTCGGTTTCGTAGAGACTCCAGAGAGCTGTGTCGGTGTCGCTGTTTGGGAGTGGGGCCTTTTAGGGACCCACTTATAAGTGATTACATGCATGCTCATGGGTCTTGGTGTGTTCCTAAGTGTTGAGCACGAGGGAATACTGGTTGTACTCGTAGATGGGTTATGCTGCATAGGTTGTGGCCTTGGCGTAACTACTTGTGCCCTCAAGCAAGCCTTAGGCACCCAAATTTGTCTAGATTGTGGGCTTGCCTTCATCGACTTCTTGGGCACCCAAATAGATTTTACTTTAGCAGAAGAATTTCTGACAGACTTCTTATTAGCGTCGTGTTGTGGGTTACTAATAAGAGGCTTTGCCCGTGTAGTTGACGGTGATGCACCCGGTCGTTCGCCTTTCCGCACCCACACCTGGTTTATTTTCTGGGACATTCTGCTGCGCAGGTACTTTTGATCTCGGACATAGGTAGTACTCGGCTTCTTCTGCCTGTGATCCACCTTTGGTTGCTGCCTCCTTCTGACCTTTGGAAAAGAAAGGAGTTCCGTTGCATCCCTGACTCCTTTTTTGCAAATGTCATTCCTCTGCAACACAGGGTTTTGAACAAGAACAGCATGGTCATCTTCATGTGTACCCCTGGAAGGACCAGGAGTCTGTACCTTTCCTAGCTCCTTGAGTGCTCCATTGTCTAATTCTACTGTGACTCGACTATGATTGAGCCAAACCTGGAGAAGTCCACTTCTTAGGTTTAGATTGACTGCTTGGTCATAGATCCAATCCTGACCCAAGACGAGAGGTTCAGTGAGATCCTCATCTTGACACACCAGTACTTTAACTGTCATTGCCTCATCATGAATGTAAAGGGGAAGTTCCGCCTCGCCCATGCAAGGGGTTTCCACTCCTCCCAATCCTATAAGATATGCTTCCACAAGATTGACAGTCAATTGTAATTCTTGGCAGTAAGACAATTTAACAGCGCTGGTGGCTGCACCTGAGTCAATCAAGGCTCTTACGGTCCTTGCACTCTTTCCTTGTCCTATATCTAAGGTTACGAAAGGACGTCTATCAATTATCCTATGCGAGCTTGTTCCTGCGACTTCGCACATGGCCATAGGAAATCCTTGGTCTGCATAGTCATTCGCACCAGGCTGATCTCTACCTTGCCTTCGTAATTTCATCCTTCTGATGCGTTCTAAAGCCTCTGCTTGAGCTTCTTCTCTAATTCTCTTTTCTTCCTCTTTGCGTTTCTTAGCAGTGTTGAGTCGGCTGAGCATTTCCTCCGTGAGGGGTTCCTGGTACAACTTGACTCTGCATCCGCTAATATAGTTAGGGAGAACATCACCCTCTAATGTGGCCAATTGTACTGCTCCACTTGTGGAGATCCTATTGATGATCATAGGTCCGTAGCCTCTCTTTTCTAGCTTCCTCGCGTGTTGTTTTAGTGTATAGACTAAGACTAGATCTCCTGCTTTCAAGCCTTTATCCTTCACGTGGGCATCAAAGTATGCCTTCTGTCTCTTCTTGGCTGCATATATCCCTGCAGCGGCTCTCAGTCTTGTTTCTCCTAATCGTTCAAGGTCAAAGATTCTAGAGGATAGCTCATGACCTGTCCATTCGTGCTCTTGTGCTACTCTCAATGTAGGGATCAGGAAGTCCAAGGGTAACACAGCGTTTTGGCCAAATACCATCTGAAAGGGGGTGGCTTGGAGTACCGTTTTGTAGGCAACTCGGTATGCCCAAACAGCATGGTGTAGCTGTTTGTCCCAATCAGAGCGTTTAGTGTTCACTAATTTCGTCAGTACATTGCATAAAATCTTATTAGTGCTCTCAGCTTGTCCATTAGCTTGAGGATGATAGGGGGCAGACTTCTTGTGTATTACCAAGAATTCTTGAAGTAGATTTTCAATCACTTCGTTCAAGAAATGAGTGCCTCTATCACTTACAAGCTCTATAGGTAGCCCATATCTCGTGAATACATTCTCAAACAAGAATTTGGCAGTTGTTTGAGCATCGTTCTTGGTTGTAGCCTTTACCTCTACCCATTTGGTGAGATAATCTGTTGCCACAATGATGTATTCCGCATGAGAACCCTTAGCTGGGGGATTAATAGGACCTACGAAGTCTATTCCCCACTTAGAGAATGCACGTCCACCCATCATAGGTTTCAGTGGCATCTCATCTTTGCGTATAGGATACTGGGTCCTCTGACAGACATCACACCGTTTCACATAGGTATGTGCATCCATGTGAAGGGTAGGCCACCAGAAGCCCGCAAACATTATTGCCTTGATCACCCGATCTGGTCCAAAGTGTCCTCCTGCTACCCCTTGGTGAGCAGTTTCCAAGATCTTGAGATATTCACTTTCATGGACACATAACCTCAGGTAACCATCTTTACCGCGCTTATATAGATTATCACCTATGAGTGAGTAATCCAAAGCTTCTTGTTCTAAACTCCTTTTCCTAGCCAGAGTCATGTCTGGAGGGAATGTGTTTGTCCTCAGGAATGATACTAGTGGTTCGCTCCAATCTGGCGCAATGGATACTTGATAGAGAGTGGCATGTTCCACCGGTTGTTTAGTGCAACAGATTGGGCATTCCTTGCACAACTTTTGGACATCCGCTTCCATAGTTGGCCAGTGCACTCCGAATCTCTTTAGAGTCTGTAAAGTTCGTTGCTTTGAATGGTGTTGCTCTAATGTACCTACATGTGCTAATTGCAACCATTTAGCATACCCATCCTCTTCTACGCAACAAGCCAAGATCCCTTGATCTGTGTGCTTGTACATGCTTCCTGCCATGATGTGGTATTTTTGGGCTTTTACAACCTCTCTGTTCCGTGTGTTTACCACAGGATGGTTAGGCCCGTATGTCAATACTGGTACTATTGGCTTGGCCCACTGCGGTATAACTTCCAAATTAAACAAGTAAGCATCAGGAAGGTCATCTGACACTCCTTGTGGGGCTTCTCCCGATGTGAGCCTAGAGAGATGATCGGCTCTCAAATGAGTCCTACCTTTTCTTACCACAACCTCAAATTCGTATTCCATTAGCAAGAGAAACCATCTTACTAATCTACCTGTATTGCATGGCTTGTTTACTAGGTACAACAATGCCTGATGATCAGTAAAAAATTTAAACTTATTTGCAAGCAAATAGTGTCTAAATTTTTTGACTGCATATACCATGCCTAATCCTTCTCGTTCAGTAGTGGTATAATTTCGTTCAGCCGCATTCAATTGTCTACTGGCATAGGCAATTGGAAGATCCATATTACCTTCACCAGTAGGTTGTGTAAGTACACATCCAATAGCGTAATTGGATGCGTCAACATGAACATGGAATGGCTTATTCCAATCTGGTGTGGTCAAGATTGGTGCTGAACATAATCTTCGTTTAAGTTCTTGGAAGGAATTCTCACATTCATCCGTCCACTCAAAGTTTGTCAATAGTCCGTACATGGGCTTTGCAATGACAGCATACATGTGTATAAATCGTCGATAATAACCGCAATGCCCCATGAAAGCTTGTACTTCCTTGACATTCTTTGGCCTAGGTAGCTCCGCTATGGCTCTCACTTTTTCTTCGTCGGTAGATATGCCATTCTTTGACACGATATGTCCTAGGATCTTGCCTTGCCTGACCATAAAAACGCACTTTTCTGGGTTCAGGCAGACTTGATATTCTCTACATTTGTCAAAGATTTGTCTGAGTTCAGGGATATGGGTTTGTCTAATGTTGGAATGAGCACAAAGATCATCAACATAGACTTCTAAACTCTTCCTTAGGAACTCCTTAAACACATGGCACATCAGCCTCTGGAAGGTAGCTGGTGCATTGGTAAGCCCAAATGGCATTACTCTAAAAGCAAAAATGCCCCATTCTGTGGCAAAGGCTGTCTTATGCTGATCCTCTGGAGCTATGGCTACTTGATTGTAGCCCGAAAATCCATCAAGGAAGCTGTACACTTCCTTGCCTGCCACTCTTTCTAAGAGATGTTCTGTGATGGGAAGTGGATAGTTATCTCGGATTGTGGCTGCATTAACCTTCTTCAAGTTAATGCACACACGCAGTTTGCCATTCTTCTTGGGCACCACTACGATGGGGGATACCCATTCAGTGTGCTCAATTTCATAGATAAATCCAGCTTCGACCAGTCTATCTATCTCTTCTTTGATCTTAGCGGCGTAATTATCATTATATGTATAAGGCTTTTGCTTAGAGGGTTTAGCATCTGAGGTCATGGGAATAGTGTGTGAGCATATGTCCGGGTCAACCCCTTTCAAATCCTTGTAACTCCAAGCGAATACGTCTCTGTATTCTCTTAGCAAGGCAATCAATTCATGCTCTTCTTCTTCTGTCAGGTCATGGCCTATATACGTGCATCTCTCCTCTCCTTCTTCTATGGCCACTACTATTTTCTTGGTGGTTTCTTTGTTATCATAGGCCTCTCCTGATTGTGCTTCTCGTTTAGACATTCTTATCATGACTCTCCTATCATCTATCTCATACTTCTTAAAATTTTCTGGGACCTCAAACAAAGACTCTTCCTCCTCTGGTGAGACTTCTTTCTTCTTTCGTTTCTTTCCTTCTTCCTTAGAGGTCATATGCGTTGCTAATCTTACATCATTTGTAACCTCTCCATGCCTCTGGGGTTGAAATTCTATTTCATGGAAATATTCTTTATCTGACGCAAATGGTGGGTCCATAATGATTGACTCTAGATCGGAGTCACTTGCATCCTCAAATGCATCAGGGCTAGGTTCGCATTCTTCTAGAACTGCCCCTCCCATGATTGGCTCTATGGAGAAGACTGAAATATCATAGCCATCCTCATCACAGTGAGGTGTCCATTGTTCTTCGTTGATGGCTACGTCCATTGTTGCTAAGATTTCTGCCCAACCGTGAGGTTCAAATTCTTCGTCTGGAAAAACTACAGGTGCATAGGCTGGGTCTTGGATTGATCTATGGGTTTCTTTCGCACCTACCTCTCTGGCTTTCTCTCTCTTCTCTTCTTCTACTGCTACCTTGCACATCCATAAGTGAGTATCTTCATGCATCCATGAGGATCCAGACCCTATGGAATGCACCGATTCTGTGTCATCTTTGGCTCTATGGATGGGATTCCACTGGATAGGTGGGACATCTCTATGGGAATAATCCTTGAGATTGACTTTGGTTGTAACACCTAAGTGCTGCAGGTACAAAGAATTGGTCCCCCAATCCTGTACCACTTGCAACTGTCGCATGAATGGTCTTCCCAAAATCATCTCATAGGCATGATTCTTGCTGAAGTCACATATGGCAAAGGTATGTTCAAACTCGACACCACAAGTGGAGAGAGTTATTCCTTCTAGCAATCCTAGGGGTCTCTCTATGTGACCATCGGCCATCTGCAATTTCATTCTTGTTGGCCTGAGTGCTGGTTTGCCCCAACGCTTCCATAAGGAGGTGGTGGCAATTGCAACTCCTGCACCTGAGTCCAAAATCGCCTTCGTGGTGTAGTCCTGATAGGTGATGGGAAGATAGGTGTTCCCTTCTTCACCTTCACACATATCTCCTATCTTATCCAAGGGAATTTCTGGCACTGTCCTATGGGATCCTACCTGGGAACGAGGTTTTGCTATCTCTGGTACTTGTTTGGCTACATGTTTCCATAATTCAGGTCTAACCTTGAGTAGCTCTTCTAACTTAAGATTACACTGCACGTTAGTGTTCTTCACTACTTCTGTGTTCCTAGGTATGACTGAGTCGTCGTTCCTTACCATGACTGTGGGTGCTCTCATACATGTGGACTTTGCTTCCCATGGGCCTGTGAAGTGGGGTAGCTCTTGTATGGAATTCGACTCAAAGTCTAATCTCTCGTGAGACTGAACACTCTCATGCTCCCCGTAAATAGATGGGATGTCTTGTGGGAATTGGTCGTGTGCATCGTCCACAAGTTCAAAAGGAGGGGCGACCTCGCTTTCGTTATCCCATTTGTCTTCTTGAATCTCTCGTAGGAAGTCTGGTGCAAACCGATTCATAGAAGAAGAAGTGTCTGGCTCCGTAGAATTGGGCGCATAAGCAACCTGTGAAGGAGGGCTGATTCTATTGTTGACTCTCTCCTCGTTCTCGCAAATGGCTGGAGCACAAGCTTCTTGGGGAGGATTACTTATTCTATTACTTTTCCGAACAGGCTCATACACTCCCTGAGAAGGAATGTAGGCAACCTGTGGAGGTACTTGAGCTTCCGAGGGAGGCTCATCTGCCTTTTGGGGGGAAAGATAAGCTTCTTGAGGAGGCCCACGGGCTTCCTGAAGAGGCTGGCTTATCCATTCTCTTGCCCTTTCCTTTCTTTGAGGGGTAGGTTCCTTTTCTGGCTGTGCTATTGGCCTCTCTATTCTTTCTAAGGATGGGAAGTTGTAAGGTTTAGTGGAATTGGCCACATAAACTTCCGATGGGGGATGGTTCATGTTATTGCTTGCTTTCTCTCCCTCTTGATTTTTTTCTTCCTTGGCAGATCTTGCAATTATCCTCTCTAACTTTTCTAGGAATCCATCCAAGTGTAATTGCGTTTTGGCTGAGCCTGAGTAATTGAAAAGGCGACTGGCTTCAAACATAGTCTGAGCCAATGCGACCATTTTCGCGCATAGTTTGGTTCTTTCTATCTCTAGGTCAGCTCTAGGATAGCACTTGTCATGATCCGTGACGTTTGGCCCTTCTTGGATTCTGGCCTGATATGCTTTAAGCATCATGTCTATGTCTTCGGGAGTGGGATCAGCTAATACCGATCCTGTTTGGGGTGGTGGGTGGGTTACGTGGGCTGTCTTAGAGGGTGAAGGGATGGAGGGTGATGGGGATGGTAGCGGTGGGAATGTGTGAGAGTGCGGTTGAGATGTAATCTCTATGATTTTAGCCTTGGTTTCTCGTAGACTTTCCTCAAGTTCACTCATCTTCTTTGCCCATTGCCTTTTCATACGTTCGCGGCTATCTTTCCAAGCTCTTGTTCTCTTTTTATTTTGGCTCTCAGTATCGCTAGCATCTGGGCTCTTTTCCTGGCCTACCCCTTGGTTTTGCTGCAAAGCTTGAGCTCGAGTGACTACCTGTATGGGTGCAGTGGAAGTAACACTTCCGCTGGAATCTACCACTAACTCAATAACATTGATGGGCGTGATTTTTGGCATATTACTGGGGTTCTTTGGGCAATCTCGTAAGAGATGCTCTTTTCCACAATCTTGGTAGAAGCCTTGGATCGTCACTGACTGGGGTTGTGTAGGTGGAGGCAAGGGACAATCACGAATGAGGTGATCTCCTTGGCATCTGTAGCACGGTCCTCTTGGGAATGGAGGTCTTACCTGCCTAGATTGAGGCCTAGGGTTGGGGTTTGCATACATGACGTTCGTGTAATCTGACTCCCAACTAGGTTCGTTCGGCTCTTCACTATAGTAGGACTCACCATGTTCTGGAGACTGCATGTAGTAAGCCTGGGGGCTATCCACATGGGTAGAATCAAAGCTATGATCACTTGGGTCATTTTCAGAGATCAAGGATGTTACAGGGACTATAGCTCTATTCAGGTTTTCTTCTGCAACAGCATACTTTACCGGAATCACATTAGCTGGGGCTGGGGTTTGTTGTGCTAGCACAGGCTGAGGCCTTTGTTGGTTTTGATATTGAGGTTGGAAATTTTGTTGTGGCCTTCCATATGGTTGTGGAGGGTACTGGTTCTGGTATCTGCCTTGTTGGTAGGGCTGAGGGTAGGGTTGCCTAACCGCCTGCTTGTTGTATGGGCAGTCTTGTGCGGTGTGGTTGGTGTATCTCCGTTCTATGGTGCAGTACTGGCTACTAGGGTTTACTTGGGGTTGAGCCATAATGGGACAGACGTTCGCCATATGGTCACCACCGCATGTATAGCACCTTTTCACAGGAGCAAACCTTGGAATTTGTTTGCTAGTCACACCTAATTTCTGAGCTACTTTTTTGGCCAGTTCCTCAATTGATGTGGATTGTGTGGAAGAGTGACTAGAAGCACTATCTGAATCTTTGTAGATTTTGGAAAGCTCTAGCTCTTCCCCGAGGTTATCTTCAATGTCAATGCACATGCGTACACACTCTTCTATAGTCCTAGGATCTTTCAGATACACATAAGATCTCAATTTCGTACTCAGCAATCCATCAAGGAATAAGGCTACTTGTTTAGCAGATGTGGGTAGTTCCGAAATAGGGCACCTTTCAAGATATTGTCTAAATCTTCTTCCGGCCAATCTGACAGTCTCTTGGGGGGTCTGTTTGAAGCTGTGAATCAATGAGGAGGTATTGTGTCTTATGCCGCTTTTAGAGAACTCTACGATAAATGCCTCTAGGAGTTGGTCTATGCTCCTGAACTGACGCTCATCTAATGGCTGAAACCATGTAAGTGCTGTGCTCCTAAGGGTTAGACCGAAGGCATTGTACTGCGTGAACAGATCTTCCACTTGTTCAGCTCTCAAGACTTGCTTGAACTCCGCCACATGATCATAGGGATCTCCTGTGCCGTCAAAGTAATTCTTCATGGACTTAACTAGCTGGGTGGGTCTCAAAGTTCTTGTGTGCTCTCTAGGCCTCGGCAGAGGGAATCCATCTACATTTCTTTGGTTCCTGTGGGCTCTATGCATCTCAGGTTCTACCCTATTCGTCTCCGTTCTCGTTCTTTCTCTGCCCACTGGATTGGCAAAACTTACCTCTGGTCTATCTTTACTTCTGTCTCTTTGCATACCATGAGCCTGGGATGTTCCAGCTCCAGGGTGACCATAGGCTACATTTGATCTTGGTTGGGGGAAAATGAATTCGCCCTTCCAAGTGTAAGCATGCCTATCATTTTCTGTCACCACAAAAATCCTCTCTGACGTGTGGTCTAAGTAGGTCACTCTACCTGGGCTATCTGGATCCTTAAACTCATAGATCATGATTGTTCCTATGTCAGTTGGGTGATCCGGTTTATACCTCCAGAAGGCTTCGTCCGTTTCTCGATTGAGAAGCAAATCTATGCACTTGTTATCTTGGGGGATCCACTCAGGCGTGATAATCCTAGTGAGAACTGATTTACCTCGAGGGGTTCTAGGTTCCGCACCCATGTTCCCTTGTTCCAGGTCACCTAAGTCCGCTTCTGAGATTACATTCCCAAAGTCATCTGTCCTATCAGGATGACTAGTGACTACATATATAGTTCCTTCTTTGTCCAGGTATGCACCATTTTCAAACTTGACAGCTGGATGTTCTAGTCCAATGGATTGATCAGGGTTTTTAATCTGGACCACAGATCTTCCTAAGCCGTCCTCATAGATGCTAGCACCTAATCGGTTGGTCCTCAGGTACTCCAACTGTGTTTTGTAAGGGCCTTCTACCCTGTACAAGTAGGGCACTCCTGAACTTCCCGTAGGTTTGTCCATGCCTTGAGACATCTCTGACTCACTGGTCTCAGAGCGAGGGTAGTTCGAGTGGTGGCTCAACTGCTGGGCCCAGGACCTAGCAGTGTGGTTGACACTAGCCTCTGAAGACCTAAGGCTTTGTCTCTCTCTTACTAGGTGTCGTCCTGATCTAAGGTTCATATGCCTAACTGATTAGCCCAAATTTTTGCCCAGAGTACAACCTCGTTGCCGATCAATTGGTACCAGTCACTTGGTTCTTTTTAGTTAATTGTTGTGTTTATGGTCTTGTCTGATATCACGTCGTCAGGAATACTTGAATGTTCTTCGTACTTTCAGGTTGATCGTTCCTCGTTAGGTTCTTTCCTTTATGTTGTCGACAGTACAGAGATTAAGTTTTTAGCTTGAACTTGAGTTTTTAGGTAGTCTTCAACTTGATAGTGGCCTATCGTCGCCCTGACTTACTCCTACTTCTAATCGCTCTTAGCCTAGGCTAGGAATTGACGAAGAGGAGTTGAGAATATTCCGACCTTTCTTGCCGAACCTTGCTCTTTAGTGCTCGAGAAGTGGATTCTCAAGCGTGTGCCACACCCTTGCTTGGATACTCTCAATTGCTTCTCAATAGGCCTGCATAAATCCCAAGATTAGCTCCAAGTAGACCTTTCAATTGACAGACAATTTATTTCAGACACTTTGTTAATGACCCTTGTTCCCCCTTTTGTATTGCTAGAAATTTCCTCTAGAGCTTCCTTGGTGTTCCTACCCCTCAGTGTGTCAACTTCCAAATATCCTATCTGAAAATCAACGCGCTATTCTTATAAAAAACAGTTGAGGGCGTGTAGTATATGTCACGAGCTTTCCGACAAGCCCTAGAGCTCAGAAAATGGATTTCGTATGAAAAAGTTATGACCGTTCAGGGTTTAGGGGGTTAACTAGACAAACAGAACCTTTCGGGGGTTTTAATGCATTTTCTAAGGCCTTCGTAAGTAGATGAGTACATGAAAGTGCAAATATGCCCAAAATTTAGCCTAAATTTCCAAAAATTCACTCCTTAATTTTTTGCCGAAAATGCCTGTCTATCGCGATAGACGGTGTCTGTCGCGATAGACACAATCTATCGTGGGGGCTGTCTGTCGCGATAGACGGTGTCTGTCGCGATAGACAGTGTCTATCGTGGATTTCTGTCTGTCGCGATAGACGGTGTCTGTCGCGATAGACGCTATCTGTCGCGGATTTCTGTCTGTCGCGATAGACGGTGTCTGTCGCGATAGACAGTGTCTATCGTGGATTTCTGTCTGTCGCGATAGACGGTGTCTGTCGCGATAGACAGTGTCTATCTGTCGTGAAAGTCTGTCTGTCGCGATAGACGGTGTCTGTCGCGATAGACAGTGTCTATCGTGGATTTCTGTCTGTCGCGATAGACGGTGTCTGTCGCGATAGACGCTATCTGTCGTGAAAGTCTGTCTGTCGCGATAGACGGTGTCTGTCGCGATAGACAGTGTCTATCGTGGATTTCTGTCTGTCGCGATAGACGGTGTCTGTCGCGATAGACGCTATCTGTCGTGAAAGTCTGTCTGTCGCGATAGACGGTGTCTGTCGCGATAGACGGTGTCTGTCGCGATAGACTGAAAAAATGCAAATTTTTGGAAAACTTCTAGTGTTCTAGAGTGCCCTCAAGGTGTAGGTTACAGTGATAAACATGCATTCACAAAATGTTAAGATTTTCTGTCTGTCGCGATAGACAGAGGCTGTCGTCCCGGGACCTGTGCAGAGCCTGTCGTACCTGCGCACACTGCTGGGGATGATGGTACAGCAAAAAACCTGCAAAAATAGCTCAGAAAACATGCAAAAACAGCACATGCAAGTTCGCTCTCTCGCTCTCTCTCACAAGTGAAATGAGGGAAATGAAGTGGAGGTGGGGATATAGTCAAAAACTGAAATTTTCGCGATGATGGAGATGGACGTGGGAGATGGTGATGATGATGATGGTGAAGAAAGTAAAAGAAATTCGATGAGAGTGAAGAAAATACCTACAACTCCAACGCGTCAACTCTACGTCTTACCATCACACGCTCGTCCTCAAAGCTCGATCCCCGGCAACGGCGCCAAAATTTGGTGTAGCTCAGTGATGAGTAGCACCTCCTTTAATGTCAATCCGGGAAGACGTGAGGATGGTATGAAGACCTCGAGCAAGTGGCGGCACAAGTGCGTGAGTGAGAAGCACACAAGCATGCACACACATACACACACACGCGCACACACGGCAAGACAAAGAGAGAGAATCAATGGAGTTCTTTAGATTACTTTCACAAGCTCTTACAAGTTCGTTTCAATTACAATCTAACCTCAAAAATGAGCTCTCTAGCTCTTTTTATAGTTTTTGACTAGCTTTTGGCCCTGTCCAGACCTAGTGTCCGGCCTAGTTAAAAATTAGGTTCCAGGGCTTATTTGAGGGCTCAAACGAAGTCTAAAAATTATGAAATTTGGTACGATGGTACTTCTAATACTCCTCAAGCTCGAGGACTCCTCGGCTTGCACAAAATGGAGTCTAATCTACCAAAAACGGGATTTACAATGTTTGTGTAGTGATTAAAATCACTTGGGTTGTACATAATCTATGGGAAAAAATGATCTGGCCTTGTTGCCGTATTGTGCATGACTCCTTTATTGCTTTGTATGCCAACAGGGTACATCAGGGTACATCCAGACAGGGTACTTTTTTGCTAGGGTACATTCCCTGAGGGTACATCCCGAGAGGAAAGCACTAGCTTAAGCATCCAAGAGCACCATGGAGGATTACAGTAATTCAACTCCACTTGTTCCTTCATCTTTCCAACCAACCAAACCACCTACCCTTCAAACTTCAGCAGTGGATGCCCAACAGAAGCGACCATGAATCACTTGCTGGAATTGTGGTAAACCTGAACATACAAAAATAAGGTGCAGATTGCAACCTCTTCACATGAAATCAGCTACAACTCAATTGCATAACATGGAGGTCCATAATGAAGAAATTCCTCTTGTTTGGACAGAGGAATCATTGGAGAAGGGCTTAAGTACCTTGGGTAACGATATCTCTCTTCACTCTCTATTTTGCATGCAGGGTATAATAAATAACAAACTATTTAAAATTCTACATGACAATGGTAGTTCACATGACTTCATTTCACATTTATTAGTACAAGAACTTAAATTACAAACGTTTCCTTCCTTGTATAAAGTGAAAGCTGCATTTCAAGGTAGTTATTATAATGTAACACGAGAAGTGCAAGATGTTACGATTAGCATAGGCCCATATGTTGATTCACAAAAATTTTTAATTGCACCTTTGCAATCTTATGTTATACTAGGTATGCTTTTTCATCACCATTAAAACCCACGTATTAACTACCATACGCATACCTATAACTTTGAATTTAAAGGTCAAGTCATTACTTTGTCTGTACGACATGATTTCCAGACATTTCCATTGATTAGTCACACTCAAGTAAAGCGTGCATTTAGAAAAGGATTCAACTCATGCATTGTTTTTTGTCAATGTCATCAATGATTATACTTATACACTTCCTGATGCATATGAACCTTTCATGAGTACTTATAAGGATTGCTTTATGTCTGAGTATCCCTCTGAACTACCACCATCTTGAGGATCCTTTGACCATAGCATAGACTTAGTCCCTAGTAGTCCTCCTCCTCATAAAGCACCTTATAGACATGGCCCCCTACACCAAAAGGAAATAGAAAACCAAGTAAAAGACCTACTACAGAAAGGACTTATAAGGCATAGTTCTTCCCCATTTGGAGCACCAGTTCTCTTAGTAGAGAAGAAGAATAAAACTTATCGAATGTGCATTGATTATAGAGCCCTTAACAAGATCACAATAAAGAATAGATACCCTATTCCACGAATAGATGATCTCTTAGATAAGTTACGAGGAGCTCGTGTCTTTAGTAAAATTGATCTAAAATCTGGTTACCATCATATTCATATGACACAAAGTGATATTTTTAAGACTGCATTTAGAACACAAACTGGCCATTATGAATTTATGGTAATGCCCTTTGGACTTACTAATGCCCCTGCTACATTTGCGCGAATGATGAACAATATTTTTCTTGATTATCAAGCTTTTGTTCTTGTATTCTTTGATGATATATTTGTATACAGTAAGAATGATAGTGAACATGAAAAGCATCTTGAAACAGTTTTTCATTTGTTATAAGAGAACACACTTTATGCTAATCCTGAAAAGAGTTACTTCTTTCAACGTAAGCTAGAATATTTAGGACATATTATTTCAAGTGAAGGTGTGCATGTGGATCCGAAAAAGATTAGAGTTATCGTAGAATGACCTACACCACAATCAGTCAATGATGTTTGTTCTTTTCTTGGGTTGGCTAGTTTCTATAGGAAGTTTGTTTGAAATTTTTCTTATTTAGCATTGCCTCTTACCTTGTTGTTGACAAAGAA
This sequence comes from Ceratopteris richardii, assembly GCA_020310875.1. Lineage (NCBI taxonomy): Eukaryota > Viridiplantae > Streptophyta > Polypodiopsida > Polypodiales > Pteridaceae > Ceratopteris > Ceratopteris richardii. Next base: position 67,607,904 of record CM035413.1, on the reverse strand, counting down.
AATAAAATTTTCATGGGGACTCACCCAACAATAGTCTTTTGAAAAACTTAAACAAGCACTTTCACATGCACCTGTTGTACAGTTACCTGATTTCTCACAACCCTTTCATGTTGTTACTGATGCTAGTGGTTCAAGAATAGGTGCTCTTTTAATGCAAAATGATCATCCCATTGCATTTGAGAGTAGAAAGCTTAAGCCATCAGAACAGAATTACAGTACGTACAATAAAGAATTGTTAGCACTTGTGCATGCTCTACGAATTTGGAAACACTATCTTATGGGCTTTGAGGTCTTAATAAAAAACCGATCAATAGGCTATTAAGCATTTATTAAGTCAACCTTTAATCTCTGATAGGCATCTTAAATGGGCATCATTCATTCAAAATTTCCAACCCATGATACAATACCAGCCTGGTAAAGCTAATGTTGTAGCTGATGCTCTTAGCCGTTTTCCTTCGCATTTTGTTGTTTTGAATAATATTTGTGCCATCCAAATACATTCTTTTCAAGAAATGGTTTCCACTTATGCATCTGATTTGTATTTTTCACATGCATCGCATGATTTCAACAATGGTGCATCTTTATCTGATGAACATTATACATTTCATAATGGTTTTCTCTATTTTCAACATAGATTGTGCATAACCCAAGTTTTTAAAGATTTTGTCATTAAAGAAATGCATGAACCATCTTACATGGGTCATAGAGGCATACAAAGCACCATTACTGCTTGCAAAGATTTCTTCTTTTGGCCACACATGGAAAAAGATATTGCACATTATGATTCTCAATGCATTGTATGTTAGCGTGTCAAACGTCATCATGGTAAACCATTTGGATTATTAATGCCAATTTCCATTCCGAATGAACCATGGGAACAAATCTCTATGGATTTTATCACAGGTCTTCCCATTACTTCATCACATAATGACATGATTTGGACAATAGTTGATAGGTTTAGTAAATATGCATATTTCATTCCATGTAGAAAAACTTTGGCTGCACCTCAAGCTGCAAAATTATTCATTAAATGCATTTTCCCACATCATGGATTTCCTAAAGTAATGATATCTGATCGTAATGTTAGATTTTGTAATCATTTTTGGGTTTCTTTATTCCAACATTTTGGTTCTAAAATAGATTTTAGTTCTGCATTTCATCCTGAAAGTAATGGAGAGAGTGAGGCTACAAATAGTACTATTCTTGATTTATTGCGTTGTTATTCATTGTTGGTGCATGCCAATCATCAATTGAAGGTTTATGAAGAAATGAAGTCAAGAAATTAAGAAGAGAACAAATTCAAAAGTTTGAAGGAAGGACATACTCAGAAATTCAAAGCTATGTACACATATGTACATTAGTTCAGATATAGGTGACTCACACTTTTGATTAGTCATAAGTTTGTACATATTTGCCTATAAATGTTTTGAAAAAGTCGGGGCATGTAGAATAGAGAATACGAAGAGAGAAATCAGATGTAGAAAGTGTCATTGGACACAAGAAAGTTAGTTGAAGTTATCTCTTCAATGTAGTTGTAATTTTTTCTGAGTAATCAAAAATCTTGCGCCCGATGTTTCAGTGTCTGCTACTTCTGTAGTTAATCTTTTGAGAAATCTTTCTGAACATATCTAAGTCCATAGTTAATCAATCTATGGCTAGAATTTGAGAGTCCAATTGTAATCAGGCTAAGAGAATTTTGCATAGGAATATTCATAGGTGAAATGTTCTAAGTGTCTTCTGAAACAGGTGCAGATGTAGTGATCAAAGAAATGATCAGTTCTCATCACATAGTGTAAAGTTTTACACATGTGATAGCTCAAAATCTAAGTTAAAAGATAAGCCATCTATGGCTAAAAGATCTTGATCAAACGGGTTCGACATTGGGAGAACTATAGCTAAGAAGTTGCAGGTGTCAAAGTCGCTACTACAGAGAAGGTGTTTCAGACATAGGTAAAGTGTTTCACACATTTCTCATAGTATACTCAATCATTTTGAGAAATTTAACTTGGAGAAGTTGCGCAACCTTAAGGCAAAGCATTGTGCAAAGTTTTATTAAAAACTTTACAGGATTGATTGGTCAATGAGTGATTAATCTGCAGCAGACTTTTTTGAGAAGTTGAATTTTTCAGAATAATCAATTTTCTGATAAGATTGATGAATGTTCTCTAAATTTAGTGGAGTCTAAAGTTATTCTTGGTCTAGAGGTGGTCTAATACCAAGGATAGCTTGTTCTTTTGGAGATTAACACTCTCCATGAGTGGTATGAGAGTAGGTTGTGTCAAAATTGAGGAAAGGAAGACTCCGACTGTTGTAGATATACAAATTCTACATCTCAAAGGTTCAGAAGGATAAAGTGTGAAGAAAGATTGAAGGGAGACACGTAAAGATTATCAAAAGAATCAAAAGAAGCAACACTTGAAGTTAAGGTACATTTATTTCTTGTAAAGGCTAAAACTTTGAGACTACAGGTGAAGCAAGGATGGGAGATAGTCTCCAAATTGAAAAGTTGGATAGAGAGAACTGTCCAGCTTGGTCTATGAGAATGGAAGCTCATCTGATGAGCAAAGATTTGATAGCATACATTACAGGTGAAGAAGAGAAGCCTCAGTTCAGAGATCCTAGTGTTCCAACTAGGGAAGAATTGTCAGATCTAAAGAATTGGATGAAGAAGGATGCTCAAGCAAGGAGCATAATCTACATGGCATTCAATGACTATTTGCTTCCTCACATTAGAGGACTTGAAAGTGCATGTGACATTTGGAATGCTTTGGAAGAGCATTTCCAAAACACAACCAAATCAAGGAAAGCTTCACTATGGGCAGAATTTACTACTTTCAAGAAGAAGGCTTCACAATCAATTTTTGATTATGTGACAAAGATGGACATTGCAGATTCTTTGGGTGCAGTGGATGAAGATATTGAAGAAGATAAATTGGTAAGACAAATTCTCATAGGGTTAAGAGGAGATGAGAAGTGGAAGCCATTTATTTTATCTACAGAACTTTCATTAGATCACTTCACTCCTGATTTGAATCAATTGTTAGGTCATATGCTAACTTTTGAGAATAATATCAAAGGAGATGTTGATAAGAGTGCAGGTCATGCAATGTACTCTAAAGACAAGAAGAAAGCTAACAAAGGAAAGCAACAATCAGGTGAAGAAGAAGGTACTTCAAACCAAGAAAATTTCATAAGAGGAAAAGGAAATGGCAGAAGTAGAGGAAGAGGCAGAAACAACAAAGATAATGCAAGAGCTTGTTGGATATGTGGTAAGACCAATCATCTATCTCATGATTGTTGGCACAATAATCAGAACAATGGTAATTATCAGAACTTTAATCAAAGAGCAAGAGGTGTTAGATTTCAAAGAGGAAACTTCAGAGGTAGAGGTGGTAGGAATTCTTTTGGAAGAGGTGGAGGAAGAAGCTTCCAAAATCAATCCTATAATAACACCTACTACAACTATGCATCAGATCAGAAGGAGGACTCGACTCTCATTATGAATGCAACATATGAAACCTCACATGAGGACATGAGAGTGTTCTATATTGATTCAGGATGTAGTAATCATTTAAGTGGAAATATTGCTTTGATGACTGATCTAGATCATAATGCAATTAACCATACGGTTAAGACAGGTGATAATACAAAGCATAAGGTAAAGTCAATTGGTTCAGTCAAGGCTAAAGATGGGAGCACTCTTCTGAGTAAGGTTCTTTATGTTCCCACAATTCCAAAGAATTTGATCAGTGTAGGTCAAATTGTGGAAAAAGGATATGAGGTAAGATTCACCAATAATGGAGTATATGTTGAAGACCCTAGTCAAGGGTATAAACAGGTTGTTAGAGGAAAGAAAGAAGGAAGGCTCTTCACATTGAAGGTACAAGGAAATGTTGGACATGCTATGTTCACATATGGAGAGCAGAAGGTATCTGAATTGGATCTTTGGCATAAAAGACTTGGACATTTCAATGAGAGAGGTATTAAAGAAATGATTAACAATGATTCAGTGCTTGGGTTGCCTAACATTGCAGGTCAACACATGACATATAGATGTGAGGCATGTCAATTAGGTAAGGCTCATAAGCAATCCTATTCCAAGCATGGGTTTATGTATTCAGAAAGACTTGAATTGGTGCATACAGATGTGTGGGGTCCTTCAAAGGACTTTAGTATAAATGGTTCAAGATATTATGTCATATATGTTGATGATGCTACCAGATGGATCACAATTTATGTGATTAAAGAAAAGTCAGAAGTGTTTAATACATTTAAACACTATCATGCATATGTACAGGTCAAAAATTGAAGAGACTAAGGTCAGATGGAGGGGGAGAGTATTTTTCAAATGAATTCAATGATTACTTGTGGAATGCAGGTATAAAGAGAGAAGTCACTTGCAGGTACTCTCCTCAACAAAATGGTGTAGCAAAAAGGAGAAATAGGACTCTTGTTGAGTTTGCAAGGTCCATGATGAAAGAGAAGAATTGTCCAAATTATTTGTGGGCTGAAGCTGTTAATACAGCTACATATTTGGTCAATAGATTGCCTTGTAAAGCTTTGCAAGGTATGACACCATATGAAGCTTGGTGGGGTAAGAGACCTATCTTGGATCATTGCAGAATATTTGGATGCTTGGCATATGCATATGTGCCATCTCAATTGAGGCATAAGTTGGAGCCTAAGGCGGAAAAGTATGTATTCATTGGTTATGATGATAAGCAAATGGGATACAGGTTGTGGAGTCCATCCACAAAGCAATTCCTTGTATCCAAGGATGTTACATTTGATGAGCAAGGTACTTGGTATGCAGGTAAATATAATGTACATGCAGATGTTGAAGAAGTAGTGGATCAAAGGAAAGGTAAAGCAAAGATTCAATTACTTGATGAAAATGAGAATAATGAAGTACAGGTTGAAGTTGAAGAGAGGCCAAGGTTTGATCCAGAATGTGATGAACCAGAGACTTCAAAAAGTGCACAAGTTAGGAGGTCATCTAGGCACAAATGGCAACCTACAAGGTATAGCTATGACACCTCATTCTTGACTACTAAAGATTATGCTTATTTGGTAAAAGCAGATGAAGATCCATCTACATATGATGAAGCCAAAGGCAAGAGAAATTGGGAAGAAGCCATGCAAGAGGAGTATGATGCATTGATAGAGAATCAGACTTGGGATCTGGTTCCTAAACCTAATAGCCAGAAGATTATTGGATGTAAGTGGGTTTACAAAACCAAAAGATTTGCAGATGGAAGTGTGTCTAGGTACAAAGCCAGACTTGTTGTGAAAGGGTATGCACAGACATATGGAGTGGACTATGATGAGACTTATAGTCCTGTGGCAAAAATGACAACCATCATAACTCTCATAGCAATTACTGCTTGCAAAGGTTGGAAGTTATCTCAATTAGATGTTAAAAATGCTTTTTTGAATGGTTACATTTTAGATGAAGTTTACATGGAGCAACCAGATGGGTTCAAAGATCAAGTAAGTCCAAATTATGTGTGTAAGCTCAAGAGAGCTTTGTATGGATTAAAGCAGGCCCCAAGGGCATGGAATTATAGGCTTGTAAAATTCTTGAAGGATCTTGGATTTCAAGCATCAAAGGCAGATAGTAGCTTGCTAGTCAAAGCAAGTGAAGATGGATTCATTTATGTTTGTATTTATGTTGATGACATAATACTTACAGGAACAGATGATAAAGGAATACAAATGATCAAGAAGCAGATGGAGAAAGAATTCAAAATCAGTGACTTGGGGAACTTGTCATTCTTCTTAGGAATGGAGATTTTATATACTCAACATGGAGTATATGTGACCCAAGAAAGGTATCTTAAGAATTTGCTAACCAAATTTAAAATGGAAGATTGCAGGGTTGCACCCACACCATTTGAAGTGAACCATAAATTGTCTAGATTTGGAGGAGAAGAATTCAGAGACATGAAGCTGTATCAAAGTTTGGTTGGTAGCTTGATTTATGCTACATTAACAAGGCCTGATTTGTCATATGCAGTTGGTGTGCTTTCACAATTTATGCATTGTCCTAGAAAGGAACATTGGATTGCAGGACAAAGAGTACTTAGGTACATCAAGGGTACACTCAGAGAAGGGTTGTACTATGGATTTACTTCTGATACAAGAGTGAAGATATATAGTGATGCAGATTGGGTAGGTAATGTGGATGATAGAAGATCAACACATGGATATTTGTGCTATGTAGGAGACAAATTGATTTCATGGTGTTCTAAGAAGCAACATACAGTTGCTTTGTCATCTACAAAAGCAGAATATAAAAGTATGGTGGAAGCTGCAAAGGAGGTAATATGGCTAAAGACACTTATGAAGAATTTTGATATTGTTCAGAGTATTCCTATAATTTATGGAGACAATATGAGTTCTCTATACTTGGCAGCTAATCTTGTGTTTCATGCTAGAACTAAACATATTGAAATATAGTATCATTTTCTGAGAGAGAAGGTCATTGATAAGGAAATTGAAGTTATGCATACACCTACAAAATATCAACTTGCAGATATGATGACAAAAAGTCTAGATGGACCAAAGCTACAGAGATTCAAGGATATGGCAGGTATTAAGAAGATAGAAAAAACCTCAATTAATGATTGAGGGGGAGCTGTTGGTGCATGCCAATCATCAATTGAAGGTTTATGAAGAAATGAAGTCAAGAAATTAAGAAGAGAACAAATTCAGAAGTTTGAAGGAAGGACATACTCGAAAATTGAAAGCTATGTACACATATGTACATTAGTTCAGATATAGGTGACTCACACTTTTGATTAGTCATAAGTTTGTACATATTTGCCTATAAATGTTTTGAAAAAGTCGGGGCATGTAGAATAGAGAATAGGAAGAGAGAAATCAGATGTAGAAAGTGTCATTGGACACAAGAAAGTTAGTTGAAGTTATCTCTTCAATGTAGTTGTAATTTTTTCTGAGTAATCGAAAATCTTGTGCCCGATGTTTCAGTGTCTGCTACTTCTGTAGTTAATCTTTTGAGAAATCTTTCTGAACATATCTAAGTCCATAGTTAATCAATCTATGGCTAGAATTTGAGAGTCCAATTGTAATCAGGCTAAGAGAATTTTGCATAGGAACATTCATAGGTGAAATGTTCTAAGTGTCTTCTGAAATAGGCAAAGATATAGTGATCAAAGAAATGATCAGTTCTCAGCACATAGTGTAAAGTTTTACACATGTGATAGCTCAAAATTTAAGTTGAAAGATAAGCCATCTATTGCTAAAAGATCTTGATCAAACGGGTTCGACATTGAGAGAACTATAGCTAAGAAGATGCAGGTGTCAAAGTCGCTACTGCAGAGAAGGTGTTTGAGACATAGGTAAAGTGTTTCACACATTTCTCACAGTATACTCAATCATTTTGAGAAATTTAACTTGGAGAAGTTGCGCAACCTTAAGGCGAAGCATTGTGCAAAGTTTTATTAAAAACTTTACAGGATTGATTAGTCAATGAGTGATTAATCTGCAGCAGACTTTTCTGAGAAGTTGAATTTTTCAGAATAATCAATTTTCTGATAAGATTGATGAATGTTCTCTAAATTTGGTGGAGTCTAAAGTTATTCTTGGTCTAGAGGTGGTCTAATACCAAGGATAGCTTGTTCTTTTGGAGATTAACACTCTCCATAATTCATTAGATAATCCTAATAACTGGAATGAAAAGTTTCCATTGCTTCAATTTGCTTACAATAACACTGCACACACCACTACTGGTCGTGCACCTTTTGAGATTGTTTTTGGTAAAAAGCTTCCCACTCCCATGTCCCTCCCCCAAACGGAAATTCCGATAGCTGATTCTATTGCTCAAAATCACATTTCTATACTTCATGATGTTCACGAGAACATTAGGAAAAGTCAAGAGCGATATACACATAATATCAATACTAAACGATTAGCCAAAAAATTCAAGGAAAATGATTCTGTATGGTTGCATATCATTAAACGACGTCTCAAAAATACTTTGCAGCATCCTGAATTAAACTTGCACCACGCTATTATGGACCATTTCACATTATAGAGAAAATTAATGATAATTCATTCAGATTAGATATTCCATCCCATTGGACTATTCATAACTCTTTTCATATTAGTTTACTTAAACCATTTCAAGGAACTTTACCACTTGCTCCACTTCTTGATGATCCTCCTTTAATTGCAGAACAATCCGAACTCTTAGTTCTTGAGAAAATCATTGATCATGATGTCACTACTACACGCACAGGTACTCAATATCATCGATATTTGGTTAAGTACAAAAATCACTCTATTGAAGAATGTCAATCGATACATAAAACACAATTAACACCTCATTATGACCTCTTAATTTTTGCATATCATACACAAACACATTAATGGAACAGCTCTATGAGCATTTCCATGCATGTGTTTTTACATGGCACATGCCTATGTTTTTTTATTCAGTGATGAAACATGTGACTGGCCATCCATGTTTATTATTTTATCATTTGAGGTTAGTTGCTTTGTCAACTGAGGGGCATATTATAACTTATGGAATATGTTAAACAATGCATTGTTGGAGTGTAACATGGAAGATGTTGGCCAATGCATTGTTGGATTGACTTATGGAATATCTTGAACAATACATTGTTGGAGTGTAACATCGAAG
>CM035413.1:67409239-67594239 GCA_020310875.1 Ceratopteris richardii | reverse complement strand
CAGAGCCTACACACCAAGAGAGATATCAATCACACAACTTCACTAAAATGGATATTGCTCCCATATTACTGAGAGAATGATCCAGAGACTTTGTGAGCATAAGATAGAATCTACTAGCTATCCAATGAGCCAAGATTTACATCAAATGGATACAATATGAAGGAGAACCAATGCTAACAACTCAGGGGTAGAGAGTTGCAACACTACCTGCGCACACACATAGATATGCCTACTAAAAGAAAACAAACAAGCAAGCAAGGGGCTAGCTTAAGCAAGGGGCTTTCTTATCACAACTCCAGCACTTAGTGCTCACTTTACATGAGCTAAAACTCCAAGAAGATGGGCCAAAAGAAGTCGGGATACATGCTCCTTTTATGGTGACAAGTGTGCCCCTAAAATCTAGGAACTACCTTTCCAAATCAGCCTCCTAACTTGGAGGACTTAGTTGAGATGACTTGGGGAGTGGTTGAGTGACTTTTCTTGATGGAATCTCGTGGCTTTTGGCTTCTTTTCATTGCTCCACATGTCCATAAAAGATTCCCCACGAATTTGTAGCTTGAAGCTTGACTTTTAACACTCCCCCTCAAGCTTCAATTTTTCCTTCTCATCCAAACTCCTTCATGTTGATGCATTGCTTGAATTTTGAAATCTTCATCCCATCCAAAGCCTTTGTAAACATGTCCGCAACTTGGTCCTTGGTACCAATATGATGTACTGAAACTTCCTTGGATATCACCTTTTCCCTTATGAAGTGATAGTGCACTTCAATATGCTTGGTTCTAGCATGATAGACAGGATTCGATGCTAGATGAATGCTACTCATGTTGTCACAAAAAATTGGATATGTGTCAACCTGCAAATTAAGCTCCATAAATAACTTCCTAATCCACATTAGCTCACATGTGACTTGAGCCAAAGCTCTATACTCAGCCTCCGTGGAAGATAATGCCACTGTTGTTATAAGGGTTGCCCATAATTTTTCTCATGCTATGGCATCCTTTAGTCCTCATGAAAGTACCTTCTTTTGTAAATTAGGAGATGTCCATATGAACACTCTCCTAAAACCCCTTTTTGATAATTCCTCAAGTCTATGGTATTGAAGCCTTTCCTTGAAAACTCCTTTTTGAACAACTCCATTTTGAACAAACACAAAAGAAACCCACGTAGAAATCCATGCGCTCCCTCTCTCTCTAGGTAGTTATCTTTTTGAAATTCCCATATCACATGAGATTCTCTTTTTGATTTAGCACATGTGGTCTTTTGACCACATGTTTTATTCACATATGCCTCTCTTCTTCTCTATATAAAGAAGAGCCTCATTTGTAAAAGGGGAGGTCCCTTGGCCATGGCCTTGGCCTCCATTTTGGTAATGGAAGAAGGTGTCATTTGCTACTCTCCTGTTTCCTTGTGTGCAAGGCGATGATCTTGGTGTATGGATTTGCATGTGTGTGTGCATGGTTGGGAGGATGTTCCCCTTTGCTCCTTGTGACGCTGGCCATTGTTGCCATTGGTCCATGAGCGTGGGTGAACCTCTCCTCTCATTCTTTGCCCCAACTTGGAGAAACCTCTCACTTCCATGTGAGGCGGTTAGGGTTTGTTGCTCCCCTTTTCTCAACAGCCACCGTGGGTTGCTTCTTTGAAATCGATGAGATGATCTTGCTACCTAGCATGACTAGGTAACCACTTGTATTTCTTCTATCCTCCTTCGAGCCGGCCCAATCGGCATCAGAATAAGCTTTGACCTGCATATCATCATCAAATGAATAGAACAATCCTTCATTTATAGTGGCCTTGAGATATCGTAAAATTCTTCTTGCAGCTTGCAAGTGTGTAGTCCTTGGACTATGCATAAATTGTGATAACACTCCAACTCCATATGCTATGTCGGGCCTAGTTATTGTGGCATAATTGAAAGATCCTACAATAGATCGATACAAGGTTACATCCTCTAATGGCTCTCCATCAATGGAGCTTAGCTTTACATTAACTTCCATGGGATTTGAAATAGGCTTGCAATGTAGCATCCCAAACCTCTCAAGTAGGTCTAGAATATACTTCCTTTGTATGAGCATAATACCTTCTTCTTTGTGTACAACTTCAATGCCAAGAAAATACCTAAGATCTCCAAGATCAGAGATCCTAAACTCCTTTCCAATCTTTGCCTTGATCTCCTCAATGCCCTTTGTATCATTACCTGTAATGTTAAGATCATCTACATACACGCACATGTAGACTACAAGTTCTCCTCTTTGTTTGATGAAGAGAGATGGATCCCCCTTGCATTGATTGTAACCACATTTGATCAAATAGTCCACCAATCTTTGGTTCCAAGCCCTTGGAGCTTGCTTTAGGCCATAAAGTGCCTTCTTCAACCTACAAACATGATGTGGAAACTCTTTATGAACAAAACCTAGTGGTTGCTCCATGTATACCTCTTCTTCCAAGTCTCCATTGAGAAAGGCATTCTTGATATCCAATTGGAAAAGCTTCCATCCTTTGCTAGCAGCCATTGCAATGAGTGTCCTAATGGTGCTCATCTTTGCCACGGGGCTGAATGTCTCTTCAAAGTCCACTCCATAGGTTTGTGCAAAACCCTTGGCCACCAATCTTGCTTTGAACCTAGAAATAGATCCATCTGAATTCCTCTTTACTTTATACACCCACTTATTACCTATTACCTTCATGTTATCCTTCTTGGGCACTAGAGTCCATGTTTGATTCTCCTCAAGTGCGTCGATCTCTTCTTGCATTGCCTCTTTCCATTCGGTGTACCTGCTTGCATCTTCATAGCAATCTGGCTCATGATCTTCTACTACTTTGTTCATATATGCATAATGAGTTGCCATGTATGAATCATAAGTAAACCTTTGAGTTGGATACTTAACTCTAGAAGACTTCCTTTCTTCACCTTTTGGAGGAATAAACCTCCTTTGCCTTGGGAACTTGATCTCTTTCTTTGACATGGCTTCTTTCTCCATCATGTGTCCATCATCTTCAACTTCATTACCTTCTTCATCCAACTCCACCAATGTTGCTTTACCTTTGTTGATTGATTGTGCTTCATAGCTTGATGAAGATCTCCCCCTCCATGGTGAGTTCATGCTTGAACTATCTTCATTGATGGAACACCTTGGGCCACTTAGCTCTAGGTCAATTTGTTCTTCATCATGTCCATGCTTTTCTTCTTCATAGTCCTGCATACAATCATACTTCTTATACCAAGGGAGTAGCTCATCAAATGCTACATCCCTTGATATCCTCAAGTCCTTTGTGTTTGGGTTGAAGCACCTGTAACCTTTATGATCATTTGAATATCCTAGAAACACACACTTTTCTGCCTTTGGTTGTAGCTTCTGCCTCAATTCACTTGGCACATGTACATAACAAGTACATCCAAATATCTTTAAGTGGGAAAGATCAGGTTTCTTACCATAATAGGCTTGATATGGTGTCAAGCCATGGATCCCTAAGGTAGGAGCCCTATTCATAAGATACACGGCGGTATTTTCTGCATCACTCCAAAACATGTTAGGTACATTCATCTCATTAAGCATTGCTCTAGCGATCTCGGCAATGTATCTATTCTTTCTCTCTACTACTCCATTTTGTTGGGGTGTGTACCTGCATGTTACTTGCCTCTTGATGCCTTGATCCATTAAAAAATCAGAAAACTCATTTGAGAAATATTCTCCCCCTCCATCGGACCTTAGCTTCTTGATATATGTACCTGTTTCCTTCTCTACCATTGCCTTGAATGCTTTGAAACATGTAAACATATTTGATTTGTTTTTGATGAAATAAACCCAAACCATCCTTGTGCAATCATCTATAAAAGTGACAAAGTACTTGTTACCTCCAATGGATTGCTCTTTGGTTGGCCCCCACACATTTGTATGTATCAACTCCAATGGATGTTGGCTTATGTAGCCACTCTTCTTGAATGGAAGTCTCACTTGCTTCCCTAGTTGACAAGATTCACATAAATGCTTCATACCTTGTCCTTGGAAGTTGGGAAGACCTTCAACCAGCCTCTTGAATTGCAATTCCTTCATTCTTTGTATGTTGATGTGACCTATCCTCTTGTGCCACAAGTCCAACTCCGAAATCCTCTTGTTTCCATATGTGAAGTAGACATGTTGAGTGGAATGAGAATTTACCTCCAAAGTGAAGAGTCTCCCTTGCTTCTTTCCTCTTGCTATGACCTTGTAACCTTGCTTAGGGTTCTCCACAAAGCATCCACCTTTGTTGAACCTTACTTGATAGCCTCTTTCAACCATTTGCCCAACGGACACCAAATTCTTTGTGATAGTAGGTACATGCAAGACATCCTTGAGACATCTTCCTTCCTCCTTGTCATCCAAAGCTAGATCTCCAACATGGGAGATCTCATGGGCTATATCATCACCTGTTTCTACATGTCCTTTACCTTTGGGAACATGTAGATTAGTAAACCAAGAAGCATTGCAACTCATATGGTTGCTACATCCACTATCAATATACCAAGTGTTATCTACTTTGCTTGAATTCCCATTCATGTGCATCATCAAGAGATTGTCATTTTCTGAACTTGTAGAAGCATAATTACCTTGGCCTTTGTATGAAGAACCTTGATTATAGCTCCTTTGGTTTCCTCCTTGGTAGCAATCTCTAGCATAGTGGCCAAACTTGCCACATATGTAACATCCTTCACCATCTTGATTCCTATTTTGTTGATGTCGTCCTCCTCTTCCTCTTGTTCTTCCTCTCCCTCTTTGTGATGAGGTGCCTTGGTCATGTCCTTGATTGCTTGAGTGGCCTTGCCTTCCTCCAAACCTTCCTTTGCCCCTTCCTTGTCCTCGTCTTCCTTTGCCCCTTTGATTACCTGCATAGAAAACTTGTGCATCCTTGCTTTTAGTTTAACTTCCACCTATGTTCATTTCTTCGGTGACCATGAGAGCAACCAATTGCTCAAAATCGGGAAGATTATCCCTTACATAAACTGAAGTGGTAAAGGGTTTCCACTTCTCATCATCTCTCAAACCATTGAGAGTATAAGCCACAAGATCATCATTGTCTATGTGGCTTCCAATGGATCCCAATGCATCTGATAACTACTTGACCTTAAGTATGTAGTCATTTATGCTACTCCCTGAGCTCTTCCTAAGGTTTTTGAGCTCATTCTTGAGTTGGATCTTCCTTGCTTTGGTGCTTGTTGAATAAAGCCTTTCAAGTGTCTCCCATACCTTCATGCTTGAATCCAAGTCTTGGATATGGCCGATCATGCTATTGCTAATGTGTTGGGAAAGAATAAAGATAACCCTCTTGTCTCTTTCATTCCATTCCCTAAAGGCCCTTCTCTGGTCATTGGTTGGATTCTCATCCAATCTAGGTCTTGGTTCACTTCCACTAATCAACCCCCAAAGGCCCTTGCCCATAAGATAGTTGGAGACCCTAAATCTCCATGGTTGATAGTTACCTTTGTCTAGCTTTTCAATTTGAGTGTTGAAGTCTCCCATATCTAGTCTTTGATACTTGACCTAGCCCTTGGCTAATGCTCCAATGTGTTTAAAATGAAAATGAGGCTCTGAGGTTACCTCAATCCAAAGCTTTCCTTAGATGGACACCTTGTGCTCTTGCAAATTTGAGTAGAATAGCTCCCCCTTGATGTGAGCTACCTCCAAGAAGCTTTTGTTCATGAAAATCTTCAACCACCAACTCCAAGAGGTCTTCTTGCTTGTATGTGATGCCTCCAAGATGCCCAAATGCTCTGATAGCACTGATGGGGGAAGTATCTCAACCCCTAAGCAACGATGAAGCGTGAATGACCTCCACAGGTATCCTTCTTTGACCTCTACACACCAAAAATGCTCTTACTCAGAGCTTATGCCGAGAACTCCAGTGAGCTTTTGTAAACCTGTAGTAGAGACCAAGATCTTTCCAACAAAACAAATTTCATTTCAAATGGACTCTTACACAAGGAGAAACAATGTCTACAACATGAGCTAGTTGAATGCTCACAACTGCCAATCAAGAAGATACCTCACTTCACTCCAGCAAGCTTTTCTTAGAGATTATATAAAGAATGAATCTCAAACTTTGGTCAACTTTAGAGGACTCTAATAGCTACCCAATGACACCAAACTCATAGCAAATAGATACATAGAAAAGGAGAACCAGCCCTTACAACAGAGAGCAAAATATTTCCAACAGAGCCTACACACCAAGAGAGATATCAATCACACAACTTCACTAAAATGCATGTTGCTCCTAGATTACTTAGAGAATGATCCAGAGACTTTGTGAGCATAACATAGACTCTACTAGCTATCAAATGAGACAAGAATTACATCAAATGGATACAATATGAGGGAGAATCAATGCTAACAACTCAGGGGTAGAGAGTTGCAACACTGCCTCCGCACACACATAGATATGCCTACTAAAAGAAAACAAACAAGCAAGCAAGGGGCTAGCTTAAGCAAGGGGCTTGCTTATCACAACTCCAGCACTTAGTGCTCACTTTACATGAGCTAAAACTCCAAGAAGATGGGCCAAAAGAAGTCGGGATACATGCTCCTTTTATAGTGAGAAGTGTGCCCCTAAAATCTAGGAACTACTTTTCCAAATCAGCCTCCTAACTTGGAGGACTTAGTTGAGATGACTTGGGGAGTGGTTGAGTGACTTTTCTTGATGGAATCTCGTGGCTTTTGGCTTCCTCTCATTGATCCACATGTCCATAAAAGATTCCCCACGAGTTTGTAGCTTGAATCTTGACTTTTAACAACACATACACATACACATACACATACACATACACATACACATACACATACACATACACATACACATACACATACACATACACATACACATACACATACACATACACACACATGTACACATACACATACACATACACAGACAGATACACATACACATACACATACACATACACATACACATACACATACACATACACATACACATACACATACACATACACATACACATACACATACACATACACATACAAATACATATACACATACATATACACATACACAAACACATACACTTACACATACATGTACACATAAATGTACACACACATACCCATACACGTGCACATACACATACACATACACATACACATACACATACACATACACATACCCATACACATACACATACATATACACATACACATGCACATACTCATACACATACACATACACATACACATACACATACACATACACATACACATACACATGCACATAAACATACACATACACATACACATACACATACACATACACAGTCCTATACACATACACATACACATACACATTCACATACGCATACACATTCACATACACCTACACATACAGATACACATACAAACACATACACATACACATACACATACACATACCCATACACATACACATACACATACACATACACATACACATACACATACACATACACATACACATACACATACACATACACATACACATACACATACACATACACATACACATGCACATACACATACACATACACATACACGTACGTACACATACACGTACGTACACATACACGTACGTACACATACACATGTACATACACATACACATACATATACACATACACATACACATACACATACACATACACATACATGTACACATACACATACACATACACATACACATACACATACACATACACATACACATAGACATACACATACACATACACCTACACATACACATACACATACACATACACATACACATACACATACATATACACATACACATACACATACACATGCACATACACATACACATACACATACACATACACATACACATACACATACACATACACATACACATACACATACACGTACAGATACACATACACATACACATACACATACACATACACATACACAAACACATACACAAACACATATGCATACAAATACACATACACATACACATAGAAATATGCATACACATACACATACACATGCACATACACATACACATACACATACACATACACATACACATACACATACACATACACATACACATAAAAATACACATACACATACATGTACACATGCACATACATGTACACATGAACATACATGTACACATACAGATACACATACAGATACACATACACATACACATGCACATACACATACACATACATATACACATACACATACACATACACATACACATACACATACACATACACATACACATACACATACACATACACATACACATACACATGCACATACACATACACATACACATACACATACACATACACATACACATACACATACACATACACATACACACACATACACATACACATACACGTACACACACACATACACATACACATACACATACACATACACATACACACACACATACACATACCCATACACATACACATACACATACACATACACATACACATACATATACACATATAGATACACATACATGTTGGAATATGCAAGTCCACATCATCTCTTCAAAGTATTATTATAGGTTGAAATCTTTATTTAAGTTGATTATATTCTTAGGGGGATTTATTATGTTTTCCACATCAGCCATAGTCATGAATAAAGCATATTTGAAGTCAATGCCAAGTTGGAAAAGTGTTCCTATAATTTAGGAAAAAATTTAGGATAGCAGCACATTTTTTGTGAAGGCCGTTTTGCACGGATCATATCTAGCTAAGAGTGGATCCTTTTTGGTTGATTCAAAAGCTGAAATGTTCTTCATAATATCAGGTATCAACTCACCAAAAATCTCCCACAAATTCATCTCCAAACTCAAGCTATACTTGCCGCAAGTTGGTAGGTAGAGAATTGGCAGATTGCTGAAAATGGCCAATAGGCCAACTTTGGAAGCTTGTATCTTGAGCTACGTGCATCATATCAAAATGGTTTCTTCAGCAAACGTGGTCCCCATATTGTGGAGAATCTACGAGTTTCACCAAAGTCCCATGCATTAGAGAGTTATGCCTATTGAAACAGAGGCTTCTGAGCATTTTCGGCAAACAGTTAGAGGGCTGAAGTTGAGAGACAACTGACTCATCTTTTGTAGTTGTGGAGTGCATCCTAGGGACTGAAGTAGAGTGGTGTATACCACAGAATCTTCACCATTATACATTGGCTTCATGTGTATCTTTGAGCTCATTTGATAGTGTTATCAGCTTTGTTCTATTCAAGTAGTTTGAGCTTGAGTTAGCCTCTACTACTGAACTTTGTATTCTTGTGGATTTAAGGATTGCTCACTTATTTGTCTCTCATATCTCATCCCATATATTCTTTGAGAGTGTGTTTAAGCTCAGCTCCTTATTTTTCTCATGGTATTAGAGCACCTAGGTTAGAAGTGCCTAGTGAGAGAAATTTTGAGTAAAGGGAAGAGTCTCGATTCAACTTGTTGCAATTGAAGATGGCACCAAGTCTCCACAACCTACAATTAGAAGGAGTTGAGAAGCTCAATGGCAACAACTATGCTACATGGAAGGTAAAGATGGAGTCCTTATTTTTCTTTCAAGATTTTTGGGATCTAAATTCGATGGACAGACCGACTGGAAGTGAAGAAGAATTGTCCAAATGGGATAAGAAGGCCATGTTTGCAGTTCATAAGATAACGTTGAGTGTCAAAGATGACATTCTCAGCCATCTCCTTGATGTGAAGACTCCCAAGAAGGCATGGGAGACATTGAAGAATATCTACGAGTCCAGGAGCACCTCGAGGCAAGTGGCATTGAGGGCTGAACTTACCAATTGTACGAGGAAGCAAGGAGAGGATTCTTCAAGCTTCATCAAGAGAGTCAAGGATCTACATCAACAACTAGTGGCTGTTGGAGATAGGATGTCTGACCACGAGCTCTCTACAATCATCATCCATGGATTGCGAGATGGATATGAAGGCTTAGTTCAAGGCCTCATCATCTTGAGGGAGAAGCCATCTCTTGAGGAGATGGAACAAATTTTCATAGATGAAGATCAAAGGCAGTCTGCAATGAAGTCAATACATGATGGAGGAAAGGCATCAACATCAAATGACAAAGCACTCTTCTCATCAAGAGGAAGAGGAAGATTCAACACACAAAGAGGAAGAGGGTGGCATCAACCCACTCACAACCAAGATTGACAAGATCATGAAGGTAATCAATCTTTCCAAGAAAGAGGACATCCTTCCTCAAGAGGTAGAGGAAGAGGAGAAGATAGAGGTAGATATTACTCTATCCAATGTTACAATTGCTCTAGGTATGGTCATTTTGCTAAAGATTGCAGGAGTAATCAAGATAATGGGAGAGGAAGATCAGCCCACTACACGGAAGGAGAAGGTGGAAATGAGTCCAATCATTTTGAAGAAGATTCTTCACTTGTGTCATTAGAAGAGATAGCAGCCCATACACATGATCCCAAAGAGGAACCATGGTGGATCGATAGCGGAGCAAGTTCTCATATGACTTCTCATGCTCAATACTTTTCTAATATTGATGACTCTCATAATGGTATTATCTTTACATTAGATAGTACTCCAAGTTCCATTGTAGGGAAAGGTGACATACCCATTCGATTGGGAACGGGAGAGAAAAAGACACTTGGCAATGTTCTTTTGGTACCATCGCTTACCAAGAATCTACTTTCAGTTGGAGCTATGACTGAGAAGGGACTCAAAATAGAGTTTGAAGGCCAGCAGTGCCTCATTAAAGATCCAAAGAAATCCTACAAAGTGGTTGCTAGAGGAAGAAAGCAAGGAAAGCTTTTCAAGTTAGAAGGAGAGGTCTCATCATTTTCAGCAATAGGAAATGAAAAAGCAGCCCCCATTATGCCTACCGAGTTATGGCACAAGAGGTATGGTCACTTGAACTTCAATAGTATGTGTATGCTAAAGGAGAAAGGCATGGTCATTGGAATTCCAGCCTTACAAAGGATTGGAAAAGTGTGTGAAGCGTGCTACCTTGGAAAGCATGCTAGGAGTAAGTTTTTAAAGAGTAACTCAAGGGCACGTGATATACTTGATGTGATGCATGCTGATGTATGTGATTCAGCCCACACTCCCTCACTTGGAGGGAATATTTATTTTGTTACCTTCACGAATGATTTCTCTAGATATACTTGGGTTTGTTTTATGAAGTCCAAGGCTGATGTATTTCAGATTTTCAAACACTTTCATGCTATGGTGGAAAAGATGAGAGGACGAAGACTAAAGACTCTACGGTCTGACAATGGAGGAGAATTCTTGTCGAAGGATTTTAGCCATTATCTACTTGAGAATGGCATTCGAAGGCAACTTACTTGTAGCTACACTCCACAACAAAATGGAGTGGTAGAGAGGAAGAATAGGACATTATTTGAAGCAGAAAGATGCATCCTCAAAGACAAAGGTCTGAGCAACATCTTTTGGGCTGAAGCAATGAAGATAAATAGTTACATCATGCTTTATGGGCATTCCGAGTAGCCTACAAGACTGCCATAAGAACTACTCCTTTCAACTTAGTATATGGACAGAATGCTATTTTTCCAATTGATTTCTTAATACCCACTCTCAGAGTAGCAACAACTTACGAATGGACTGGACATGAATTGTCAACACAATTGGATCAAATAGAAAAGTTACATGAAACTAGGTTACAAGCAGTAGTAGGGATTTATGCTGCTAAAAGACGACAGAAGGCATATTTTGATGCTCATATTAAAGATAAAAAATTGAGGGAAGGAGATTTAGTTTTGGTTTATACTTTGAAGCAACATGTAAAGAAACTGCAAAAGAGGGGATATGACCCGTTAATCATCAATCGCATATCCACCAACGGAGCCATCAGTTTAGCAACCCTAGATGGATAAGTATTACCAAACTATATCAGTGGATCTCGAGTGAAAAAATTTCTAGAGCCATTGACTGAAGAGATAATTTCATGACTAATAATGGGTAAAAATAGGCGCATAGAGGAAGAAAGAATACAAGAAGAAGCTAGGCAAGAAGCTCTAGAACAAATCACGAAACAAAAAGAGTGGATGAGAGAGAGAGAGAGATGAGAAATATCAACTGGGAGAGGAACTCATTGCAATGGCTAATTTTAGAGCCACTGAAAACCTAGGTTAGCAAATGATGCAACCCTATTTGAATTTGGGTGCTAGAAGAGAAGACTCCTTGCCTTTGGTGCCATCTTTTCCTTCTATCCTCTTCCTTTTTCGTAGTTTGGCATATCCATAGATGAGTGTCTTCGTTCATCCACGATTGGTCGCTTGAACCTATACTCTGAATCGACTAATCGTCTTCCTCCTTATGAATGTCATTCCATTGTCAGGCGGAACATCTTGATACATGTATGTGTGGAGATTTATTCTTGTCATAGATCCTTCATGCTGTAAGTATACTGCATCTTTTCCCTAATCTTGCACTACCTTTAGCTGTCTCATGAAGGGTCTTCCAAGTATCATCTCATAATTGCTAGCCTTTTCAAATTGACAGATCGCTAAGGTGTGCTTGAATTCAACTCCGCAGGTAGTAAGAGTTACTCTTTCCAATAATCCCAAGGGTCATTTAGTGTGTCCATATGCCATTTGTATCTTCATGCATGTTGGTCTTAAAGCTGGTTTTCCCCATTTCTCCCTGATTTCTTTGGTCGCGATTCCTACTCCAGCTCCAGAATCTAAAATGGCTTTAGTGGTGTAACCCCTATAGGTAATTGGAAGGCAAGTGTTTCCTTCATCTCCCTCACTGAAATCTCCAACTTTATCGACTAGGATTTTTATTGTGTTTACTTCATCAAACAACTCCTTCTCTTCCACCTTGACCTCCAATTGACTGGTTATTATCTCCTTTGAATGTGGTTTGACCCTCAAAAGTTCTTCCATTGTCAGAGTACAAGGGATTTTTACTTTTCTAAGGTGTTGGATAATGTCCGATGTTTGGATTGATGGGTTTTGTTCTTTTTTTCTTATTGAGGAAATACAATACAGTTCCGAATTATGTTTGTATTCTCCTGTGTAATTTGGCAAGGCCTCTACACTGTCATTATTCTTGTCATTTTGATCAATTTGTACTAATCCTTATGAATTCAGCTCAGGTAATGAATCTTCTATTCCACCTTCTACCTCCAGCTCTTCAAAGTATGGTTCAATTCCTTCCACCTTCTTCCATCTGTCTTCTTGGACTCTTGCCCATAAGTCTTTAGGCCATTCCCCATTACTTCGGGGACAACTGATCCTTCCCTTTTATCTTCGCAGTGATTTCCATTATGTGTCTCACCTTCTTTGGGTTTCTCGGGGTCATTAGGGATAAGACACTCTTGGAATTCGTTTTTTCGGGAATTCTTGAATTGGGTAGTCAAAGAACAAGTTCTTCTAGGGTTTGTTAAGCTACTTCAATTAATTTTTTGTATATCTCTTCAAAGTATGGTTCAATTCCTTCCACCTTCTTCCATCTGTCTTCTTGGACTCTTGCCCATAAGTCTTTAGGCCATTCCCCATTACTTCGGGGACAACTGATCCTTCCCTTTTATCTTCGCAGTGATTTCCATTATGTGTCTCACCTTCTTTGGGTTTCTCGGGGTCATTAGGGATAAGACACTCTTGGAATTCGTTTTTTCGGGAATTCCTGAATTGGGTAGTCAAAGAACAAGTTCTTCTAGGGTTTGTTAAGCTACTTCAATTAATTTTTTGTATATCTCCAATCTTTCTTTCTCTAGGTAACCTCTAGGATATTTTTTTTTCATGTTGTTCAATGGTTGGTCCCGCTCTTATTCGTGCCTTATACGCCTGAATCCACATGGCTAACTCTTCAGGCATGGGATCTGCTAAAACTGATTCTACATCTTCTTTTTTAGACTTTGCTTTCTGAATTCCTCCTTTTACTTCTTGTTTTTCTTTTTGATCTTGCTCATTCTCTTCATTTTCCTTCTTTTGTTGTAGTTTCGTTTCCTTTATCCTGTCTCTACGGTTCTTCCATCTTTGCGTTCTTTTGCTTGTAACACTTTTCCTAGGCTCTTCTGAGTCTTCAACTCTTTGAGGTGTAGGTATGTTCACTTCTCTGGCAACTAGTTCATCGGCTCCAATTTTTTCTCGGGTCTCTCTAGCTTTGGACCGTGTTATTGCTTTCAATGGTACGGTGTATTACTTATCACTCCCTAACGACTCTATCACTTCTATCACATTGATTTGCATGTTAGAGTTAACTTTGTTTGGGTTTTTGGGGCAATCTCTAAAAAGGTGTTCTTTACCACAATCGCTATAGTATCCCTCCCAGACTCGCTATGGTGGTAGTGCGTTTGGTAGTGCACATTCTCTGATATCGTGATCACCTCCGCATCTATAACATGGTCCTCTAGGTACAGGCGGTCTATTCATAGGTCGGGGGGGTATGGGTGCTCTAGGAGCTGTGTACATCAATGATACATAATCTTGCTCATATCCGTAAGAACTATCTAGTACTTCCATGCCATGTGTATATGGTTCATACATATATCCATATTCAATTAGAGAGTTCTCATAAGCCGAGTAATTTCCTTGACTAGGGTCATAAGATTAGTCATATGGTTCCTTACCAGTCAAAGGCATGGTTGGCACTATTGCTCTCTCAGGGTTCTCTTCTGCTTGAGCGATTTTCACTCAGACAACATTTTGAGGGTGGGGTGGCTGTTGTCCTAACACCGGTTATGGTTGAGTGTAACCTTGATAAGCATAGGGTCGTGGTGCTGGTGCCTCCTCCTGATATGTGGGATATCTAAAGGCTTCCCCTCCTAGTTCCCTCTAAGGGTATCCATAAGGTCTCATGAGAGGTTGTACTGGTCTTGACTGTCTATTGTAAGGACAATTTTCTATGCTGTGATTTGTATATTTTTGTTCTATGCTGCAATATTGTAGAGCGCCTGGAACGGGTGGTTTATTGTAAGCATAAGCAGGTGGTGGGACTACTCCCCTGGTGCACAAATGAGAAGGATGATCACCTCCACAATGGATACATCTTCTAAGCATAGGTACTCTCATTGGGTTGTTGGGCTAGTTCCTCTGTCTTTGAATGTTCAGTTTCTTTGCTACTAAATTGGCTATTTCCTCTACATTGTTCTTAGGGTTTGATGTGCTACTCGCAGAATCTTCACTTTTCACGCTACCTTGAGGTATTTTCAGATCCTCTGCTAGATTTTCCTCTAGGTCAATACACTCTTTCATACATTCTTGCAATGTTTGGACTCTTTTCACATACACCAAAGATCTTAATGATCCGTTCACTAATCCTTCCAAAAACAATGACACCATCTTGTTTTGAGTGGGTCTCTCTTCAACTGGACATCTATCTACATACTGCTTGAATCTTCTTGAAGCCAATCTCATGGATTGAGTAGGAGCTTGCTTAAAACTATGGATTAATGAGGAAGAGTTGTTTTTAATGCCAAATTTGGTGAATTCTTCAATTAATTCTTGATAGACTTGTTCCATGTTTTGAAAATTATTAGGATCTAATGGCTGGAACCAAGCTAAAGCGGTGTCTGTCAAAGTTAAACCAAAGGATTCATATTGGATCAAAAAACCTTCCACTTGTTCGGCTCGGATCACTTGTTTAAATTCAGCTATATGATTGTAAGGTTTGCTAGAGCCATCGTAATGGTTTCTCATGCATTTGGCAACTTGAATAGGCCTTAATCTTCTTCCTGCTTCAGGTAGTCTAGGCATCACCGAGAAAACTAGTCTTCCTATGGGTATACCTGGTCCTCTTACTACAGGTGGTCTATCTGGAACAGGGATTCTATTCCTTGGGTCAATAGGTGGCTGAGGCCGATAGTTAGGGTTATTGGCTAGCATAGCAAACTGCACATGTGGTCTGACAGGTATATGCGTTTGTTGTGTCTGTCCAAAATGCTGATATGAATTCTCTTGAAAGGTTCCATGGGGGTTTTGTGAAGTAGTGGCTTGATCCCTAGGAGGAAACACTGGAATGTTCTGATATTTTAACCATGCTCTTTCTAACTCCGTTAGAGGACAATACCTCCTCTCATTTTTGTCCAGATATGTGATAATAGTGGGGAAATCAGGATCTTGTAATTTGTAAATGGTAGCTGGGTTAGTGGCCAGTTCCCATAATGAGGAGTGGCTCTGAGGAGATGCTCCATTCCATTGATCAAATGCACATCCATTAGGGACTCATCTTGGGGAACTAGGTCTCCTCTCCAAATCCTAACAACAGTTGATCTCCCTCTAGGGGTGGTCACTTGCTCTTCATGTCCTCCTTCATTAAGATTATGGGCATTTCCTTCTTCCCCTTGTTCGTTAATGTTTTCAGGGTGTTCTGTCACTACATACTGAATATCTCTTTTGTCCATATAGAACCCTCCTGTATATTTAACTGCTAGCCTAGGTACTATGTAAGCTTCTGTAGCTTTCTTCAGCCTGGCCATTGATCTGTTTAGCCCATCTAAGTAGGTAGGTATCTCATGTTGATTGGTGTTCACATATTCTAAGTCCGATTTTCTCCCTCAATAATTGACATCATGCCAATCATTGGTATTGTATTTTGCATGTCCTATGAAGCCATGTTAGTCTAGGGAAGTGAGTGGAGTGAGTACAATAGGAGGAAGAAGGGAGTAGTTAGGGAGTTAGAGTAGCCATTAACTCTAGTCTTGTGAGTCTTTTTAGTTAAGAAGAATTTTTCAAAAAAGTATAAAACCCAAAAAATTGTCCCTTTTCAAATCACTTGTCTCTAGAACAAGTATCGTGAGAATCTGCAGTCGGGTATCGTGAGTTGAGAGCCGGGTATTTGAGCTATGCAAAGCAAGTAGAGGAGAGTGAAGAGCTGGAGGCTAGTATCCAAGGTGAGCACATTGATCTATCACTCGTCTTTTCCAATTAAATCAAGTTTTCCATGTAAAACGATCTACGGAAAGTATCATGGGGGTCTTTCA
This sequence comes from Ceratopteris richardii, assembly GCA_020310875.1. Classification (NCBI taxonomy): domain Eukaryota; kingdom Viridiplantae; phylum Streptophyta; class Polypodiopsida; order Polypodiales; family Pteridaceae; genus Ceratopteris; species Ceratopteris richardii. The sequence continues at coordinate 67,577,292 of CM035413.1, read as the reverse complement.
AGGTTAAGAAAGTTTATTTTTGGTGATACAGATGGTGAGGAGAGGGTAGATGAGCTTTATAAACGCTTGTATACATTTGAAATCCAAAAACGCCAGTCAAAAATTGAGAAAGTGTCAAGTATCATGTTCTCCCTCGGTTGAGTATCGCGATACCTGAGTATCGTGACCTTCTGTGGTTGAGTATCACGATACCTGACCTTGCCTTAATATCGTGTATCGTGGAACTCTTTTCACGATACCTGTCAAGTATTGGGTATCGTTGAATTGGGTCTGGCGATACTTGTCAAGTATCGTGTATCGTTGAGAAGTCCTCACGATACTAGTCCAATATCTCATATCGTGTATCGTAGATTTCTGATCATGATACTTATCGGGTATCGTGTATCGTGAGTCTCTGATCATGATACTTGTTGGACATCGTGTATCGCGGAGGCAGCCTTGACGATACCTAGCAAATATCGAGTATTGTCTGGAATTTTCTCGTGATACTTGTTGACTATGGATTATCATGATTGACACAGCAATGTGTAGTATTGAGTATCATGGAAATTTTGTGGTGGAATATCGTGTATCGTGTATCACAGATTTCCGATCGTGATACCCATGGAGTATCGAGTATCGTTGATTTACTCGCAATCTTGGTCAAGTATCGTTTATCCTATTCCTCAAGTATTGTGTATCATGACCGTCTCAGGTGCCTAATATCGTGTATCATCTTAGCCAAGTATCGTGTATCGTGACCTTTTGCTGTGAGTTGTCTTGACTATCGTGGATTTCTCAGGTGATACTTCTGGAGTATCGACTATCGTGGTAAGGCCCAGCTTGTCAAGTATCGGGTATTGTGGTTTTTGTTAGGGTCAAGTATCGTGTGTTGTGACTTCTAGGTCAGTCTTATTTCAACCACATATCCCCTAGAATTCTGACACAAAGAACTCTAAGATTTGGACGTTCACCAAGTGAGACTGGAATTTATCAATTGAATGAACCTAAGATCTAGAAGAACCTTAGGAAGTCGAAGAAGTGTGATTTCCTCACTAGGAAGTGTGTCCAAACAAAGTAGCCCTTCCCAGTACTCTGAAACCTCTAGTGAGTCACTAGGACAACCCTAGGGACTTGTGGAGAAAGAGACTATACCTCAACCCCCCTCAAGTGCATATAGTGGGGATTACGCTTTATTTATCAATCCGAGGAGTATCGAAACCTAGCCGATTGTATGAAGACATGCATTCAAATGACAATCAATGCAAATGAGCCTTCCAAAGAGTGCAAACAAGGTTAAGACTATTCCAAACAAGCTTCAACTATCAGTCATGGTGTCATGATACTTGGAGCAGCAGCCAATAGTAAATAGAGCTTTTCTCTCAGCTTCGAACTCCGAATATAGCAAATAGCATATGCATTTCAAAGCTCTGAAGAAGACGAATCCAATGGTTGTATTTTGACTCAATTCTGACACTTTTACTTCAAGGATGGGCAAAATACTGAGTCACAGGAATGATCTTCCTACACTTCAGCACTTCCTACACTTCACACACACCTTAGCAACATCAAACAAACACTTTCATGGATAGACAACACTTCCTAACACTCTTTTCAAGCAAAACACATGCATACAAGCTCACAAAGAAGATAATACAGAGAGGAGAAAACACAAATTCGAAATTCTGTGCTCTTGATTCTCACAATGGCAAAATGTCTCTACAAAGAGTCACCAATTGACTTTTATACATGTGCCCTAAAATGGTCCTTTCACACAAGAGACCGGCACTTTATTCACTAAAAGATTGATTTCCTATTAATTTAAAGGTTAAGCTACAAATCTTTCTGGGTGTGCATCTAGAGGACTCCACTAGTACATTTACATCAGAAAAATATATTTCAAGATGGTTATGATACAAAAATAAAGTGTCCTAATCGGAAAAATTTTGGGGCCCATCTTTTTCTCTAGCTTTTGCTCCTCTTAGCTCTGCAACATCTGCAAATGTTGCACATTCAAAGAAGGAAGACAAAGATGAGAAGAAATCAGAAAAGTAGAAATTGTTTTGCAAGTATTGTAAAGAAAATGATCATATCATAAAGAACTGTCCTAAACTAGTTGCAAAAGAGGTTGGAATCATTGTTGTAGAGGCCTCTACACTGAAAATAGAGTTGCTAATCTTGTGTAGGAAAAAGAATGGGTGTTTACTACTGTCTGCAGTTTTGACCTGTCTTATCATGACTAGTGCATGTCTACAGTAGACTCAGATATTTGGTACTTTGATAGTGGGCCAACCAAACATATTACCTCATGGCACAATTTATTCTCTTCACTCAAGCTTGCTCCTACAGAGAATATTGTTACATACACCAACAACTCCTCTTATCCTATTATGGGAGTTGGTAAGATCATTCTGACTACTACTAATGGTGGTTCATTCAACTTGTCGAATGCTTTAGTTGTGCTAGGGATCAAGAAGAATCTATTATCAGTTTCTGCATTAGTCAAGATTGGCTTGGTTGTGAAATTTGTTGATGATAGATGTACAGTTCATGATCTGTCAAATGGCAATGTTATTATTGCTTCTAGCATTTTATGTCGTGGGCTGTGTAAGGTCATAGACTATGAAAAATCTATGAATGATTTGGCATGTGCAATACATGATTCTCAGGCTATAACAGATGCAAATCTTTGGCATGCATGCTTTGGTCATCTGAACTTTGCTAGTTTGCTATGCCTGTAGAAATCTGAAATGGTGTCCTCTTTTCCCAAACTTGAGGCAGTCGGTAAACATGTATGTGAAGGCTATATTTTGGGCAAAGTGATGTTTGTGGTCCTATGTAGATACCCTCTTTTGGAAATTGAAGCTTGTTCATAGCGATGTCTGTGTTCCTATGCAGATACACTCTTTTGGAAATTATCTCTATCTCGTGACTTTCATTGATGACTTTTCTAGGCATGCATGGGTATATCTATTGAAACAAAAGTCTGAAGTGATTATGTGCTTCAAATAGTTTTTGGTTCTGGCTAAAAATTTGTCAGCATGGAAAATGGGCACCCTCCATTCTGATCCAGGGGGGGAATATATATGTCTTCTGACTTTAATGCATTTCTAGTTGAACATGGAACACAACACCAGTGTACAGTATAATGGGTTACCTCCGTTCTGATCGAGGGGGGGAATATATGTCTTCTGACTTTAATGCATTTCTGGCTTAATGTGGGATACAACACCATATACACCTCAGCATAATGGAGTTGGTGAACGGAAGAATAGGTCAGTCATGGAGATGGCGAGGTGTATGGTCAAGAGTCAGGCCTTACCACATAGTTTCTGGCTTGAGGCTCTTATGTGTGTAGCATATGTACTTAGTAGGTGTCCCACTAAAGCACTATAATCTATCACTCCATATGAAGCTTGGCATAATCACAAGCCATTTGTTGCCCATTTGCATGTTTTTGTTTTCTTTTACATACGCATTAGTGCCTAAACAACATCATAGAAAACTGGATGATAAAGCAATAAAATGTATTTTTACTCGGTATAGTTCTGAAAGTAAAGCCCATTGTTTGTATCATCCACAAACCAAATGCATTCTAGTTAGTCGTGATGTTGTTTTTGTGGAGGATGCTATTTAGCCATTGCTTTCATGTACTAAGGAGACATCTGTTAGCTCCAAAGACATGTATGATACTTTGCTACCTCTTTTTACAAGTGGAGAGTCTACTACTGGTCCTAATAAGGAAACTGCTCAGCGTTTGCAGGTTTCATGTGATGATGCAGATCATTCCTTTTCAGTGCAGATTTACATGATGTACGTGTTGATGAGAGAGCTGATATTGAGTACGCAAAAACTATGCCAAAATGGTTGGTATAGACTTTGCAAGACAACAAATCACATGCACCTCTATCATATCATACTCGGTGAAGCTCTCATAGTGCCTCTTTCGCATCAAATTGCTATTTTATGGATGCCTCTAGTCTCTATGATGAGATTGAACCTATTTGGTTTGATGAAGCAAAAAATTCTAAACATTTGATGGCAGCAATGCAATCTGAATATAATGCTATCATGAAAATTGGTACCTAGTCTTTTTGTTACTTGCCTCCTTGCAAGAAGTCCATTGACACTAAGTGGGTATACAAGCTGAAGTGTAAACGTGATGAAACAGTTGACATGTATAAGGCTAGGTTTGTTGCAAAGGGTTACGCACATGCCATAGAGGCATTGATTTTGATGAGATCTTTGCACCTACATGCCATATGACTATTGTTTGGAGCATCTATGCACTTGCAACGCATCATGGTTGGAATATACATCAATTGGAAATTAAAACTCCATTTCTGAATGGTGACTTGCATGAAGAAGTGTATATTTTTTAGCCCCATAGCTTTGTACAGAAAGGGCATGAAAACCAGGTATGCAGGTTAAGAAAGGCTTTATATGGTTTGAAACAAGCACCATGTGCTTGGTATGAAAAGATACATGCCTCTCTAATTGCACATGGTTTTGAGAATAGTCCAACTGAAAGCACCTTATATGTTAAGCATGCTAATGATGTACTTATGATCATTGTGGTGTATGTTGATGACATGCTGCTCATTGGTGCTCATGAGAAGCATATTGCTGATTTCAAGGCTAATTTATATGCCTCATTTGAGATGTCTGATTTGGGGCATTTGCATCACTATTTTGGCATTCAATTTATGCACAATGATGGTGGAATGGATTTGTGTCAAATGAAATATATTGACACATTATTGTAGTGTTTTGGCCTTGAAGACTATAAACCTATTGTCACCCCTATGGGGATAGGTTTATGATTCAGTCTTCATGATGTTGGGGATGCATTTGATGTTGTTATCTATGAGCAGGTTGTTGGATGCAATTAACTTATGCATTACTGGACCATATATTCAATTTGCTATCTCAAGATGAGCAGGTTTATGCATTCCCTAGGTCTCAAACATTGGCAGGTGGTTAAGAGCATCTTTGCTACTTGAGTGGTACCCGACTACTTGGGTTGTTTTATCCGAAGGGGGATCACTACCGCCAGATTTGCATGCTTTTTTTGACTCTAACTAGGCCAGTTGTTATGACACACATGCGTCCACTAGTGGTTTTTGCTTCATGCTTAGTAGCTCATGCATATCTTCTATGAGCAAGAAGTAGCCTACTGTGGCCACTTCTAGTTGTGAGGCTGAGTATAGGGTAGCTTTCAGAGTGACTATTGAGTGTGTGTGTCTCAAACACCTTATGGCTGATTTGGGTGTTGGTCATTCTTGTGCCACCACCATCTTCACTAATAGTCAGAGCACATTAGCAATTGCGAGGAACCCTGTGTTCCATGCTCACACTAAGCACGTTGAGGTGCATTATCATTATGTCAAGGAGAGGTTCTCTACGAGGGAGATCAACTTGGCTTATGTGCCCACATAGGAAAACATTGTAGACCTTTTCACGAAGGCTCTGCCTAGGGAGAAGTTTGAAAGTTTCTGCAAAGCTTTGGGCTTACTTCTTTTTGTGGAGTGATTTCCACATAGCTTGGCACTTCCTTATACATGAGGGCCAACTTCTTGTTTGCTGCATCACTCCCAAGGGGGATTTGTTGATATATTTAGGTAGTGATGTGTGAGAATACTCTAGGAGCACCGAGGCACTTTTATCCCTCTTTAGGAGGTTTTATTCCCTCGGATTCTATATACACATTTTGTCCTAACGGGCCACTAATATTTGTACATTTTAGTGGTAATACATTCAGCATTCTATGTTGTGCTCCAAGCTTCTTCTTCTTCCTTGTGTTTTTCGTGTGCTTCCCTAGATGACTAACTCCAACAAGTGGGTGGAATCAAAGTTATTAGAGTTGGGGTCACTCTCATTGATCGGAGGGATGAAAGCACTAAAGCCCTACTGAGATTTTCTTCTACAGCAGCATATTTGACTATGATTACATTGGCTAGGGGATGTCTACTAAGCTAAAATTGGTTGAGGTCTCTGTTGAGTCTGATAGGGGTAATTTTGTGGTGGCTTGTAGTAATGAGATTGAGCATTGTACTAAACTGGGTATCTACTTGGTTGGGGATATACTTGTTGGTAGTTCTATCGGACCACTTGTTTGTTGTATGGACAATCTTGTGATGTGTGTTTAGTGTATCGCCTTTCAAATGTGCAATGTTGGCCACTAGATTCAGCTTGGGTTTATGTTATATTTAAGCACATATTTGCCATATGATCATCATTGCAAGTGTAACAACGTCTAATGGTTGTTAACCTGGGTATCTATTTGCCAGAGACTCCTACTTTTTGAGGCACCTTCTCAACTAGGTCTTCTATGGAGCTAGAATGTTTCGAGGATGATTGAGAGGAGCTATCCGAATCCTTGTAGACCTTCAAAAGATCAATTCATCTCCTAAATTGTCCTCAATATCTTTACATAATCACACATATTGCTCTAGAGTTGTGACTTCCTTTAGATATACATAAGATCGTAGTTTAGAGCTCAAGAGGCCGTCCAAAAACAAAGACACTTGCTTGGCTTGTGTGGAAATATTTGGCATTGGGCATCTCTCAATATACTATCTAAACCTATTTCCTACGAGCCCAACTATCTCTTGAGGGTCTATTTGAATCTATGGATTACTGAGGAAGTGTTATTATCTGATTCCACTTTTTGAGAACTCCGTGATGAATGACTCTAATAGGTGCTGAATGTCCTTAAATTTTCTTTGTTGTAAGGGTTGAAACCACATTAAGGTCATGGTCTTTAGCATGAGTCCAAATACACTGTATTGGTTGAACATATCTTCCACTTGCTCGGATCACAACACTTGCTTCAACTCAGCGACATGGTCATAGGGATCTCGCATCCCATCAAAGTAATTTTTCATAGACCTCTAATTGGGTAGGTCTCAACATTCTTGGGTGCTCACGAGGTCTAGGTAGAGGGAAGTCAGCCCTACAACCTTGTAGTCTTGGTTCTCATGATCTCTCCATTCTGTTAGTTTCCATTGTTGGTCTATCTCTCCCAATGGTGTAAGCAAAACTAACTTTTCACTTCTCCTTTTTTTTCTCTCTTTTCGAAGCATGGGGTGAGGATGTCCCTGCTCTTGGATGGCTAATGTTCACATTTTCTCATGATAGGTGGAATACCAATTCCCCTCTCCATGTGTAAGCATGTCTCGTGTGGCTATGTGTAAGGTAGTTAAACAAGAGGAAGAATGATTAGAAGCTGGAGCCTTAGGTTCCAAAGGACATCATCGAACCTTGAAGATCCTGCTATGCACCAATAGTATTTCCTGATGAGGAATTCGAGCCTCATGATTGAGACTCAAGTACTTCAATATCCTCTTGGCTGCATCCATATGAGGTTTCCTAGGAGTACATGAATTGACTAAGCACACTTACTCTATAGCAAATATTCACCCTAGTTAGGGTAGCATAGTTCAAGCTTCCAACTAAACTTTGGTAGCTTGTGATTTCTTCAATAAGTTCCCCTTCATGAGCAACTAACTTATGGTTGACCTCCATGGGAGTACCTGCAATCTTAGGATCTTGCATTTTGAACTTTGCAAGCATGTCTTTAATATATTTCCTTTGTGTAATGAATATTCTTGGATTTGAGTAGACTACTTCCAAGCCAAGAAAGTAAGTGAGTAATCCAAGCTCACTTATCTTGAATTCCTCCTTCATTTGGGCTTTGATCTTTCCGATTCCATTAGCATCATCACTTGTAAGAATGATATCATCTACATACATGCATAAGTATATTACTTTAGTTTTACTTTTCCTAGTAAACACTGATGAATTAGATTTGCTTAATTGAAATCCTTTGTCTTGCAAGAATGTAACTAATCTATGGTTTTGAGCTGTTGGAGCTTGCTTCAGTCCATATAGAGCATTCCAGTGTTTACACATACGTAGGATGTGATGTAAGAAAATAATAGCATAGCCAAAAATACTAGTAGATAGAGTTGAGAGAAAAATCCAAACAAAGATAGATGCAGGCTGAGAGAGTGGAGCTATCTGAATCCTTGTAGACCCTTGAAAGTTGCAATTCATCTCCCAAATTATCCTGAATATCTATACATAATCACACACATTGTTCTATAGTTATGGATTCCTTTAGATATACACAAGATCGTCCTTTAGAGCTCAAGATGCCATCCAAAAACAAAGACACTTGCTTAGCTTGTGTGGGAATTTATGGCATTAGGCATCTCTCAATATACTGTCTAAACCTATGTCCTACGAGCCCAATTGTCTCCTCGGTGTCTATTTGAAACTATGGGTTGATGAGGAGTGTTATTTCTTATTCCACTTCTTGAGAACTCGTTGATGAATGACTCTTATAGGTGATAAATGTCCCTAAATTTTCTTTTTTGTAAGGGTTGAAATCATGTTAAGGCCATGTTCTTTAGTGTGAGTCCAAATACATTGTATTGAGTGAACATATCTTCCACTTGCTGTGGTCACAACACTTGCTTAAACTCGGCAACATGGTTGTAGGGATCTTGCATCGCATCAAAGTAATTTTTGATAGACTTCACTAATTGGGTAGGTCTCAACATTCTTGGGTGCTCACGAGGCCTAGGTAGAGGAAAGCAATCCCTAGAACCTTCTAGTCTTGGTTCTCTCGGTCTCTCCATTCCATTAGTTTCTGTTGTTGGTCTATCTCTCCCAATGGTGTGAGCAAAACTAACTTCTCAGTTCTCCTTTTTTTTCTCTCTTTCGATGTAAGCATGTCTTGCATAGCTATGTGTAAGGTAGCTAAACAAGAGGAAGAATGATTAGAAGCTGGAGCTTTAGGTTTCAAACGACATCATTGAACCCTTCAAGATTCTGCTTATGCACCAATAGTGTTTGCCGATAGGGAATTTGAGCCTCATGATTGGGCAAAGATCTAAGCCCCCATGGACGTAGTAATGAATGAAGAACAATGGAACCCTCACTATGATGAGGATGGATATGACATTTCCATCTTCATGATAGAGCCCTTAGAGGAAGAGCCTATCCTAGAAGAGTCCATGGAATTGACTCAAGAGCCAAATGAGACAAGTGACGAGGACCTAGAGTGCATTATCGTGGAACCCTTTTGCTCAATAGAAGAGGAGTATCTTTACTTTGTGGAAGCCACTAACCCTGAGAGGGGAAAGGGAAATCAAACTAAACAAACCAAGCCAGTCACAGAACACCAAGAAAATAAAAACAAGAGGGAAATAAAGAAATCACCTAATATAAAAGATTAAGAACATCTTTTGGAAGTACTAGAGAATTTTAAAAAATATGAAGTAGATGATTAAAAGATTAATATAAAAGATTAAGAACATCTTTTGGAAGTACTAAAGAATTTTAAAAATATGGGCACACAAGTAAGTATCAACATGCCCAAGAAGGAATCCAATGATGGACAAGATGGGATGGCCGAAGCCTACTTCATCACCATGGGAACACTCAAATAAAGCCAAGGGATGGATGAAGCTTAATTTCCAGGTAAATATTTGCACCTCTTTCTTTTCTTTGCAAATTAAGGAACATACATTGCATGCCATAATAGACATGAATCGAAAGTGAATGCATAGGTTTAGGTGGCCTAGTTTTTGCGATCACATCAACAATCAATCATGGAAATAAGTTGCACTATGCATCAAGTTCATTGCTTTGAAAATAAGTATTGGAGGTGCATTAAAACTGTCACAATATAATCCTTGGGTGGGAACACCTTTTGGATGAGGTGGCTTGATTTGCCACATGGCATCAAATTGATGCATCTTTCATATATAAGGGTAGAAGAGATGAAAGAGAGTAGGTATGTAAGAGACTCATTATGAGGTAAGCTCGGCGGCTGGGAGGACATGAACTATGAAGTACTCTGTGTGTGGGTTTTTCGAGGGCAGTTCGCGATGGCAAAGAGAGTTCGCGACATTGGTATCAGAGCGCCAAAAGATTCTGACATTCTTCGCACTGCAAGGCAGGGGTTTTGAGCCCACGACGTCCGCAATAACAGGCAGACGATCTATCCAAGGAGCAATCCTTCTATGGTGTACACAACATCGCACGAGAGGCTATAGAAGCCAGTGAGTACACCTGCTGAACGGCCGCGTGAGTCTGACGCCATGAAAATGGCCGCCCGTCAATACTCATGCTGGATGGAAATCCTCGCCTGAATTCCGAGACTCATGGTTACCCATCGATGGAGATCTTGTAACGCAGAAGAGATGCGGAATTCGGAAAGCAAGGCACAGAGGCTACAATGAGGGATGGAGAATCTGTTTTTGAAGTAGGAACAGTTGGGTCATCAGAAACAATCATGAAGGCAGGCCTTTCGACAAACCCAACATTGTTACAGGAGCCAATGTACAGATCCTTGTCTCCAAGGCTAATGAGATATGAGCCAAGGAAGGATACCTACAACTCCATTCCAGCTTACTTCATTGAGTGGAGATTGAACCCCATCAACATCATTAAGTACCATAAAAGAGGAGGAAGATCGAGAACAAGCAAGAGAGAGAGATGGGATGCACCTGCTGCATATGAAGAGTCTACGAATGAAGAGCATATACTCCAGGACTTGTTCGAGGTCTTGATTTCAAATTTACAGGCATGGAGCTTCATGTTAATCACAGGTATTATTATTTCAATTTTGAGAGGTTTGCATTTTCGAGAAGCACCATGAACTGTTAGGAGGCCAAGATCCGGGAGGGAAATCATGTACGGAGAGTATGAGGTATATATATATATTCTCATCTAGGATCAAAGATTCCCTCCAATTACAAGAAGGCCAAATTTAGAGTATCTCTAAAATACTCTATTTTTATGATTTTTGCATAAATTTCAGGAGCTATTTTCATAAATAGCCATTTTGGGAAGGGGAAAAGAGAAGGTATTTTTCATAGATTTATGGAAAAAACCATGCACACTTAGAGTCTAGTCTATTGACTTCCATATACAATCAAGAAATCCAAAAGATACCTCAGTTTGATGGGAGTTTGAAGCTCCACAAAACCCCCTTCCATCACAGTTTGATAAAATTTCAGCACCTAAATCTGAGAAATTCCCTTTTTGGAAGAGGGAAAAATAGGTGCGATACCTATGGATGGATAGGGAAAGATATGTATACTGAGAGTATGGTGCATGGAATTCTTAGGCGAATCATTAGATTCATTAAAATGATAAGTTAAGGAGGGATTTTAGTCCCTCAAAGACACCCTTCCCGCACTTTTTGAAAAAAGTTTCAGAAGTTAAGTTTTGCCAAACTCCACTTTTGGGAGTAGGAATAAAAATCATTTGTGGCTTCCCATGGATTATTGTATATAATCCAAGAGAAATCCACATTTAGAGTGGATTAAAAGCTTGCTAAGAGCTCCCATTTAAGTTTTTGCATAAAAGCAAAATCTTGATTTAGGCCTCTTTTGGGGAGCAAATAAGCATGCATGAAGGGAGGATTTGGAAAGGTAAAAAATGGCTCAAGCATCTTCATATACCACTCTCTGAGGTTATGGAGAGAATTTTAGGATTTGAATGATGGAAGAATGCTTTTGGGCACCCCAAAAATCACATTTTTACACTTTTTCCAGCCCCTCCAACAGTCCACTAGGTTGACATGTCCAACTTGGAATGGCCATTTCTTGGGCTAGGAAACTCCAAATTGGACGTGCTACGGCTCGTTTCGAAGAGCACAAGGTCTACTTTCATTTTATGAAAAGAAATTTTGGAAAGTAAAAATTTTTGCAGGTCTGAACAGGTCTGCAAAGTCTGAACAGTTTTGGGCGACTACCTTCCGGGAGCCATATCTTTCAAACCGGGAAGGCAATTTGAGTAATTTCACTTCGACCTATTTGCACATGCTTTATATTTCAGTTTATGAAAATTTGCAGGTCCTAAAGTGGTTTTTGCAGGTCTAAAGAAGGATTACTAATGCATTTTTGGGCTAAATTTGCATTATTTTTGTAATCACCTGACCATGCTTTATGATTTGAGGAGTGCTCCGATATTTTCGGACACTTCAAAGTGTATGTTAGGACCTGAGGAGGAAGGTGCAGAGGTCTCGAAGCTTGTCAAGAGCGATTGGATGCATGCAATTCCAAAATCAGACTACTCAGGGACGTATATTTTATGCTTTCTGGCATTCTATTTATGTTACGGCATGTTCTGTATCTACATGCATGAATGGGATTGCATACATCAAGTGTTGATCATTGTTTAAGCTCTTAAAAGTATGGATCAACATGCAGGAAGTATACTTTTTGATTGTTTGCAGGAAAGAAGATTATAGAAACCATATGGCTATGCAACACCGGGAATGGTTGCTAGCAAATACTTTTGTGTTTTTGCAGGTCATGGAATCCATATATAAGTTTATGGCGTGCATGCCATGGGCCTGTCAAGCCCTATGTTTTTGGGTGGCCTGAGTGCCACTGAGCTATGGTTTAATTTTTTTTGGGATTCCATTTCCTGGGGAAATGCTGTCGAAATTTTTCTTACCGCATGGCGTTATATACGCACTTGCCTTTAGGCAAGAAGGTTATGGCATGGTAACATGCCTTTCTGCAAACATCAATAACTTTTAGGCATGCTTATAAGCATGTATTTGATGGACTTAGGACCATCAGAGTACTATATATAAGGCAACTTCAGTAGTAACAGGATCCCTACGCATAATCCTTTTGGATTTAGACTATAGGATTGCTAACGGAAGGAGCTACACCTTCACCATTAGTAATGTGCACAAGCAATCCTATAAGTTTAGGAAGTTGCATTCAGGCACGGGAGATGCAATTTTGATAATCTCCAAGGTAGTGAAGATTTATTTATCTTCACAAGAGTCTCACAGTAGAATTAAGAGACTATGGGGTATCATGATGAATACCCAAAGAGTGACTAGTTTCACTCATGCACATCACTTGACCAAGTAGTGAAGCATTTTTGCTACACTACTAAGGAAACCAAATGGATGGGATCATAAAGATGGGTTTCATAAGATAGCATCGACGGATGCTTATGTGATTCGAGTGATGGTTAGGAAGGCCATAGGCATGGCACTAGCTCTACGGTATAGAGCATAGATCCCTTAGTCAGGAACAGTTGGGGTACCCAATACATATACATGTATATCGGGATCTACAGAGAGGTACTTAGACTTAGTCTTGGTACGTAGGAACAAGTTGGTTTGGAACAAAAGGGATATCCATTGTCACATTGTTGACTAGAACCAAACTAACTAGTTCGAGGACATGGGACTCATTTGAGTCCACTGACATGATTATAGGATATGGGATTCGTTGGAGTCCACCTACATATTCCTTTACATGGAATATATATATTCGGTTTAGTGTAGGTATGATACTATGAATTGAGAGAAGTTTTCACTGGTATGGGACGGTGGAAACGACTTCCCTTTGAGCACTCTTCTTCTATGGCCAGGGAGAAAAGGACTCATCATTCATGGCATCATGTCTCACTAAATCAGAGGAGAGCTCTTACTAGACATCTCCTTAAGATTGGGAGTTATCTTTCACAGTATGGGAAGATTTATTCTTCCAGTAGAGAATGTGGTAGGTGATTTTATCACCATGGATATCACATACTCATGTTGTGCTTTCAGGAAGGATAATTCCATTAGTTGATTGGATCGTATAGATCCATGCACAGAGTATGGTTGGAAGAGATAGTTCTTTACTATGGATACACATGTATTTACGGTATCATCTCACATCATTGCTGACCATTTTAGTAGAGGGCTTTCACCCTTATTAGGAATTTATTTTCTCCACTCTTCACTACACACACCTTCATTAGTTAGCGGAGATCTGTTCTCCATCTGTGTAATGAGGGAGTATGCACCAGATATGGAAGAGAGGACTAAATAAATTCATGAGTTTCTCTTTTAAGGAAAGGAGAAAGTGGGAATCAATTCAGAGATTCATGAAAGGTCTCACTTTAGCTCCTATTCTTTGAAAGAGAAAGAAGGAAAGGAAAACATAATTTCTTCATAGCAGAAGAATACAGTAGGTTTTCCTTTATAGAGAAGAGGTGTTTGAAAAACATCTCTTAGTCTTTATTTCAGAAGGAATTCAATTAATCTACTTTCCACTATAATTTTCCTTCACATGGGAGTTTCTTTCTCCACTATTTTAGAAGGAAAAAACATGGAGAACTTATGTGCATGTTCTCACTTATGGATGAGTATAGTAATTGGATTCAAAGGAACCTCTTCCAAAGGGAAAGGGAAAGTGGAATAGATTCCACTACCAGAGCTCTTTTCCTTAGAAGAGATTACAGAGAGAGACATGGAGAGAGTTTCACTTTCTCATTTAGATTGTCTAGATAGGAGTGGCACTCTTCTATTAAAGACAAGAGGGAGATCAGTTAATCATGATGGTTAGATTGAGTCTCACATGGAGACTCTAGAGAGGAGCTATTATGTTACTCCAGTGATGGTCTTTGACTAGATGAGATGATTTAGTTATTGACATTAGTTAGACTGGGAGTAGATTGATGATACTTCTCTTTTGAGTTTCCAGGAGATAGGGATATATCTAACCTATTATGGTACCAAACTCTTAGTTGGTGTTACATCATGAGTATGATGAGTAAACATCACTTAGGAGGATGGGTACTTAGGGATTATCCGAATCTCAAATGGAATGCTTTTTGCATCCATATGGCAAACTATAGGGAAGAGAAACATTAGAGTTTGCTCAAGTGCCAATAGATGCTCTTCCAATAGAACCTAGTCCAATGGTAAAGGATGACAAACCACAGATTTCTCGGTTGGAGAAATGTAGAGATTGCATTTTACTACCAAGAAATTCTTATGTATGAGCTAGATGATGGATTTGCATAGTTCACAAAGTAGTTTAGACAAAACTATTACTTGTGATTACACTCAAGGTTAGGAAGACCTAGAGTGGTATGAGGGCAATCTATCATTTAGTCTTAGATGGGTTTGATGTCACTTGATATGGGACTTTGTTCTATACTTCAGAGGATTCTATGGTTTATTATCTCCATTATGGTATGGTCAAGCTTATGAGCTTGGCACTTTGTACTTGCTTTTCATATTATTACTCCATAGAGGATACATCATATGGACTGAGGTCATTCTTATGATATTATATGTTATGGGAGTAATAGTTTGGAAAGTGGAGTCTATATGGGAGATAGTAGGCACCATTCAGACGGTTTCCCACCTTTGAGATGATCTCATATGAGATCTCTTAAGGGGAAGGATACGGGGAAACAACACACAGAGATGACCATGTACATAGAGTGCATGGGGTTCAGGGGAGTCCGAGCACTTTCTTCTACCATTACGGACATTTCATCTACATTTTCGAGGACGAATCCTTTCAAGGGGAAGGAAATGTCACAATATAATCCTTGGGTGGGAACACCTTTTGGATGAGGTGGCTTGATTTGCCACATGGCATCAAATTGATGCATCTTTCATATATAAGGGTAGAAGAGATGAAAGAGAGTAGGTATGTAAGAGACTCATTATGAGGTAAGCTCGGCGGCTGGGAGGACATGAACTATGAAGTACTCTGTGTGTGGGTTTTTTGAGGGCAGTTCGCGATGGCAAAGAGAGTTCGCGACAAAAACGGTCGTGGTTAGGAAGAATGCATCTAATGCATTGTTGAAACTCACATATACTAAGTTTCATGGAAATATTGCATCTGTTCAATGAACAAAGTTCTGAATTGGAACTCTTGCATGCTTTAAGGAGGGGTTCAACTTCTAAACCTTATGCATGCAACGCATTTTCCAATAAATGTGTAAATATTTTTGCATACACTAAACTATGCATTTGAACTATATTACATGGGTTTTTTGAGTTAAGATCGAGATTAAGTTCTTGAAGTTAAATTTAAATAAGATTTGATTTTGTTGGTTTCTAGGAAGAATGGTGATGAGGCCAATCGGCCACTATAAACCATTTAATTCCTTTAAGTTTGGCTTAGTCCAAATAATCCTAACTTCTAGAACTATCCCTCTTATGGAAGTTTAAATTCCATAAAAACCCATGGCATGCCTGATCAGCAAGGCCATAGACTTAAGGTAGTATTACAAAAAGTTTCTCTCTTAAAACCACGATAAAATGGTGGTAACTTAGAGCACAATGTTCTCAAAGTTCTAAGGAAGAGAAAATATGATACAACAGAATCTTAGTATTGGAAGATGAAAGTATTCGTGCTTTTGTTCAAGAAAGTTCTTTGTTTGAAAGAACTTAAGAACTATTTGGAGCCTTACATTATTATTCCAAGCAAACGCAAGGCATGAAGAGAAGGTAAGACCTGAGGGTTTTAATAAACCCGAATCATACCATTTTTTTCAATGTCCTAAGAGTAAAGGGATATTTAAAATGGTAATCTAGTTCAACATAGAGATTTGATTGGCAAGTCAATTATTCTTTTTCAAATTACTCATTATGTCATAATAGATAATATCTAGTTAAGTATAAACTAGCTCTATTTTCAGGTGACATAAAAGGATCTTTTAGAGTACATCGAAATAAAGGAATCATTGAAAAACCAATCTTTGACATTAAGTCTTGTCAAGTTGCAATTACAACTGAGACTTGGTAACTTGAAATTCCATGGTAGCATAAGCAATACATATGCTCTATACTAGAAATAATACTTACAATTCCAAGAAGTAATAAATCTTACTTGATTAGAAAAAGTTTTGATCCCAAAACTCAAGCTAAAGTTACCTTTACCAAAGTGGAAGTGTAAGCCGGATGGTATGGGACATCTAGGCTTACACAACCATTGAAGTAAATTCGGTGGTATGGGACATCAAATTTGTGGGTAATCTCAACTTGAACTTTGGGACATTTGTTCTGTAAGCTTAGAGAAGAGAAAGCAAGAATCTCTGCATAGTTCTTTTTACCAAGGGGAACAATAAAAGATTGAAAATAAACTCTTTCAATTACTTTTGAAAGAGTTCAATTTTCAAAATTACTCTAAGGTAGTTTTCGAGCACGAAAACTCTTAAGGAGGGGAGAAAGTCCAGAAGAACTTGTATCTTATGCCTTGAAAAGACCAAATAGGGTATTGCAAGGTAAAAAGATATGCAAGAAAGAGATAAAGATGAAGTACTTCCTTGTTTTCTAGTACTTCATATATCTTTCATTACATCTTCCAACTTAATGAAGTTCTCAAAGATTGGGAATTCTCAAAAGAACCCAATGCAAGAGAAGAGTTGCATACACCATAAGGATTGTATAAATCCTGAGTGGGTTAGGAAAAGAAGTTCGATGAACTATAAAGGATAAACCTAAAGATATTTTGATGCTTCATAGGGATAACATAACATACGTTATGGATTCCAGTAATATAGACCTAAGGAATATGACTTCTTGTGTGAAGCATAATAGCTAGATCCCCAAGAAAACCCATGGGTAAAGCTTTCAAGCATGAAGGGATCTATTTGAGAAAGACCTAGTCTTATCTCTTATTTTGGCAAAAGAAGAAAAGAAAGCCAAAAGACCCAAGTAGGGCAAAGATCAAGTCAAGCTTAAAGTTTGATAAGATAAGTCACACCACATTAAATGGTTAACCAAATAATTAAGTAAGATTAGAGGTGGTGTAATCTAATCACCTTAGTCCTTGATCTTATGAATTTGGTACCATTGTATGAAGGGCATTTATAAGGATAGAAAAGGTGAGAAAGTAAAGAGACGAAGTTATGTGGATTGGATGAGGAACCCACTGGTATAGGACGATGGGCACTGAATCCCGTTGAGTACTTTTTCTTGATGGCCTGAAGAAAAAGGGACTCCTGATCCAATGGAATATGTCAGGAAGATAATGTCTAGGAATTGACATCTTCTTCAATAATCCTCTCAAAGGAATGAAGAATTATTCTAACAAGATGCGAAAGGATCTGATTTGTCTCTCATAGAGAGTTAGAAAAAATGAGAGGATCAACTTCGTTGAGTTTGAAGGTAAACTCCAAAGGATGAAGCTCTAAAAGCTTCATGCCAAAGTATGACTTGAAATTCAAGGAACAATAAAAATGATCTTATACCAAGCTTGAAAGAAAGCTTAGAAAGATCATCTTTTGGATACTTGATATTTCAAGAAAATTGAAGAATAAGAAAGATGTCAACATAGGATATCTTTTGAGAATATAAAGGAGAGAGATCTGGAAGGATCAAGAAGACCGTTAAGGTTTGAGATCCAATTAAAGATCCATAAGGATTAAACATTGAAGAAATGATTGAAATAATCTATTTCTACTTATGACCTTAAAGATAACACGATCTTTTACACTATGAGTTCCCATCTTGGGACGTAGTTATAAAGATCTTAATCTTTTTGGAAGAACAAGTAAAATAGGTTTCAATCAATTGGAGTCTACAATAGTTAAATTAATCCTCATGGATTCTAGTCCCTTAAAGTGGATTCTCAATAATACGTAAAGTTTTGAAAGAACATTGAATCCACTTTTGGTAAGTATTCAAATTCTCGCTTAAGATAAAGAGGATGTTATATCCTTGTAAAAACTAGATAGTCCACCTTTACCATTCTATTGGTTAGGTAGGGATTATATAATGAAATTCCCCTCTATTTAGATTTATTGGGGGCGAATTGCAAACAAGAAAATCCACCCATATCAGAGAGTGATTTGGGTAGGGATTATGTAAGATTCATCTTCCTTTTAGAACAAGTTGGATTCTAACTTGAGAAATGAATCTGATAAGGAAACCTTAAGTGGCATTCATCTATTTTGCTAGGTCCATGCACAAGTGATTCAAAGCAATGGACCAAGGAAGTAATTTAGTTGAAGTCTTTTTCTATCCACTTTATTCACATGTTTAAGCTATGGAGACCCAGATGACACATAGCTTAAACAAAGGAAATAGGCAGGGATGTTCTCTTCCAACCTTTTCATTCTTTCCATACTTTGCATTCGACTCAGTTCTTTTTCCTATGCAAACTAGATGGAAGTTTGAATGATTGGGGCAGGGAATTAGACCACACATGGATTCTCCTCTTTTTATACTCAGTCAGGGTAGAATTTCCCTTTCGAATTAAGAGGCGAACTTAGAGAGATGAAATCCATGATGCTTGAGATTGATCATGGATCATGGGGGAATACCCCAAGGTATATATCTCCACTTATTTTTGAGGATAGAAATGCTTTTAACGGGGGGGAGAATGTTGTGTAATTACATGGGTCTAAGGGGTAGAACCCTTGGGTTTCTAGGTGTGAAACCCTTAGGATTTATTGTTTATTTACCCGTTTTAGATGGGTCTTGAACCTTAGGGCTAATTCTCTAAGGTTGAGTATCTTAGGCTTGATTGGAATCTTCTCCTAGCCACTTGGTTTGTACATGAGCTCTTCGAGCGTCTTCTTTTAGAAGCCATATGATTTCATGTGATATCCTAAGCTTGGAAACCATGTGACCACCTTAATAGGGACCCATGTGATGCAAGGTACACATGTCCCCTTGAGAGGGACTTACCCCCTTGGACTTGGAGCTATATATTGGAGGGGTTGGTTGGGTGGAAAGACATCTCTCTTCCTAGTGTGTGGCCCTGCTAGTTAGTCTTCAGTTGAGTTGTGTGGAGACTATGGAGTCCCTCCACAACAGGTGGCTTGTACAAGAGTCTATTGTATTCATAACAAAGTTTTTATGTAGTTTGGAGCCAGAAATACCTTTCTTATGGAGTGATGATGAAGACCTTCGTCTCATAGATGATGAACCTCAAAGGTAAAGGGATGCAAAAAAAGAATGGATGCAACTTTCTGAGAGAAGGCAATAAAGTTTTGCATCATTAACTTGGAGCCCATGGAGAAGTGGTTGGAGAGGTATGAGCTTGCCAAGGAGGCAAACACAAAGGAAAGATGTTATTTTCAAAATAATCCTTCTACTTGCTTTTTGCCTTTTTCGAAAAGTCTTTGAGATCTTCAATCCTTTCTGATGAGGAGATGACTAGATACAACCATTTCACAAGTAAAGGAAACGTGATACCCTTGAAGAAGAGGAGGAACTCGAAACAGGGTGTGATTGGGAGTATTACAAATATGGTGCACTATGGTCTCATGGATCACACTTTTGAATCACACGCATCAAAGAAAATAGGTCTATGTTTGATAGTGGGGTGATAGTGAACTTTTTGGTAAAAAGTAGAGCTAGTGCAGGACATGACAATGCTCAGGAATGCTAGCTAAAATATTGTGGAGTGATCCAAGATACCTTGTAGCTATCTTTTAGGAGGTTTGACTACTTTCTATTTGATGTGAAATGGTTCAACGTAGTTTTCTCTAGAAGAAATGCAACAATGAGGCAGGATAAGATTGGTTTGCTTCAAGTAGACTCCACGAAGTTATGGATAGATGAAAGAGATACATTTGTACTTGTCAAAAATTGTGAGTAGTTTGTCTTTGTGCTAGCTTAAAAGGAACTAGAGTGGGTATTTTTTTTACAAGTCTCTATACATACCACACAAATTTATGAGGACATGGATGTCAAAGAAATTCCATCTGCTGTGGACTCTCATGTGCATTCCATAGTCAAGGAGGAAGAGATCATTGTCCGAGAAGAAGAGGTCTTTGAAGAAGATGAGGTACATGATGAGGTAATAGACCATATGTTGTATGAGGACGATGATCAAGAAGGGGTGACCATACCAAGAGATCTAAAAGTCATCAATGTAGAGATAGATATTATATGCATGTTAGATCTTTGAGAGGATGTTAGAATAGAGGATTTATGAAGCAAACATTTGTATGTACTTATTTTTTCAACTTATTTTGCTATGCTTTTTATAGACTAGTATTTTTTTGTATTATCATTACTATCGTATGCTAATTATTTGAGTTTTCTATTCTAGAACACGATGGGAGACAATCCTTGAGTCACTCTGCATTCCATGAGCAAGGAATAGTTTTTACAGTTTATATATCAAGTTCCTGTCGCTTATATGGCTACCACATCATTATAAAGGATCCCTCATAATAGCACTCCCCTTGGCCTCACCCCCACCGATGACACTCCCACCGATGGCACTCCCTTGGATGAGACTACTCCTACCAATGATACTCCCTTTGGTGGGACTACTCCTGCTCGTGGTACTCCCTTTGGTAGGACCACTCCTGTTAGAGGTAGATCTAGATTTATGACTCCACCATGATTGCTTTATCAGCCATCCCCTACTAGCTCCAATAATTGATGTATGCATTCAGCACCACAACAGGATACAAGTGTTGGTCTGTCTCGTCCATCCCATCAGTCGAGGTCACATCAGTCTCCACATGGTGGCTCTAGATGAGGTGAATCTTAACAGACATTGTGTCACCCACTTTTACTCGTAGAGCAGGTACTTTCAATGTAGGTACTTCACATAGTACACCACATACACCTTATAGGGCTCATGACCATGATGACTCCAAGGTGTACCATATAAGTGATAGAGCTCTAGTGATGGATGTGGTCAGAAAAGCCATGTGCTAGTGCATACAATAACTATTCTCCATATAGTTTCGACACTTTTTCATGGATAAATGGAGTGGATAGGACAAAGATCCCAGAAATTACATCACAAAGGCAATTTGTTTTGATAGGATATACCTACACTTTTCTAGTCGCATCATCTATCAAAGTGACAAAATAAAAAGAACCACCTAATGACCTTGTGGTCATAGGACCACACACATCTATATTAATGCGATTTAAAGGTTGAATTGAAGAGTCAATGTGTGTCTTGTGCACATTTCTAGTTTTCTTTCCATATTGAAAATGCTGAGAAAATGAAAAAATGGAGAAAGATAACACAAGTAAGTAGCCAAAACGAGAAAGATTTTCATTCCACTACATGATATATGGCCCAAACGACGATGCCAAATACAAGCCATACATTGATCACTGACAGCTAACAAGTGCTCTTTCTATGATACAAATAAAGGATAAAGTGAGCTAACTTTCTTTCCTCTTGCAATTACCATATTGCCCTTTGATATGTGAAAGTACTGAGCATAGAAGACCACCTTTTATTTAAGGTCATCAAGTTCACCAATTGACATCAATCTATGTGATAATTGATGTACATGGTGTACATTCTGCATAGCAAGTTTTGAACCATTAATGAATTGCCCAACCATATCTCCAATCCCCACAATGTCACACTGGTAAGAGTCACCAAGTCCCATGGTACCAAGAAACTTTGTTGCACAATTAGAGAACCATTCTCTGTGTGGTGTCACATGGAAAGAAGCATCAAAATCTAGTAGTCATGTGTGGGAAAGAGAATCCGCCATACGAGCCTCAGTTAGCACAGTGCAATCAAGTGTCAACACATAAACATCATGAGAAATAGCATTAATTTTCTCAATCTTCATAGTCAAAGTAGATGGTGCAGGTAGCTATTTAACATGCCCATCAACATTCTATCCTTTACCTTTAGCATTCTTTAATGCATAACATTCTTTCTTCATGTGCCCTTTCTTATGAAAATAATGGCATTCAATATCACTCTTCCTTATTTTAATTCTAATTTTATTCCATTGATCATTCTTTTCCTTGTTCTTGCTCCTACTACATTGCTGAAGTTTTCCTTTGTATGAATGATGAACATTATATGCATCTCCACTTTGAGTGCCAACCATAGATTTTCTACGTATCTCCGCACTCAAGAGTGCTCCACATACGTCATCATAGACCAATTTACCACTAGGTGCACTATTGCAAATAGCTATGTAAAAGGTATCCCATGATGATGGCAAGCTGCATGACAACAAGACTGCTTTCATTTCAATGTGCGTATCCATTTTCTGAGCTTGTAATTGGGAGAATATAGCATCAAACTCATTTAGATGAGCAGCAACACTATTGGTGTCCTTCATGCGAAGGTCATATATCTTTCTCATCAGATACACTTTATTTGATGTCGTATCTTTTTCATATGTATTGCATAAATTCTTCGAAAGCTCCTCTGCACTTGCACAGTCTAATACTATAATGTAAACATTATTTGCTAGGCGCAATTGAATGGTAAACCTGATCATTTCATCTAACTCATCCCAATCATCTTTTTCCATGTTAGTAGGCTTCTTTGAGATTCCATTTACTGCCTTCCATTGCCTCTTCTGAATCGGGACACCTTTAAACTGATTCTTATATCAAAGTTTGTGCCATCAAACTTTCGGATCTCAAAATGGTCTTTGCCCTATAATTTATAGCTCCTCCTTGGAACTTGCACTAGACCCTGATCCACTAGACATGCCTGAGACCTCTGAAGCCGTGATGGTAGATAACTGAATAGAATGATAATGGAGCTAGAAGAGTCCAAGCACCACTAAGGCTCAAAGAAGGATGACCAAGTGTCAGATTTTGGGAGAGAATTCAGCAGTCTTCCAAGAAAAAATGAATCAATGAACAAGAATGACCGACCAAAAGCCTAATTATGTGAGAATAAATGTGCTGACACCAATAAGTGTATCAAGGATTTAATCGACCATAGTATAGTTGACAATACCCAAAAATCTTGAAAAATTTTGTTAGAGTATCCTCTACAAAATGAGCATATTACTAGTGTCAAAATCTCATAAAATTGCAAGTGATGACATGTTTACCTACATAGGGACTCACTGAATCTACTGCATATAATCAAATACCCAAAAGAAGCCAACTAGGCTTATTGAGTACTTATGAACCACTATCATATATCTCCTATGGCGAGACTGGGTAAGTCTTCCACCTGCATCACTGAAGGGGCCCCAACATTTGAGTGTCTCCTAGTTATGAAAACCTCACCACAACCCTCTTTATCAAACGTAAAAGGCTTTATACAAAAACGTAATCGCTATATCAATGCGCACTTGGAAGTACATAAGAGATTTCTATAGAAGCGTACATAGTGTGTATCTGCTCAATACATGCAATAAAATGGTACTAAAAGGCTGAATTCACTACCCAAATACTGGCCGTCAACACCTGCAAGTGTCTATCAACTTTTTTCTTTACACTCAAAAAATGTGCATAGACTTGTAGTGGTTGTTCCCACCACAACTAAAACCTTTCAAGAAACCTGTAGATTGACTAGTTTGGCTAAACATATATCCCCAAAAGGTGAACATTTGTTGTTAAAGAAGTAAAACAAACACTCTTCTTGATGTTCTTGGACTTGTGTGAAGAGAACTATGTACAAAAGTACTCCAAAATGGCTCCAAAAATCACCCTAAAAATGCTTCATGAAAAGACTTTGAAAGAAAAGAATGAAGCTTTGAGGGCCCAAAACTTGTTGAAGGTGATGTGAACCTTATTCTTTCCCCTTCTTCAAGCACCACAAGAGTGTAGGTTAGTGGCAAAAGATTTCCATGACCTCCTGGGAAGTATCGGGACCCTCCATCTTCCTTGATCATTCAGGTCCTCCCTCAAGCACAATCAATGGCATCAATGGTGACTTCGATGACTTGGATGACAAGGTATGCCAAGGTCCACATCTTGGTCATCACCTTAGCCATAAGCCTTGGAGAATGCCTTAGGTGGGTGGAGAACATTATTGAATGGATGGAAAATTGCATAATGGTAGCCATATGCAAATAGATAACATTGCACCTAGATAGAAAGTATATTATATGCTAGGTGAAGGGGTAAAGATGATAGATTTTATGCTAGTAAAAGGGGTAAAAAGAAAAGAGGAAGTCCACGAGGTAGATGTTTATCAAGAATTAGTGGGTTAGAAGAGAAAGTGAATGTTATTCAAGTGGACATGTTTGTGTTAGAGAGATACAATCTGAGACGGGAACTGTTAGAACTTCATTAGATGATTTTAAGGGTAAGATGAAGCAAATACTAGGCATGTTGCACCCACCTCAAGCTCTTCCTACCTAATCATGTTCCTTATCTATTCAACCAACGGATACTTCTTGAAACAAGGTACAAGATATCTCCTTGCAGCTTCCTAATAATAGTTCACTTAAGCTTCAGATTGAGGATTTGATTTCAAGTCCACCATTCACTACTTTTTTACGACCAAGGTGTCTTTCCTTTGTGAAAGATATTAAACCACTTCAGTTCTTAGGAGAGGAAAAGGATGTGGTCTTAACATTTCTTGATAAATGGAAAGATTTGCATAAACTTAAAAAAACTCTTCAGAGTTATCCTATTTTGGAAACAAGCTTGCTCATTAAGCCTAAAGCATATAAATGATGGATGGTCTTGAAAGAATCCCAATAGATTCCCAAAACTTGGATCCGATTCAAAGAACTCTCTAAAAAAGAGTTCTTGCCTAAAAATGAGGATGCATGTAAATTGTGTTGATGTATGAAACATCATAATAAGTAAGCTAATGGGATGTTATAAGTCATCTATAATCGCAATTATCTCAAATGGACTTCAATCTAATTTGAAATATTTACCATTCTATGTAACAAACATTACCATTTACTTCCTCTAAATGTGTGCCTTTTTGTTGAGTTCAATATCCTCTTAGTTTTGATAGAACTTCTCGAAATTTTTTTGAACAATGAAAAATAGAGCTTGTCTGATGTAGTAAAGGAATTATTGGAAACAATGCATTGAGTTTATATCTTATAAATTCCTCCATTTATGTTCATGGATCAAACCATGTTTGAAAGTCTCTTCATTTCTCTTTGATTTGACATACCTATACTCTTCAACTTGATTCTCTCAGCTTGCATCCTTTTCACCAATCTCTCATCTTGAATATCACGACTTCCTATACAAAAGCCCAGGATTTACAATCAGTAAATGATTCACATCTTTGCATGTTTATGCTCCTAATTGACTTATACACATTATAATTTTATGCATTTATCACTTGAAATCGTAATTTTGAAACTTTTCGACCTAATTTGGATCCAAATTCTATTTGTATGTTACATGTGTGAAATTGTCCCTTCACATAGGCATGGTTTTGTATGCCCAAGCTTCATAGTCCTTTTGGTCCTCCATTCTTCACTTATGTCTTCATCAATTTATCTCATATGCTTCATATCTTCATCTTGAATTAGTGAGTGAAGCTCCAATGGATCCCCCTAAATCACTAATTGACATTCTCTGAGTCTTCATATGTTCTTCTTCTCTTTTATTCTTGCAATTACTTTGAATCTTGTTGTCTTCACACCATCTAAGCTTTTGATCATGATGTGAAATATTTGATCCTTGATCAATCCCCAAGATTTGGAACAAGGTCTGCATCCAATATATGATCTTTTTAGCTGCTTCTACTGATCCTTTGTACTCTTCTTTTGTTGATGATAAAGCTATTGTGTGTGGCTTCTTTGAACACCAACTCACAAGAGTATCTCCTATGTACACGATGTATCCATGATTTGATCTCCTATCATCTTGACATCCTACCATCAATGTGTGACAATATGCTCTTAATTTTATTTCTAAGGCAAAAGGATAATATAATACTTCACTTAAGTTCTTTTTTTTAATATATCTAAGAACTCTTTGACTTGCAATCCAATGTGGATCCGTGGGAGTACAATGCATAAATTGTGAGAGGCCTCCCACTACATAACTAAGATAAAGTCTTGTTAGTGTAGTATAAATGAAAGTTCCTACAAGAGATTGATATTTCTTCAATTCATTTATATTCAACACCATCATCTTTATTGATTCTATGATCGACTTCAAGTAGAGTTCAAGCTTCTTTAACAGGTTCAAAAGATACCATTTGTGTGACACATATAACCCATGGTATACATAAGTGATTTGCATCTCAAGAAATTATTATAGCTTTCATAGATCGCTTATCTCAAATTGTCTTTCAAGTAGTCTTTTCACTTATTTAATTCCTCCATTCGAGGTACATGTGGTAACAATATCATATATATATATATATATATATATATATATATATATATATATATATATATATATATATATATATATATATATATATGCAAATGCAGATTATACCATCATTCGTCTTTTCAATGAGTAGGCTTGTATCTGTTGTTGGACTTTGATATTCATGATTTTTAAATACTTCACAAGCCTATAGTTTCAAGCTCTTCAAATCTTTGTGCTAAGAGGAATTAGCAAAATACTGAAGATATGCCATTTCAATGACTAGAAAGTTCTGAAGAGGTAAAGTTCTTGGTTTTGGCTATCATTTCTCAAAGTTTGGAGTGGAAATGAGTTAATGGTGATCATAGAGGTTTTCTAGTGTCACACTAATTCATTTCTTGTGATGCTTCACACATCAACAAGGGGTATCAGAGCAGAAAGGTTCTTGAGAGTAGACGGCGTCAAAGGTACGAGAAGTTTTTGAAAAGTTTTAATTAAATTTTGAAAGCCGAAGCATTCAGAGGCACAAGGCATCAAGAGGTTACTTCAAAAGTATATGCACACATTAAGAACTCCAAAAGGTATTAATCTTTAGCCTTTAAACTCAGAAGTTGAAGCAAAAGGAAAGAATTTTTGGCAGATCATATCTGCATTGACAAACTTGACACAGATAATTATCCTGCATGGGTAATGAGAGTGGAAGCCTTACTTATGAGTAAGGATCTCATGGTTACATAACAAGTGAAAAAGAGAACATAGTATTTGAATATGAAAGCCGAACAATGAAAGAGGAACTGGATGCTTTCAAGCATTGGCAGAAGAAGGATGCAATTGCAAAAGCTTAAATCTACAATACAATCTTAGATCCTTTGCTACCACAAATCAGAGGATTGGAATCAGCTAAAGATATATGGAATGCATTGGAATATCATTTCCAAAGTACTACAAAAGCAAGGAAAGCAATTATATGGTCATAGTTTACAACATTCAAGAAGAAGCCAAGTCAAAGTATTAGTGAATATGTCACTAAGATGAAGGATCTTGCAAATAGTCTTGGATCCATAGATAAAGATGTTGAAGATCATAGATTAATTGCTCAACTACTTGTAGGTTTGAGAGGGGATGAAAGGTGGAAACCTTTTGTCTTATCAACATAAGTCTCATTAAACCATTATGTTCTAGATTTGAACCAATTGCTTGGTTTGATGCTCACATTTGAGCAAGACTTGAAGGGAGATGGAGACAAAGGACAAAGTTCTGCAATTTACAGGAAGAACAAGAAGAAAGGAGATACAGGTAAAACAAAGGATGAAGAGGAATCTAGTTCTCAAGTTTATTATGCTAGAGGTAAAGGCACTGGTAGAGAAAGATCAAGAGGTTTTGGAAGAGGAAGAGGTATTCAGAATCACAACAAGAAGGCTTGCTGGATCTGTCACTTAGCCGATGAATGCTGGCATAATAAACAAGGATCAAACCAGAATCAAAACAACAATAGTAGAGGCCGAGGTGGAAGATATTAAAGTTACTCTTAGAGAGGAAGAAAAAATGAAAGAGAAAGCTATGGTAGAGGTGCAAGAAGAAGTTGGGGACAAAATCAATCCTACAACACCACCTACTACAATCATGTAAATGATACACAGATTGAAGGTCATACATCATTGATCATGAACTCAATCAACACATCAAATAAAGAAGATCTAAAGGTATTTTACATTGACTCCGGATGTTGTACTCATTTGTCAAGAAACAAAAAAATGATATCAGAATAGAAATAAGGCATTTCTAGTCATGCTGTTCAAACAGGTGATAATACAAGACATAGTGTACATTCAATTGGAAAAGTGAAATGCACGAGTGGAGCAGATTTGCTAACCAATGTTTTATATGTTCCCACGATACCTAAAAACTTGATTAGTGTGGGATAGATAGTTGAAAAAGGTTTTCAAGTCAAGTTTACAAATGAAGGAGTATTTGCTGAAGATCTAGAGAATGGATATAATCAAATTGTTTCTAGTAAGAAAGCAGGTAGAATCTTTACTTTAAGAGTGCAAGGGAACATTGGTCAAGCTTTGCTCACACATGATGAATGAGTGATTACAGAATTTGATCTTTGGCATAAGAGATTAGGTCATTGCAATGAAAGAGGAATTAAAGATATGGTTCCAAATCAATATGTACTAGGATTACCAAATCTGTAGAGTCCACATATGATCTATAAATGTGAAGCATGTCAGATGGGAAAAGCACATAGGTTACCATTTCAGAAGAAAGGATTCAAACATGATGGAGTACTAGAGCTCATTCATGCAGATGTATGGGGACCAATAACAGAAGGATCTATTAGTGGCTCAAGGTATTATGTTCTTTTCATTGATGATGCTACAAGATGGATAACTGTGTATGTTTTGAAGGAAAGATCAGAAGTGTTTGAAGCATTTAACCATTTTCATGCATATGCAAAGATATTCACAAGTTAAAACCTTTAGAGACTGAGGTCTGATGGAGGTGGAGAATACTTCTCCCAAGAGTTCAATGATTATCTTTGGAATGTAGGTATTAAGAGAGAACTAAACTGCAGGTATACACCACAACAAAATGGTGTAGCAGAAAGAAGAAAGAGGAGTTTGGTTGAGTTTGCTAGAGCTACGCTGAAGGAGAAGAATTGTCTAAATTACCTTGGGGCTGAGGCTATAAATACAGCTACATATCTTTTGAATATATGATCATGTACAGCTCTAAATGGAATGACTCCATATGAAGCTTAGAGGGGTAAGAAACCAACACTAGATCATTGTAAAGTGTTTGGATCAATTGCATATTCTTATGTGCCATCACAACTTAGACATAATCTTGAACCAAAGGTAGAAAAATATGTGTTGATTGGTTATGATGAAAAGCAGATGGGTTATAGGTTGCGGAATCCTCTAACCAAACAATTTCTTGTTCCTAGAGATGTTACATTTGATCAATAGAAATGCTGGTATGCATATCAAAGTCATACAATTGAAGAATTTGAAGAAGAGGTAAGAATATGTGAGAAAGGAAAATCAATGGTGCAGGTAAATGAAGATGAAGACTATATGCAAGCAAGTACATCCAAAAGTGGATTAACAAGAAGAAATCAAGAAGATCCTATATTTGATGAAGAGGTATATCCAAAAACACATGAAGAATGTGAACCAAGGATGTCAAGTAGGATAAGAAGGCAACCAGAAAGGTATTCTTATGATACTACTTACATAACTCAAAAGAACTATGCATATATGGTCAATGATGATGAAGAACCTCAAAACTATGATGAAGCAAAAGGTAAGAAGCAATGGGAAGAAGTAAGAAAGGAGGAATTCAATGCACTAGAGGAGACCAAGACATGGGAACTTGTTCCTAAACCAAATGGTAAGAAAGTAATTGGAAATAAATGGGTTTATAAAGTGAAGAAGCGGGCACATACAAAGCTAGACTTATTGTGAAAGCCTATGCGCAAACCTATGGCATAGATTATGATGAGACATTTAGTCCTATAGCTAAGATGTCAACTATAAGGACAATCATTGTTATTGCAGTTTCAAAAGGATGGACTCTGAGTCAAATGGATATAAAGAATGCATTCTTGAATCGATATATATCACATGAGGTATACATGGAGCAAGCTCAAGGGCTTATAGATTCCAAATATCCAAAAAGAATTTCAGATTGAGAAGAGCACTCTATGGATTGAAGCAAGCTCTAAGAGCATGGAACTATAGACTCGTGAAATATCTCAATGATCTTCGATATCAAAGTTGAAAAGCAAATCCAAGAGAGGAAGGTACAATCTACATTTTTATTTATGTAGATGACATTATAATCACAGGTACTTCAAATAAAGGAATCAAGGAGGTAAAGAGATTGCTTGAGAAAGAGTTTAAGATCAGTGATCTAGGAAAGTTATCATACTTTCTTGGTATGGAAGTCACCTATAGAGATCATGGCATAGATGTATCACAAGAAAGGTATCCTCTGAATCTATTAAATAAATTTGTTATGGAAAATGTCAAAGAAGCTTCAACTCCACTTGAAGTTAATCACAAGCTTAGTAAATATGATGGTGCTGAATACAAAGATACGAGGAAGTATCAATCTCTTGTGGGTAGTTTGATTCATGCTACACTAACAAGACCTGATCTTAGTTATGGAGTGGGAGTTTTTTCACAATTCATGCATTGTCGAAAGGACCCACATTGGATTGTAGGTCAGAGTTCTCAGATATATCAAAGGAACTATAAAGGAAGGATTGTTTTATCCTTTTACATCAGATTTGAAAGTGTGAGCATATAGTGACTCAGACTGGGCAGGTAATCAAGATGATAGGAGATCAACACATGGATGCATGATAAATATTGGTGATAAGCTTGTAAGCTAGTGTTCAAATAAACAACATATAGTAGCATTGTCATCAACTCAAGCTGAGCACAAAGGACTTGTGGAAGAAGCTAAGGAGTTCATATGGATGTAGACATTATTCAAAAGCTTGGGCATTGATCAAGGTATACCTACAATACATGGAGATAATATGAGTTCACTTTATCTTGCAGGAAATCCAGTATTTCATGAAAGAACAAAACATATAGAGATACATTATCATTTCCTAAGAGAAAAGGTAATGGAGAAAGAAATTGAAGTGGATTACATTTCTACAAAAGATTAGATAGCAGACATAATGACAAAGAGCTTGGATGGTGTCAAGACAAGCAAATTCAAAAACATGGCAGGAGTAAAAGAAAAAAAGATTATATGAAGAAACAAAGAATGTTAATTAGTGATTGGGGGGGAGCTGTTGGAGAAACACCCACTAATTAGACATATATTTGAAGGCCAAAACTTTAGAAGAAAACAACATGCCTATGTGAAGGGACAAATTCACAAGTGTATTATATTTGAAAGTAAGTTCACTTTAGTTCTAGAAGTTTTTTAAAAGTCATGAGATTGAGAAACTCTATATAAGTTAGTTTCTTAAAAGTCCTGAAATTGAGAAACTCTATATAAGTTAGTTTTTTAAAAGTCATGAGATTGAGAAACTACATATAACTAATAGCTTGTTGGAAAGCTCTTCTCTTCTAGTTTCGTCCTCCAAAAGATTTTGGAAAAATAATCTTTGTGCTAAGAGAAATTATAAAAAGAGTGAAGATATGTCATTTCAATGACTAGAAAGTTCTGAAGAAGTAAAGTTCTTGGTTTTGGCTATCATTTCTCAAAGCTCAGAGTGGCAATGAGTTAATGGTGACCATAGATTTGTCTAGTGTCACATTATTTCATTTCTTGTGATGTGTCACACATCCACAGTGAAGATTCCTTCTGCACGAATGCATTAACATCAATTACCTTTTGAGCATATGGAAGATAAAAGCATTCTCATAAAGGATGGAGAAACAATGGTCATAAACTGGTTGTAGCTATGACTATGACAATCCTTGTGCATGTCATGGTTGGCTTCGAAGCATGGTGTGGCACTGAATGAGTATTATGGGGAAAGATAAAAAGCACGTGAAAGGTATTCTCGAGTCATTTTTGGAAAGAGAAAGACATGTAAGATTTTAGAGGAGGGACTTCAGGAAGGCATCAAGGAGGATTGGCAGGAGTTCGGGGGGTGCTTTTTTAGGGACAGAGGGGAGGTCATTCAAGAACACTGTTGACTGGTTACCGATCTAACTAAAATCTGAGAGGGAGCATGACATGTATTCTGTGATGTTCTTACACCTAATCAGAACAATATTTGAAAGGGGTGATAATTTTGATTTCTGGGCTAGTCCGATGAAAAAGAGATTGATCTTGGAAAGCCTAAATGTTGTCTCTATAAAATCTCATGGAGGGAATACTCTTGGAACATTGATGTGCGGGAAGATTGAGCTAGAGGGACGCGTGGGAAGGATGTTGCTGTGCATGTGCAAAATTCCGAAGAAGGGGAAGAGATGGCAGTGGGGAGCTGAGTTATGAGCCGATGATAGGAGGAATTTGTCAAACAGAAGCAGTAAGATGTGAAGGCAAACATATTTGTAAGGATTAGTATCTGTCAAAGCCTATTTCCTTTTGTCAGCCCTTAAATACTTCAAGGTTATTACGAGTAAGAAGGAACTGGATATCAAGTCTCTACAGTCAAACTTGGGCAAAGAGACTAAAGTGAGCAGGAAGTAGTATTGCGCGGGGATTTTTTTCAGAGAAAGTTTTGTTTTGGGGAGAGGTCAACATCGCTTTCTCCTATGGGAATATACATGTGCATTTGAGATTTTTTTTTTGGAGGTGCTGCCAAGGAAAAGAGGAGGCATCAAAAGGAGCAGGGGCTCTGCATTCATCATATCTCCATTTTTTGATATTAACGAAGGAGGGGGAGAGCTGAAACCATTAATAGAGATTGGTGTGTTACATCAACCTTTTCGGGGGGTGGAGTTTTCTTTTGCAGACATAGGGGCATTGTGAAGTTATCAGGCGCCCAAACAGGAGAGAGCTCTGAGGTGGAGAACTCTAATAGGATTAGTCTTAAGAATATGTGGCTTTGACCTGGCACCATAGGAAAATTCATCAAAGTCACATCGAGGGCAGTCTTCATTTTGTTTCTTTTGGATATTGCACTTTCGACTGATACAAAGTCTGATGGTAAAATCCTTCAATTCTTATCCTGACAAGATAACTGCTGGTAGAACTATTTAGAAATCCAAATTCTAGTTGCCGCTCAAGAATTTATGGGGTGTGCTATGATATGATTCTTTTGCTGACTTGTCATGTTGTGCTCTCCATCCGTCGGAAGGTAAAGGATCTGGCAATCTTTTGGGAATTTTAGGAATGGCTGATTGGAAATCAAAAGAGATAAAAGCTTTGCAACGAGAGACAATACTAAGAATTAGAGTATGGTGATCTGATTCAAAGGAATAAAATGATGGTTGAATGAAACCTCCCGCTAGTTATCTTTGAAGCTGGTTCTATGCATAGAGAAGGCGTCAACTCATAACAAGTGAAGATATCTACACTTCGACTCTTCAAGAGAAATGTTTTGCACATTTTATGGAAATAAAATTCGGATTGATGGAGGACTTTAGGTAAACAATGCACTTTTGGAGAGTGAAACTGGCATACGTGTGGTACGTATTCTGTAAATGCAGTTTTTTTTTTAATGGGGTAATGGAACTATTGTGATAATAATCTTGACGTTGGCAATGGAACTACTGTGATAATAATCTTGGCACTGATGTTTAGACCTTGCACAAGCGGAATTACACGGATTTTGTTCATGCTGTGATCATACCCTAATTATGAGTTGATGTTGAGTGAATGTTGAGAACATTGCATGTCATTTGGATAGGAAAATTTGTTCGAGTTTTTATCTGGCATACTTCTACCTTATTTTTGACGCAGATTTCAAGGGAGGTAGCGGCATCTTCAAAGGGCATAGATAAAAAGTGTTGATTGCGTGAGATGCTTGTAACTTTGTGGATCATATGCTTGGTTCAAAGTTTATTATGTAGATATAATTGTTAGAGACGATAGGCTGCTGAGGCATATGCTGTGAACAAGGGTAATATATCAAAGTTTTGTTTTTTTTTTTTATTGCGGAGGATCTAGTAGAGAGACAAATATTTTATGCGAGTGTTGTTGTCTCGAAAGCTTTTGATGTAGATTTATGTAAATCTCTCATAAATTTTAAGTTGTTGTCATGTTACAGAGTTGTGCAAATAGGTCAAAGCTTGATTGAAATAAAATTCAAGGGGTCCATTCATTGATTTTCGAATATGATTTTGTGTCATAAGTTTCATAATATATAAATATCTTGCTTGAAATAGAACTTGTTTCAAATTGTTCTAGTCAATTGATTGATAATTGATTAAATTATAGAGAGTCACCATAAGCATTCCGCATGCGCCGTATTGGAATTGGCGATTGTTTTGATCCATCGACGGAGCCTTTACACACCGACAATGTGTGGAGTGTCTCAATGGTTGCTGAATAGGAATAGTTGCACATTAATATGATCAGAAATTCTCTTGAACATCCTTATGTGCAACATTTTTATGCATGCTAACTAAAGGAATAGTATCCTCAAACACCACTCTTCTCACTTCAACCTCCTTAGTGGTCTATTTTATGCATCTTAGAATCACTGAAAATGACATCACTACTTTTTATCACTAGTCGTGTTTTAGGATCCCATAAGTGATATCCAAATTGTCCTCTTGACCATATCCAAGAAAGATGCATTTCTTTGACTTATGGTCCAACTTTTGTCTAAGATTCTTTGGTATATAAACATATGCTTCACACCCAAGAACTTGAAAATGATCATAATATTTTGGCTTCTCCGTCCATAACTCTTGTGCCTTTTTTAGATAGTACTAGGTGAAAGGTTAATCATGTGAATTGCACTCAATACTAGGTGAAAGGTTAAAGTGTGCACTCAATATTGCTTCTGCCCAAAAGCCTTGTGAAAGGTTTGCATGATGCATCATAGAAACTACTCTATCCTGAATAGTTCTATTCATCCTTTTAACGACACCATTTTGTATTGGGTTGATAGAAACGGTTGAAATCACATGAGGTATACTCATCCCTGTTATCTAAACATAAAGCCTTTAGCTTAGTTCCTTTTTCATTCTCAACTGAAGGAAGCTATTTTTTTTAAATAGGGAATACCTCATCTTGATGTCCCATTGATGATCAAAGGCTCGTGATGCTTTCAGAGGAGGCTTATCGAAGCATATATGGTTAGACCACGAGGAGTGGGAGATGATTTGCAATAAGCAACAATAGACTCCTGATCGATCTCATCAGTAGTGAGATGCACTGGCCACATGTCTAGATATGATTGGAGCATCACATTTGGGTAGCGATGGCTATTACACTATGCATCACAAGTCTATAACTATCATTTTGGTGATTGAATTTGCTTCTGTTAAGCACACATCATGTTTGTTGATCTTGCATTTTGCATATTTCTTGTAGGAGTTGGTAGTGGGTCATCTTCCAACACGAACAAAGGAGGCTTATGGATATTTTCATGGATTGGTTGCATTTTGCATATTTCTTGTAGGAGTTGGTAGTGGGTCATCTTCTAACACGAACAAAGGAGGCTTATGGATATTTTCATGAACAAAGGAATGCATGTAAAAAGAGGGAAGTGACTTCCAACTATGCACCTAAACAAGATGGGGTTGCGAAAAGAAGAATAGGAACCTAATTGAGTTTGTTAAAGCCATTATAAAAGAAAATAATTGCCCCCCTATGAAGCTTGTTGGCATAAGAAACCAACCTTGGATCATTGTAAAGTATTTGGATCAGTTTCTTATGCTTCTGTACCGTCTTAACTGAGGCATAAGTTAGAACCAAAGGTAGAAATGTATCTATTCAATGAATGTGATGAAAATCAAATGGTTTATAGGTTAAGGAATCCTTCAACCAAACAATTTCTTGTTTCTAAAGATGCAACACAAAAGTTTGTATACATAAACAAAGTCAAACAATCGAAGAATTTGAAAAAGAGGTAAGAAGAAGTGGAAGAGGTAAATGAGAGGTACATGTGTATGAATATCAAGACCATATGCAAGTTAGCATATGTAGGGCTAGATTATCAAGAAGAAATGAAGATGCATCTAGGTTTCATGAAGAAATATATGTAGAGACACATGAAGTGGAGGAACCAAGAAGCTCAAGTTGAGTAAGGAAACAATCCACAAGGTACTCTTATGATACTTTCTATATGACTCATAAATGTTATGCATATATGATCAAAGATGATGAAGAATATCAGAATTATGATGGAGAAAAGGAAAGATACAATGGGAATAGGCAATGAA
Source organism: Ceratopteris richardii (assembly GCA_020310875.1). Taxonomy (NCBI): domain Eukaryota; kingdom Viridiplantae; phylum Streptophyta; class Polypodiopsida; order Polypodiales; family Pteridaceae; genus Ceratopteris; species Ceratopteris richardii. The sequence goes on along the minus strand of CM035413.1, from coordinate 67,540,722 downwards.
AGAAGACTTCAATGCACTTGAGGAGAACAAGATATGGGAACTTGTTCCAAAACCTAATGGTAAGAAAGTGCTTGGAAATAAATGGATTTATAAAGTGAAGAAGCTTACAAATCGATAGATATAAAGCTAGGTTGGTGGTCAAAGGCTATGCTCAAACATATGGCAGAGATTATGATGACATATTAAGTCTTGTTTCCAAAATCTCAAAGATAACAACAATCATCAAGGTTGTAGCTTCAAATGGATGGAGCTTGAGTCAGTTGGACATAAAAAGAGCATTCTTGAATGGATACATCGCAGATGAAGTATATATGGAGCAACCAAAAGGGTTTGCATACTCTAGGTATCCAAATTATGTATGCAAACTAACAAGAGCACTCGATGAGCTAAAATGGTACTTGGGCTTCAGTACCTTTGCCAAAGGACACGAAATCTTTACCATGTAAATGGGTATCTAACTAATATTCACATCAGATAGTGCTTCTCCAAAGTATAAACCATGACTTGTTGCAAAGGGTTTTAAGCAACAACATGGTGTTGATTTCGAGGAAATCTTCTCTCTAGTGGTATAGATGACTACCTTGTGCATGTTGCTTGGATTCGTTGCAGTGGATGACTTAGAGTTAGTCCAAATGGATGTGAAAACTCCTTTCTTGCATGGAGATCTTACACATGAGATTTATATGGAACGACCATAGGTTTATGGAGTTCCTTGGCATAGTGATAATGCATCTCAATGTGCTTAGTGCGAGCATGGAACACAGAGTTCCTCGCAACGGCCAATGCGCTCTGACTGTCAGTGAAGATGGTGGTGGCAGAAGACTGACCAACACCCAAATCAGCCATAAGGCGTCTGAGCCACATACACTCAACAGTCGCTGTGAAAGCTTCCCTATACTCAGCCTCACAACTGGAAGTGGCCACAGTAGGCTGCTTCTTGCTCAACCAAGATATACATGAGCTACCAAGCATGAAGCAAAAACCACTCATGGACACACGAGTGTCATAGCAACCAGCCCAATCTGAGTCAAAAAAAGCATGCAAATCTGGCGGTAGTGATCCCCCCTTGGGATAAAACAATCCAAGTAGCCGAGTACCACTCAAGTAGCGAAAGATGCGCTTAACCGCCTTCCAATGCGTGACTCCTGGGTAATGCATAAACCTGCTCATCTATGAGACAGCAAACTAAATATCTAGCCGAGTAATGCATAAGTAAATCAAGAATCCAACAGCCTACTGATAGAGAACAACATCAAATGCATCTCTAGCATCATGAAGACTCAATCGTAAACCTGTCTCCATAGGAGTGGCAATAGGCTTACAGTCTTCAAGGCCAAAATGTTGCAACAATGTGTCAATATATTTTGTTTGACACAAAGCCATTCCACCATCAACTTGCATAAACTGAATGCCCAAATAGTAATGCAAATGCCCCAAATCAGACATCTCAAATGAGGCATGCAAATCAGCCTTAAAATCATCATTATGCTTCTCAATAGGACCAGTGAGTAGCATGTCCTCAACATAGACAACAATGATCAGAAGCACATCATTAGCACGCTTAACATATAAGGTGCTTTCAGTTGGACTGTTCTCAAAACCATGTGCAATGAGATAGGCATGTATCTTCTCATACCAAGCACGTGGTGCTTGCTTTAAACCATATAATGCCTTCTTTAACCTGCACACCTGGTTTTCATGCCCTTTCTGCACAAAGCCATAGGGCTGAAAAACATACACTTCTTCATGCAAAGTCACCATTCAGAAATGTTGTTTTAATGTCCAACTGATGTACATTCCAACCATGATGGGCTGCAAGTGCAAATTTCATCTCCGTGAAAATCCTCGTGGGAATTGATCAGCAAGCCCAAGAATATTCTGCGAACTGCTTTCTAGATCTTGTTGCCCGAAGAGTTTCAGATCCGTTAGCGTCACGCCTTCCCTTGTATTATGCCTTGAGTTTTGCTGAGCTAGCTCGAACATCCCTAATAAGTTTTCCCATCTAGGTGCCCCCGTTTTCCCTTCAGTCTTCCCTTTATCTCTTTAGCTGTCCACCCTTAAGAACTCCCATTTTCTTTTTTTATCTCCCTTCCGCCCTCATCATTAGTACCCTGCCAAGCAACAAAAATCAAGAGAGAGAATCCTTCCCCCCAGAATGCACATCGAAACCTTCTGATCTCTCCACGTTTCTCTTTTTCTTTTTCTATCACATAACATACTATATTCATATTGCACATACATAGTCCTTAACGTATGTTCACATACACACATACATGTATTTATGCACACATGCATTTAGAAGCATAATGTACACATTTATTAGCTATCTATATATATATATATATATATATATATATATATATATATATATATATATATATATATATATATATATATATATATATATACACACACACACCTGCAAAAATAGTATCCTTAGCTCTTTTATTTGATTTTAACGTACCTTGACGTGAGCTTTGAATTGGGTTTCATATGACATTGTGGGTTAACTCTTCAAATCATGACCACATCCACCCCCTCTAGACATGTGCATCCTCCGGATGTGCCAACCTGTATATATATCAATAAACACAAACGAACATCAAGTAGTCATGACAGATAAACATAAATTTCAAGAAAATCTAATTAGATGTATGAAATCCAAAAGTGCATTAGACTCGGCATAAATTAAGAGAAGAAGGTAGACACAAGCATCACATACAACATATCAAGATACACCAATGCATTCATATTAGCAATTTACATGAGCGAATTGAAAACTTCTTAGCTCTTTCGTTAACTTCATCTAGTGAGATCTAGAGGCCCACCCTAAGCCTATGCATATACTAGCCCTTACTAACTTGATTTATGAGACTACAATCTAGCTTCCTTGATGATCCCCCACTGTCTAGATCCCCATTAGACCCTTTTCTTCTTTTTCTTTTACTTTTATTTTATTTTTCTTTACTTTTATTCTTCAGCCCAGCTCAGCCTTTAAATTTTTTATTTTGTTTTTATTTATTTTATCATGTAAGCCTATGCCAAAATTGGGTGCGACTCATGGACCTGTCCACCCATCTAGGTTTAGCCCACTCTTTGAAATGTGAGCTTTTGGTATAGGAATCGGTCAAAGATTCCAAGGCACATGTGATATCATAAAAATTATCATCAGTAATACCACAAATGGATCTACACACCCAATTTCTTGGGCATTGAAAGAAAAAGCCTTTTCATGTCTAAATATCATCTGTGAGAATACATTCCTCTCCATCTCTCTGAGAAGCCCATCGTTTCCTAATTGGATTTGATCAAGTGTTTCTTTAATGAATTTGTGACCTATTTTTCATTTCTCTCTAAGAGGTGGCTGTGTTTTTGCACCATCCATAAATTGGTTACTATTTTTAGGAAGTGAAATTGCAACCGGTTTAATCTTTTTATTGATAGTTTTGTATTTTGTTTCAACAAATGCTTCTTTTCCTATTTCTTTTTGCTCAAACTTTGCTATTTCCTTGTACATGGAAACAGAGTGTGTTTGAATCACATAGTCACTCCTTCTTCCTTCAATCAATTCTTGAAAATCAAACAACATATCTGCAAAAGATATCTCATCAAAAACTCCGGAGATTTCCTCGTCAAAGTCGAGCACTCTACATCCATAAAAGTTTCTCTAAAGATCCTCTATGTATTGTTTTTCCCACTTTTCTAACTCAAAAAAAAAACACATAACTGAAATGAAGTTGTTGAAGTAAGTGCTACGAAACTTGATATGAACATATTTACATTCGGGAACTTTTCACTATCCAAGCTTTCATAGTCTCGATTTATTAAAGCTTCCTTTAAAAACTTTGATCTTCAAGCTCTTCAGGAATAGGTCTGGTTTGAAGAGAAGTTCTATTCTTGATATGATCCACACAAACTATCATAAATTGGACCGCTTTCTTTCCATCCTTGCTTCGAATTTGTGCATATTCTGAACCATCCTCTAAGACTCTTGTATCCATCCTCAAAGCAGTAATGTACGGTTGCCCTAAAATCAACAAATAGCTAGAATGATCCTACACGAAAAAGTTTTGATAATCACTAACATCTCCAATTGTGACTAGTACTTGTGGGCATTCATGAAATAGCTCACCTAGCATCATATTAGGAGCCCGGATTCTCCAACCTAGGTGCATATCTATTGGTGATTTCCCTTTCATGTAGAGATCTTTGGACATTAAATTAATTTCATATCCATGATCAATAAGAGCTATGACTAGTGTACTGATTTTATCTAATTGTACAAACATCTCAGTCGTGTCTCGAGCCTAGTGATCTCTAGTATAATGACATGAAGGAGTTATATCTGGAGAACTACACTCTAAGAATATTTTCTCATGTGTGCATGGCTACATATTAATTCCACTTTGCTCGAGTGCACTTTTGAATTCTTACTCGTGCTTGCACAGCTTGAACAGGTGTCTCTTCATCCATCTGTAAGACAAAATTTATGCAATATAACACAGGAGCAGTAGAAGAGAAGATAACTGATATAGGAGAATCTCAACAATTTTCTACTAACAACAAGTACAAAGATGATGGTGTTGTCCACCCGAGCACTCTCAAGATAGAGCTTAAATGGTGATCTAGACAACTCTAGATAGAGAGATACAAGGTAGAGGTATGCTAGCTCAACTTGATGTCTCAGGTAGTGCAGAAGTCATGTATAGATAGGATCATGGGTGCCCTTCCATGGACGGCTATACATGGGCGGTAGAGGGTGGGCGGCCACCGCCCGCTTAATTGTCATACACGGCTTAGAGCGGTTGAACAGACCTAACAAATATAAATGATTTTTGACTCCGATAGGGAATATTCTATGGAATATTCCCTTTATCGTTGTTAGCCCCCTAGGACCCCCCAGCCAAGGGGCCCTCTGGCCCCCTTGGACCCCCAGCCGGGGCTGCCCCCCTCTGCCCCGGAACCCCCATTTGGGGACCCTGGTAACTCCCTTTCCTTACAATAACTTACATGGTCCAATATGACCTTCATCCAACATGCAAGTTGGGATTGGGTAATGCACGCTTGGCATGTCCTCATAACGGGGGCCTTACAAAATATGCATACAATCATGAGGCGTAGACATTGATCATATACTAACACCCCCCCTCAATGTTTACCGATGAAAAATCAAGTAGGTTTCGGTCCTATGCCCATCTGTTGAAGATGTCTCTTGAGGTGCTCTCTTCAAAGTGCTTTAGTGAATATGTCAGCAAAATTTGTCTCTGTTGGGCAATATTCTAGCTCCACAATTTCATCTTCAATTAGCTCACGAATGTAATGGAACTATACTTCTATGTGCTTGGTGCGAGCATGAAATACTGGGTTCTTTGCAATATCCATACAACTTTGATTATCACACTTGAGTACAGTCTCCATATTTGATGGAAAGCCTAGATCTGCAAGAATTCTCCTTAACCACACTGCCTCAAAAGAAGCAAAACAAGCTGCTTTGTACTCTGCTTCAGTGGAGGAGAGTGCGAGAGTTGGTTGCTTTCTACTTACCCAAGAAAATATTCATGAACCAAGTGAGAAACAATATCCAGAAACTGATTTTCTAGAATCACAATCTCCAGCCCAATCTGAATCATAATATCCTTGGAGTGTATCACCTGTGGTATAAAAAATACCAAAATCCAAGGTTCCTACAATGTACCTTAGAATTCGCTTTCTAGCATTCCAGTGACTCTCCTTAGGTTTGTTGGAAAAACTACTTAATACTCCAACAGCATAGCAAATGTCTGGTCTAGTGTTGCACAGAAAAATAAGACTTCCAACGAGCTTCCTATACTTCTTAGCATCTACATCAGGCATGTTATCATCCATAGATAGCTTATGATTTACCTCCATAGGTATGCTAGTTGGTTTGCAGCCCATCATTCCAAATGCCTTAAGAATCTCTTGGGCATATTTTTGTTGTGAGATGAAAATGCCATCCTTCCTTTTCCATACTTCAATTCCCAGAAAAAAATGGAGTAGACCTAAGTCTGTCATTTCAAATTCAGTTCCCAAGCTCATCCGAGTTTGATTGATGAGTTCCTGATGATCTCCTGTAATGATCAAATCATCTACATATACAATGACATTAACTAGCTTGCTATCCCTTTTCGTTACATACAAGTTTGCATCAGAAGTACTTCTTTCAAAACCCATATTTTTGAAAAAATGATCTATTCGTTGGTACCAAGCCCGTGGAGCTTGCTTAAGTCCATACAAAGCTTTCTTCAACCTGCAAACTTTATTTTCTGAATTGGGCACCTCAAAACCTAGTGGTTGAGATACATATACCTCCTCCTTGAGGTGACCATTCAAAAATGTAGATTTGACATCCATCTGGAAAATAGGCCAGGCCTTTTGTGCAGCGACTGCAAGTACCGTCCGAATAGTTGTCATGTGTGCTATTGGCGCAAAAGTTTCTTGAACATGAAATCCTTCAATCTGTGAAAAACCCTGTGCAAATAATCTTTCCTTATACTTTTCTAATGTTCCATCCGCTTTATACTTAGCTTTCCAAATCCATTTAGTACCTATTACCTTCTTCTTTGGCGGCAAGTGGACTAGATCCCATGTATCATTTTTTAGTATACTATCATACTCCGACTGCATTGCCGCTCTCCAACCTAGATCATCAAGGGCTTCTTCAATGGTGGTAGGTTCCTTTATCGAGCTCATGATATCTTCCATTAGAGCCATGTTAACAATGTGTTTTGAGGCTCTTCTTTGCTCCTCTATTCTCTTTGATCTTTATAATCCATCCGATGATGATTCTGGTACATCTACATGTGGATTGTGGTCACCAAAGAGTTGTTGTGCCCACTTCAGTAGTGGCTTACGTTGTGCAGCTACAATTCGTTGGCTTCTTATTGAGGAAATTTCTCCATCAGATGTTTCCTCCTCAACTTTAACCTGCCTTTTGATAGGCACAAGGTGAGATATTTCTCTGTTTGATGAGATAGTAGATTTACCTTTATCTTCTACTAAGTGTGGTCGTTCATCAAACACCACATCTCGGCTGACAGAAATCTTCCTTGCCTTAGGATCCCACAACCTGTATGCTTTAGACTCTTCACTATATCCTAGGAAGACACACCTTTTGCTTTTGAATCCAACTTTGATCTTGTTGAATCAGGGATATGTGCATAACAGAAACAACTGAAAATTCTGAAATGCAAAACTGAAGGCTTTTTACCAGAATATGCTTCTTGAGGAGTCATCCCCTTCAGTGGTTTTGTGTAGCTTCGATTGAGGATGTAGACTACTCTATTGACTGCTTCTACCCAGAATGAATCAGGCATGTCTTGAGCCTTTAACATACAACGAGCCATTTCAACTATTGTCCTCTTCCTGCGCTCAACAACGCCATTTTGTTGAGGTGTATGAGCTATGGTAAGTTGCCTTTTCACACCATGCTCCTTACAGTAATTATTGAATTCTGTTGACAAGAATTCACCTCCTCTATTTGTTCTAAGTTTCTTCAGTGTCCTTCTTGATTCATTTTCCACATACTTATGCCACATTTAAAATTTTTCAAAAGCATCAGCCTTCTCTCAAATGAAATAAACCCACATCTTTCTACTGTAATCATCAACTAACAACAAAAAGTAGAAAGATCCTCCTAAAGCAGGTGTAGACATTTTACCGCAGAGATCAGCATGTACCAACTCTAGAGGAGCTTGAGATCGATTGTTGGTCTCTCTTGGAAATGTCTTTCGTTGTTGCTTGCCCATCATACAAGCTTCACAAGGTTCCTACAACTATGAAAATGCAGGAAAATGAGCAACCATCCCTGTTCTTTGCATCTCCTTCGAAACTGCAAATCCGAGATGCCCAAATCGTTGGTGCCATAATCTGCTTACATCTTTATCTTTTGTAGTAGTTAAAGCACTTAACTCATACAAGTTATCCCATCGTATGCCTTTACCTACAGCATTACCTGATGAATCCATGATTTCTACACCACTCTTATTGAAGTGAACTTCGAGTCCACGATTTGTTATTGCAGAAACTAACAACAAATTTCTTTTAAGTGTAGGTACATAGAGAACATCGGATAACTTTTTCTCAAATCCTAGAGAAGTGATAAAAGAGATGGTTCCAGTTCCTTTGGCTCGACACTTGGAGTCATTTCCCACCACTACATTGATGGATTCCCGCAGAGGCACTAGGGAACTATACCAATCCTTTTTACTGGTCATATCGCGAGAAGCTCCACTATCTAAAATCCATGGTTCATCAACACGAGCTTAAGCAGATGAACATACCTCTTCAATAGCTACCCAAAGCTCCAGATCTGTGTTGTTTGTAGACTCTTTGTTCTTCCACGATGATTTTACAGTCCCATTCGGTTCATCAGCTTGCTTCTTTCTGCAATCCTTGATGGCATGGCCTTTCTTTTCACAATAGAAGCAACTTCCTGTGAACTTTTTCTTCTTTGGCTTCTTCTTTGATACATCAGAAGAGCCTTTAGCTTTTGCATTTACTGAAAATACAGCATCACTTATGCTTTGCTAATTCCTCAACCGCATCTCTTCTTCTAAAAGCATAGCACAAAACTCTTCAAATGTGAGGGGAATTGGTCTTACCTGAGTGTTAAGGGTTGTTACTAATCCATCATACCTTGATGGAAGAATACGTACACATCTTCGAGCCAGCTCTTCTGGTGTTATAGCAACACCAACTGCAGCCAATTGGTCTTGAAGATGTTTTATCCGTTTGATAAAATCTTCAGCCTTTTTAGAATCAGAATGCTTTTGATTTGCCAATTGGTTTTCTAAATTCTGTATCCTAGTGTGGTTCTTGGTCTCATATTGTCGAGCCAATATGCCCCAAGCCTCATGTGCTTTAGTAGTATGTTGAACTAAAGTAAGCACAGAATCACTTACACTAGTAACAATTGCACATAATGCATCAGCATTCTGCCTCTTCCAAGCTCGTAGAAGATCTGGATCTGGCTGAATCACCAATCTTGAATTAGCTGGATCTTCAACTGGTATAGGCTCTGGATCCAATCCCATCGGTCCCATGACAGTGTCAAATAATTCATAGGAGTCCAAAATTGCAGAAATTTTGAACTTCCAGAGTGTATAGTTGGATCCATCCAGCTTCTCTTCAGTGAATGCAGGTGGACGAATTTGAATAGGTGCAACATTAACATTAGCTGAAGCACCAAGACCAGTGTTCGATGATGAAGCCATCATGTAATCACTCGAATAATCTATTGATATTCTAGTCTACTAGTAGGCTAAAATAGTGATACTTCTCAAGCTATTCGAACCTTACAGCTCTGATACCATGTAAGACAATAGTTATGCAATATAACAGAGGAGCAATAGCAGAGAAGATAACAGATATAGGAGAATCTCAATAATTTTCTACTAATAGCAAGTACAAAGATGATGGTGTTGTCCACCCGTGTGCTCTCAAGGTAGAGCTTAAATGATGATCTAGACAACTCTAGATAGGGAGATACAAGGTAGAGGTATGTTGGCTCAACTTGATGTCTCAAGTAGTGCAGAAGTCATGTATAGATAGGATCATGGGTGGCCTTCTGTGGACGGCTATACATGGGCGGTAGAGCGTGGGCGGCCACCACCTGCGTAACTGTCATACACGGCTTAGACCGGTTGAACCGACCTAACAAATATAAATGCTTTCTGACTCCAACAGGGAATATTCTATGGAATATTCCCTTTACCATTGCGCCGGGGGCGCTGCCCCAAAACCCCCCATTTGGGGACCCTGGTAACTCCCTTTCCTTACAATACCTTACATGGTCCAATATGACCTTCCCAACATGCGAGTTGGGATTCCCATCAATTGGGTAATGCACGCTTGGCTTCTCCTCATAACGGGGGCCTTACAAAATGTGCATACAATCATGAGGGGTAGACATTGATCATATACTAACACCATCTTCTCAGTCTCCTGCATGTTGGCTATTTGCTATCATTTTCTCGTTAAGAGGTCAATTATTACTTTGGGAAATGTCCCTTTAGCTATTCCTAGCAACTCACTAAGTGTAAATTCAATGACACTGTCAAGCACTCTTTTCTCAAGAACTTGTTTTAAATCCCTTTCTTGTTCAATGTGCATTTTAGCATGTACAATGGGTTTTTCACCTTTCCTTGATCTCTCCTTGTGGGTTTCATCTCTTGATCCCGAGGAGGATTATTAACATGAGTAAGAGCTAGCATCTGAGTAGAAGTAGGGGCTCGAGCTTGAGTCCGGATTTGATTTGGTTAGGTTGTTGGCTGAAATGGTGGAATTACTTGAGTGGGTTGGTTTGATTGTATTGGTTGATTTTGATTTGGTGTTTGAGATTGATCTTGTAAACCTTCTACTTGATGCCTGGTTCTGCTTTTTTCTTCTTCACCTTCATTGGTTCTCCTCCTTTTTTTCTTCCACTACCACCTCATGCTCCATCGAAGAGCATAAATAAGTAACAATTGAGAGAGTATCTATAGGATCTTCCTATCCTATTACACCTCGAATTTCATTGCTTGCTAACTTTAAGATATCATGATGCATCTATACCCGATCTAAGGATTTTATCACTTTAGACCATGATTTTGTGTCACTTTTTTCATCAGTTACTTAACATGCATATGTAGGTGTATGAGATGTTGAAGAAAATTTACCAGAAGTGCCAGGGAGAAACACTCTCATGCTTCCCCGACTAAAGTTAATATTTACTTTCTCTCCAATTTTCGAGTCATAAATCATCTTCTCTCTTATGAAAACTAGATTCTTAGCCAATTCTTCTTTAAATCTCTCACACGAGTATCTGTTGTGCTCCAAGGAGTCACACCAAATGCACCTTTTAATTTCAGGAGCTTTCGTAGCTTTATTGTAAGTCGCTTGTGGGGATTGGGATTCCATCATTTGCTTAATAGTCTAGATTCTAAGATCACTAAACCTTTTAAACATTTCTTCCATGGTGTTGGGAGGCAAGCTGATGTGGTGCTCGCATTTGCTCTTCTTGTAAGTCCTCCTGCCAATCTGAACATTTGGGGTGGGCTGATGTGGCACCTACATATTATCTTCTTGTAAGTCCTCCTGCCAATCTTGCATGAATTTTTCCATAGCTCTTTTCTTTTCTATATACCTTTTACTTCTACTTCTACCTCATCCCAATTTTCTATAAGCCTAGAATCTATCTCTATGTCTTGAAATTGTGGGAGAAGTTCTTCACTGGCCTTTATATCTATCGCCTGTAGAAATGAAGATACCCTTGTTGAAATGGAAAAGCAACTTCTCCTAATCTACTATTTAATCATACATTCATCAAAATAAGAAGGAAGGAACAAAAGGTAAGAAAAAATGATGAACTAAATAAGTAGAAAGGGACTTACAAAGAATGCTCTATGAGCATGGAGACTACATAAGGAGAGTGAGGGCACTCTTGCCAAGAGCTTGAGTGAACGGAATATGTGAAGTGAAGGGAGGCCTTGCTTATATGGAGTTTGAGAGAATTCTCTTGCATGTGGGATAAATGAGCTTGCATGAGAATGAAACGAGCTTTGGGCAAAAGGGCGGAGCATGGAACTCTCAACACCCCCATCCATATGATGAACCTTTTGTTTTCAATGTAGGGGACTTGTGACATATGGGATCACTTAGTCCATTGGTTTTTAGGATCTAAGGCAAATGGGATGCTTAGACATAACTTGGACATATGGCATCCAAGTGTGGGACATACGACATCTCGAAGATCTTGGGACATATGTGATCCCAAGGCATATACTTGGACATTTGGGATCCAAGTGGTTTCTATGGGGATCTAGGGACATATGGGATCCCTAAACATCTAGGGTTTACATCATGGGGTAATGGTTCTTATGGAACCATTTGCCCCTTTTTGAGAATTGTTCTTTGTAATCTTCACTAGATCCATTGATGGGATCTTTGGTGGGGTCCTCTTCTTTCTTGTGGACTCCTTGTTTTTGATTCTGAGCATGTCCATCGGTTTTTAGTGTCATGTGTTCAAGCTATAGGGGAGGTCTTACTCTTTTAAAGAGCAGTGTCTAGTCCCTTAACATGGGGCTTGAAATGATACAAAATGTATGTTTCATATGATGGTTTGTGTCTATGCCTTGAGAACATTGTACATATGCTATGTCACGGTACAATATGAAACCATTTTATGTCAATAAGAACATGCTTGTAACTTGTAGTGTTCTGATTGCACACCCCTTCTAAATACCACCATGTGAATAATTCAAAACACCATTTCAAAGCCACGCCCAAAGTGATCAATTCATACGATCCCTTGGTAGTAGTTTCCAGAAGTGAAAGTGAACAAAATAATGGGTGACATCATTGCTTTACGTGCTTGGAAGGCTACACTTCATCTTGCTCGTCTGGTATTAATGAATCTAATGCATCTAGATGATCCTGGTTATTCATCATCTATTTGCTCTTTCTTCGAGCAAATTTGGCCAATAAGACACCGATATGCGCATATCATACAACCCTCTACAACAAACACTATGTTTGGATGTTGCCACCTTAGCACAGCTCGAGCGCAGTGCGATGGTAATGATGAAACAATCTATAGATCACAAAAAGAGATAAATTTGGGAGGATAGAGTCATTTCCATCACAAAGATACTAAAAAAATAAAAGAAAAATTATGATGACAAGCATACTTAATAGAAACGTGAATAGTGCTTAAAAGCTCTCTTTTATAGGTTGATCTTTGCTTCTGAGTATGCGCATCTCCTCATCTCTTGATATGTATCCATAGAGACTCCTTCCTTGTAGATATGTCTTCATCCTTAAGGACCATCCTGGATAGTTATTCGTGTCCAATTTATCAATGAAAGAAGGGAAATCATCTCCCATTTCACCTCAACTTGCTTTGATACCACTATTGGAAGAGATGGGTGGATACCTTAAGGAAGTGACGTGGTACTGCTAAAACCTGCTTTGTACCTACCCTAAATCACTTTAGAGTTTCATGGTAGGCCCTTTTAGCTTGTAAATGACACCAAGAAAGTACCTATGTACTTTGAAGAAGATGCTTGAAACAATTGAACCAAAACAGACTACTTCACAAATAGCTAGTCTCACAAAACTTGCTATTTTGGTCTATACACTTGCTAGTTCTTCTGCTCAGTGCTCACAATAGAGTAAAAATTGATCAAATTCCTCTTGAGGGAACTTAATTAACTTAGATAGCTAATTATTACAAGTGGAATCATCTAAAATGATGAACTATACTATGAAAAATTAATTTAGCAATCCAAGTCTTACCCCCGACTTTTTAGGGACTGAATAGTAGATGACTAGTGAGTAGTTTGATGGTGATCAATGACATCAAGGTAGATGATAATTGGGAAGCCTTCATAATTTCTATGGACCTTCACATGGACATGCAAATCCTATATCTTACCACATTCATGGTAGAACTCTTTACCCATGAAGCCAATCTCAACAAAAATGGAGAACCATCAAGAGGTAACAATTCTTTTGCCCTCTACACAGATAAAGGAAAGTCTAAGGATAAAGGAAAGACAGAAAAGGTTGAAGATGAAGGTACTACTTCTCAAGCTAACTGCAAGGAGAGGTAGGAACTCAAGAGGAAGGGGTAGAGGAGGTAAGAAAGGTAGGGGAGACCTTTCAACTCTTCCCCATGCAATATATGTGGACTATCTAGTCACACAACAAATGTGTGCTATAGGAAATTCAAGAATCAGAGAGGAACAGGATTTCAAAGAGGTGGCTACTCACAATCAAGAGGAAGATTCAACCATAATCAAGGCTACAACCATGGCGACAACAAAAATTACAACAACAATTATCAAGGAGGATACAAATCAAGAAAGGACTTCAACAATTATAAAGAGGATCAAGAGGATTCTCTTCTCATTATGAACATGAATTAAAAACAAGGTATGAATGATGAGCACCTCTTCTATATTCAATTAGGTTGTTCAAACCATGTAGGAGGCAATGTAGTTCTCCTTTCTCATCTTGAAGAACTCAAGGGAAAACACCAAGTGCAGACATGTGATGAAACTAAGCATTCAGTTTTCAAGGTAGGAAATGTCAAAACTTCTTATGGGAATAGAAATCTGTTGAGCATGGTTCTTTATGTACCTACTATCACAAAGAATTTGACAAGTGTTTGACAGACAATGGAAAAGGGTTTGTAGGTTAACAAACTGATGAAGACAACCTTAGGAGTGTGGTCAAAGCTATTGTCTCTACCGAATCGGATGGTACACATTCCAAGATTGCTGTTAAGAATTACCATTTTTTATGGTTTGATGGCCGTAAGTATGGCCCTTTAGTCCTTTCATGGCTGTCACAATTTGATGATTTTTATATTGATGAAACATATGCTGAAAGTGAAAAAGTCAAATTTGCCACTAACTATTTAGTAGGAAAAGCTTGACACTGGTGGAATGTTCTGCGACACAGTACAGAGCGTCGAGCAACATGGAAAGCTTTCCAAGATAAAGTGAAGGATTCTTTTCTTCCTTCTCAATAACATTTACATGTTCGATTTTTATCGACGACCCTTACATGGAAGGAGGGTGATACGGTTACTACCTACATGGAGCGGTTTTGACAAAATTTACTATTGGTTTGAATGCTTGAAGATCTACCAGAGGATGGCTTGCAATGGAAATACGAAGATGGTTTAGAGGTGGGAATCCAAGCTAAGCTTCACACCCTATGACCTGCAACCCTCAATGAGGCTTTATCTTTCAACTATGATGCAGAAAAAGAATTCCAGTGCATAACCAACTCAATCCATCTACAACAACCGCATCAACGACCACTTTTTGTTAAACCAAATCTTCCCATGAAATGTAATTTTAATGCCCCATCTTACTCTAGTTTTTGTGGTCCACCGCAATCCAACTACCCAACTGCGCTTGTTGCTTCATCTCTCCAACCTACCAAACCACCTACCCTACAAACTTCAGCAATGGATGCCCAACAGAAGCGACCATGAATCACCTGTTGGAATTATGGTAAACCTTGACATACAAAAATGAAGTTCTGATTGCAACCTCTTAACATGAAACTAGCTTCACCTCAATTACATGATGTGGAGGCCCATAATGAAGACATTCCTGCTCTGTGGATAGAGGAATCATTGGAGAAGGACTTAAGTACCTTGGGTAACGATATCTCTCTTCATTCTCTACTTTGCATTCAAGGTACTATAAATAACAAGCTCATTAAAATTTTACATGATGATGGTAGTTCACATGACTTCATTTCACATTTATTAGTACAAGAACTTAAATTAAAAATGTTTCCTTCCTTGTATAAAGTAAAAGCTGCATTTCAAGGTAATCATTATAATGTAACACGAGAAGTGCAAGATGTTATGATTAGCATATGCTCATATGTTGATTCACAAACATTTTTAATTGCACCTTTGCAATTTTATGATGTTATACTCGGTATGCCTTTTTTTCATCATTATAACCCACATATTGACTACCATACACATACCTTCAACTTTGAATTTAAAGGTCAAATCATTATTTTGTCTGCATGGAGTGATTTCTAGCCATTTCCATTGATTAATCATACTCAAGTAAAACATGCATTTAGGAAAGGACTCAATTCATTCATTTTTTTTATCAATGTCATCAATGATTATACTCATACACTTCCTGATGCATATAAACCTTTCATGACTCCTTATAAGGATTGTTTTATGTTTGAGTATCCCTCTAAACTACCACCATCTCGAGGATCCTTTCACTCTAGCATATATTTAGTCCTTGTTAGTTCTCCTCCTCATAAAGTACCTTATAGACATGGCCCACTACACCAAAAGGAAATAGAAAACCAAGATAAAGGCCTACTACAGAAAGGACTTATAAGGCCTAGTTCTTCCAGATTTGGAGCACCAGTTCTCTTAGTAGAGAAGAAGAATGAAACTTATTGCATTGATTATAGAGCCCTTAACTATTGGAGAATTCCTCTCCTATTCCCAACGGAAAGTGTAAAAGGCCTTCTCAAGATCAAGACTTTTGCCAACAATTGAACCTTCAAATGAAAACTGTTACCAACTGAAAAATGAAATGAACTTGAAACTTTGATCACTCAAACTAGACACTTATAGATTTAAAATGAGCTATCAAACACTCAATTTGGAGTAGTTTGGGTTGGCAACTCTTTGTCTCAAAATAGGCTACTTGTCCACTCAGTTAAGGTGAAAACTAGACTTCACTAAAAACTAAATAACCAATAGAGCATACCCATTTTAATAAAATTATTCTCATTAAAGGAAGTGCATGAGATAAGCTTTCCAACGAATGTTTAAACTCTAAAATTGGATCATTATATTCAAAAATATGACTCTCCCAAGTAGACTACCCAGAAATTCGTATGCTGCTGGACATAGTCTATGAGAATGAAGAGAACGAAATGACTCAAACCAAATGAAATAACTACAAGGGGACTTCCACGCCTTCTTCCTCTATTCTTGAGTGTCCTCCCTTGCATCTTTTATAGCCAAGTGACCAAAAACTCTTATGATGAGTTTGAGAGATCTTCTCCATAACTCTTCCACTACTTTGAGTAGCCACTCTTCTTCCAGTTCAGCTTTTTTGGATTTGATTCTCTTTTGATTGATTTTTGTTTCATCTCCACTACTTGCTGAAGTAAATGCTTCCATTTTTCAATTTTGTATTTTCCTTCCATTTGAAGAAAATCCTTTTTGCAAAAATATATACAACCTGCATCTTCAACCATATCCTGCAAGTTGATTTCATGCTTGAACCTCTTTAGCTTGAAAGCATCAAAGGACTTTGTAAACATGTCTACAACTTTGTCCTTAGTTCCAATGAACTTTATATCCACATCCTTGCTCAAAACTTTTTCTCGAACATAATGATAATGTACTTCTATGTGCTTACTTCGTGCATGAAACATTGGATTGTTTTTCAAGTGAATGCTTGACATGTTGTCACCATAAAATGGAATGGTTTCCACATGCACATCAAGATCAGCGAAGAGCTTCTTAATCCACATAGCTTCACAAGTTGCAAAGGCTAATACTCTATATTCAACTTGTGAAGAAGGTTGCTTCTTCGAGCTCCATGTGATAGGTTTGCTACCTATCATGAACATATAACCTGAAGTGGATCTTCTATCTTCCTTCGAACCAACCCAATCAGCATCATTGAAGCCCTTTATGTGCAATTCTTCATCATATCTATAAAACAAGGCATGATTGATTGCGTGCTTCACATAGCTTAGCACTCATTTGGCTGAATTTAAATGCTCACTTGTTCGAGCTTTCACAAATTAAGAAAGCAGTCTAACAATATAACACAAATCTAGTCTTGTGATCGTAGCATAGATCAATGAATCTATAATACTCCTGTATCTAGTTACATCATGTAACTTCTCTCCATCATTTGAGCATAGCTTCACATTTGTGGCCATAGGTTGAGTGAGTGGTTTGCATTCACTCATTCCAAATGTGAAAAGAACATCCAATAGGTACTTTCTTTCGATCAAGTAGATGCTATCTTTCCCATAGACTATCTCGATGCCTAAAAAGTATTTCAGCTTAGCAAGATGTGAAATTTTGAACTCCTTACCGAGTTTTCTTTTTATCTCTTGTATTCCTACAACATTACTTCCCATTATGATGAGATCATCAACGTATATGCAAATTTCTACCTGCTTGCTTTCTTCTTTCTTCATGTCGAGAGAGGGATCTGCACTACCTGGACTATACCCATAACTTGTGAGGTAGTCGACCAATCTTTGTTTCCAAGCACATGGTGCTTGCTTCAGCCCATACAAAGCTTTCTTCAGTCTACAAACAAAATCTGGATGCTTTTTATCTTCAAATCCAATCGGTTGACTCATGTCCTCTTCTTGAAGTTCACCATTGAGGAAAACATTTTTTATGTCAAGTTGGTATAATGGCCATCTCCTTGCTGCACTCACTACAATCAATGTTCTAATTATTCCCATCTTTGCAACCGGGCTGAAAGTCTCTTCATAGTCGATGCCGTGAGTTTGCTTCAATCATTTTGCTACTAGTCTAGCTTTATGCCTTGCTAGAAAACCATCAGCATTTCTCTTCATTTTAAACTCCCATTTATTTGGAACAATCTTCATACCTTCAGCCTTTGGAACTAGTTTCCATGTGTGATTGTCCTTGAGAGATTTTATCTCTTCTTGCATAGCTTCTTGCCATGCTTTTTGTGTACATGCTTATTCATATGTGTTCGGTTCTTTGTCTTTGACAACTTGTGTCATATATGCAAATTGCTTTGCAATAAAACTATCATAGCTCAGCTTTTGAATTGGATACCTTGCTCTCGAAGACCTCCTTTCATTTCCTTTTGAATATTGCTTCTTCAACTGGTTCAACTTTACCTTTGGTGTAATCACCTCTTCATACTCTTCTTCACTTGCATTTGAATCACTATTTTGGGCAGCACTTTCAGCTTCAAATCTTTCATAACCCGATGTTGGTGATGAGAAATGACTCCTTAGTCTCCCCTTCCATGTTAAGATTTATCCATGTGATGTAGAAGCTTGTGGACCTGTCATTTGAGTGCTTGTTTGCTAAAATTCTTCTTGGACAAGACCTCCATCATCTTCACAATCTTCTTCAAGAATCTTCTCTTTCCCTTTGTCTCCAAACCATGGTCTTAGCTCATCAAATACCACATCTCATGAGACTCGTAGCTCCTTTGTCACCAGATTGTAGCACCTGTATCCCTTTTGCTCCGATGAATATCCAATGAAAATACATTTTTTCTGACTTTGCCTCCATCTTTGTCCTTAGTTCTTGAGGGATGTGAACATAACACACACATCCAAAAACTTTGGGATTGGTAAGATCAGGTTTCTTACCAGAATAAACCTCCTCGGGAGTTAGATTATGCACTCGAACTGTTGTGCACTTGTTCATCAAATAAACAGCCATATTAGTTGCTTCCACCCGATAGTTTAGTGGCACCTTCATCTCATTGAGCATGCATCTTGCAACTTCTATGATATGTCTATTTTTCCTTTCAACTATTCCATTTTGTTGAGGTGTGTACCTACATGTAAATTGTCGTGTGATGCAATTTTCATAAAGAAACTCTGAAAATTCTTTGGAGAAATATTCTCCTCCTCCATCGGACCTCAAGGCCTTTATATAGTGTCCTATTTCCTTTTCTACCTATGCTTTAAATCTCTTGAACATGGAGAACACATCTCATTTTTGTTTTATGCGAAAAATCCATAATTTTCTTGAATGATCATCAATAAAAGTGACAAATTATCTATTACTAGCCACTGATGGTTGTTGTGATGGTCCCCATACATCCGTGTGTATCAAGTCGAGGACATTCGTTGCCACATAGTTGCTCTTCTTGAATGGTTGTCGAGTTTGCTTTCCTAGTTCGAATGCTTCACAAAACTCATGTAGTCCAACATCATTGAATCTTGGAAGACCTCTTACCACTTCATGGTTTCTCATGTTCTTTAGCTTGGGAATGTTGATATGTCCAAAACTTTTGTGCCACAAATTGATTTCAAAAATCCTCTTGTTTCCAAACTGAATATACATCACCTTTCCATGTGGTTGTTGAATGTCCAAAGTGAATATCCTACCTTCTTTCCTTCCTTGAGCAATGACCTTGAATCCTTCTTTTGGATTCTTTATAAAGCAACCGTTTTCATTGAAGATCACATGATATCCTTTGTCTACCATTTGTCCTACTGAAAGCAAATTATTTACAATAGTATGAGCATGAAGAACATCAGCCAATACCTTGTTATCTCCAAGCTTGATATCTGCAACATGCTCAATTGTGTGTTGAGTTTCATCTCCGGTCTCCACACATCCTTTTCCACTTGGAGGTTGTAGCTTTGTGAATAAATCTCCTTGGCATGTCATATGGTTGCTGCAACCTTAATCTATGAACCATTTTTTATCATCACTTCTCGAGTTTTTGTACTCATGCTTCATGGCTAGCATGGCTTGCTTGTCTCCCTCACTCGATGTATTCACATAGTTATTTTGGCTCCTTTGGTTGCCTCCATTAAGCCTTCCATTGTTTTTTCAACAATCATTTGCATAATGTCGTAGTTTACCACAAAGATAACATGTTATACCTTTATGAGGATTGTATGAACCTCGATCTGTTCCTCTGTTTCTTCCTTGACCTCTTCAACGTGTGTTGTCATTTGAGTTGTCCTCGTTGTCCTCTGAGTTGTGTTGGCTGGAATTTGTGTTGTTGTAGCTTCTTCCTCTTCCTCTCGAGCCTCCTCTTCAAATCCTTCCTCGTCCTTGTCCCGCATATAACATTTGACTATGGCTGTGCTTACATTTGTTGCCTTGTTCTTGTTGAGCAATCTCTTCAGCCACAAGATTTGGTATAATCTCGCTGAATGTTGGTAGAGGGTCTCTATAAAGAATGTTTGTAATGAGAGGCTTCCACTTTTCTTCACTCCTCAAGCCATTAAGGTCTATTTGGACGATGTCTTCCTCTTCTATCTTGCATCCGACTGATGCTAGATGATCTCAAAGCTCCTTGATCCTCAATGTATACTCACTAATGCTTTGGTTTGAGCTTTCCTTCATGTTGTTGAGCTCATTCTTGAGTTGCATCCTCCGAGACCTTGTTGAGATAGCATAAACCTTCTCCAATGCTTCCCAAACCTCCTTGGTTGTTTCTAAGCTTTGCACATGACCAATCATAGTGTTAGAAATAGCTTGTGAAATGAGGAACATCACCCTTTGACTCCTCTCTTCCCCATCAGTGAATTGTCTCCTTTGTACCAGAGTAATGTTGGGATATTGAAGGTCCACCGGTTGTGGATCATCTCCACCAACTAGACTCCATAAACCTTTACCTTTAAGGTAATTTGTCATTGTATGCCTCCAAGATTGAAAAATATCTTTGTCTAACTTCTCAACTTCTTGTCCTAAATCAACCATTGAAAACTTCCAAGATTGAAGTTTACCTCAAATATGTTGTGGTGCTCTTCCTTGACTTTACGAAGCTCCCCTTGATTTGTAGCTCCTACTTTGCTTCACTTCAGTCCCAATGCTTTGCCTCTTCAAACTCCAATGCTCTCATACCAATTGTTGGAGAATTCCTCTCCTATTCGGAGCGGAAAGTATAGAAGACCTTCTCAGGATCAAGACTTTTGCCAATAGCTGAACATTCAAATGAAAACTGATACCAATTGAAAAACGCAATGAACTTGAAACTTTGGTCACTCAAAGTAGACACTTAAAGATTTCAAATGAACTATCAAACACTCAATGTGGAGTAGTTTTGGTTTGGGCTCACAAAGCATAAAGAATTTTATAAAACGATTGTAGATAAAGTACGAACTCAAGATAATCTTTCTAAAGGATGTTTAAACTCTAAGATTGGATACATATATTGAGAGATATGACTCTCACAAGTAGACTACCCAAAAATTGGTATGCGGTTGGACATAGTCTATGAGAGTGAAGAGAACGAAATGACTCAAACCAAATGAGCTAGCTACAAAGGGACTTCCATGCCTTCTTCCTCTATTCTTCAGTGTCCTCCCTTGCCTCCTTTATAGCCAAGTGACCAAAAACTCTTATGATGAGTTTGAGAGCTCTTCTCCATAACTCTTCCTCTACTTTGAGTAGCCACTCCTCTTCCAATTCAGCTTTTTTGGATTTGATTCTCTTTTGATTGATTCTCTTTTGATTGATTCTCTTTTGATTGATTCTCTTTTGATTGATTCTCTTTTGATTGATTCTCTTTTGATTGATTCTCTCTTGATCTCCACTACTTGCTGAAGTAAATCCTTCTATTTTTAATTTTTGTATTTTTCTTCCATTTGAACAAAATCCTTTTTGCAAAAATATATATGACCTTACTTCTTTATTTTTAACATAACAAGATCACAATAAAGAATATATACCCTATTCCTCGAATAGATGATCTTTTAGATAAATTAAAAGGAGCTCATGCCTTTAGTAAAATTGATCTAAAATCGGGATACCATCAGATTCATATGATGCAAAGTGATATTCTGAAGACTGCATTTAGAACTCAAAAGGGCCATTATGAATTCATGGTAATGCCCTTTGGACTTTATAATGCCCCTGCCACATTTGCACGAATGATGAACTACATTTTTCTTCATTACCAAGCTTTTGTTCTTGTATTTTTTGAGGATATACTTGTTTATAGTAAGAATGATAGTGATGATGAGAAGCATCTTAAAATAGTTTTTCATTTACTATGGGAGAACACACTTTAAGCTAATCCTGAAAAAAGTTACTTATTTCAACGTAAACAAGAATATCTAGGATATATTATTTGAAGTGAAGGTGTGCATGTGGATCCAACAAAGATTAAAGTTATAGTAGAATGGCATACACCACAATCAGTCAATGATGTTCGTTCTTTTCTTGGATTGGCTAGTTTCTATAGGAAGTTTGTCCAAAATTTTTCTTATTTAGCATTGCCTCTTACCGTGTTATTGAAAAAGAAAATAAAATTTGCATGGGGACTTACACAACAAAAATCCTTTGGAAAACTCAAATATGCACTTACACATGCCCCTGTTTTACAATTAC
This sequence comes from Ceratopteris richardii, assembly GCA_020310875.1. Classification (NCBI taxonomy): domain Eukaryota; kingdom Viridiplantae; phylum Streptophyta; class Polypodiopsida; order Polypodiales; family Pteridaceae; genus Ceratopteris; species Ceratopteris richardii. Next base: position 67,518,122 of record CM035413.1, on the reverse strand, counting down.
TTGATTTTTCACAACCCTTTCATGTTGTTACTGATGCTAGTGGTTCAAGAATAGGTGCTATTTTAATGCAAAATGATCATCCCATTGAATTTGAGGGTAGGAAGCTTAAGCCCTCACAAAATAATTATAGTATATATGATAAAGAATTGTTAGCGGTTGTGCTTCAAAAAATAGTAACAAATTAGCTTAAGCTTGTGAGAGACACAAATGTTTAGTTCTTTGATTTGCTTGATACTGTTAGAGACACCCTAGGTCCATATCCACTTCCACATATCACTTTTGAGCCTTGCAAAATTAGAAATTCTAGACAGATATGAAAAAACATGAAAGATCTCTACATATATCTACCTTCATGTAATCAAATTAGATATAAAACACAAGAACTACAAAATTTTCAATCAGATAAACTTTTTCTGCTAAGAGCACTCTTCCTTTATCTCGTACAACACTTTATCTAACTCCTACATATTCATTCTCAAATTTGACATACATATTTCATGCTATCACTTTCTAGAGAGAGAATGTAAAAACTTATTGCTACAAAATTTTGTGAACATGATTAGAATATCCGAAACATGAAATTTCTTTATTACCTACACATCGTTTTCTAGAAAGGAACATCTATGTCAATATGGTATATTACATCAATATACATATACTCTAAACCTATTTGTAAACAGGTACTTAAGGATATTTCTATAGTCTCCTTCAGAAGTTCTAGCTTTCCTATTATGTTCTTCCAAGAATGTGTGTTTTGATCCTTCCTTGCTTGGTCTTGATGTGTCAAATGCCTTCTAGTCTTTGATTACTTATAGTGATAAGTCCTAACCTTAATCTCATCAATTTTAGGATGTTTTTCAAGTAAACCCTAATTTCTTCCTTCTTCAAAGAGACTAGGGATTGATTTTTCCTTATACTATCTCTAGAATTTTTCTCTCAGAAGTATCTCACAATAGAAAAAAATTATATTCTTTCACTTCCTAATGGAAGTTCTGAATTTTTTACCCCAAATGAAAAATCATGATTCTGTCCATAGAATCACGTTCTCACTAAGAACTGCAATTCTTAATTTTCCACATAACTTCTTGAGTTTTTGCAAATTTTTTAATTTTTTTGGATTTTATTATATTTTGGATTATTATAAATTTCGAAAAACTTTAAAAATCGTGTTTTTGGTTGATTTTAAAAAATCATGATGTTGCACAAAAAATTGTGTTTACTACTCAAAATCACAAAACCACGATTCTCAATTGAGAATCATGATTTTTGCACCCTACAAACCACGATCCTCTTCAAAACACAATTCCCAATAAGAATCAAAGTTTTTTAAAGAATTGCAATTTTGTGTAGAAAATTTATGAGGCAAAAATATTGCAATTTTGAAAGTGTTTGAAATCATGTTTTGTTGCCACAATCACGTTTTTACGTAATCATGTTTTTTTCAGGATTGTGAGTTTAGAATAGTGATTCCCTATCATAATCTTGTTTGCTCACAATCATGATTTTTTGCCATTTTCTTCTAAAAATCGCATTTTCCAAAACTTGTGTTCTCCAAAGAATCATTTTTTCTTACACAATCATGATTCTCTACCTTTTTATAATTAGAATTTTTATGTCTCTTTTTTTTATTTTATGAATCCCTACTTCCTATTTTTTTTCCATTTTGTCGTGCAAAATTTTACAAAATGCACAAATATGAGCTCAAAAGATGTTTACGTTAGGTTCTTTCACAAAGAAATGTTGAAATATGTGTTTTTTGTGCATAGCTTATAAAATTGTGATTCTGACTAGTTCTCTCACTCACTCTCTCAGACTACCAGCATTTTGTTTCATCCAAGTCCCATTTTTATAGTGTTCACTTACAATAATGATTTTCAAGTTTTTAAATGAAAATTTTAATTTGACTTTTCTTTGATACTCATTAGCTTTTATTCACTATAAATTTCTCAAATTTCTCAATTTTTTTGGTGATCCTTAGCTCCCACAGAGATTTTCAATTCTCTATAGAAAATTATGTTTTTGCGTTTACCCTTTTTCTTACATTTTTCTTCAATTTTTTTGATGGAGAGTCTTGACTTGAAGCCCACTGGTGATCTTTTTTGGTCCTTTTCTTGTAAATAAAAAAACTTGTGATTATTCTTACGAAAATGATTTTTAAGTTAATGAAAATTCCGTACAATTTCTTTCTTCAAATTTTTTGCCTCTTTTCTTTTTCTAATCTTAGAATTCATTTTCCAATGGATGTCTTTTCATGAGATATTCAACCACTTTGGTTTCTTTCAAACAAATAATGATAATTTATCTAGGGTTTTCTAAAAAATAAAGTTAAAATCTTATGATGAAATATTGCAACCTCATATTTGGAATTAGAGAACAACATACAACTCTTCTACTTACTTTTAAACAAGATGAATGAAGAAATGTCCTTCAATATTAAAACACACTCACCTTTTCATCTTTGTTACACTTGGTGATTCAAAATTATTTTGAAAAATATTTGTTACCATCAACTTGGAAGATCCAAAAAGGTCCAAAGCTTTGCTTCAATTTTCCCTAGCAACGACACCAACAAACTTTTGTTATGCTTTCAAGTTATCCTCTCCAATCATCATAGCATAAAGGATCAACAACCTCAAATACTTAAATTCTCAATCTGGGGAGCATGCTAAGGTCTGAGTCCCTTTATTTGCCAATGGAATTCAAGATTTATCATCAAAAGATTAGTAAAATCAAAGATTTCAAACAGTTTATTGATCCTTCTTCTTTTTCATGTAGGTTTAGTTAGAATTAGGCTTTTTTAGTCATCTTGTCCCTAAAGTGTGCTATTTTTCATGATAAAGACAATGGTAAATTAAAATTCAACTCTCAATACTTCTAACCCTATGATGCAAGAATTGGAATTCCATAGATTCACATAATCATGAAGAAATAGTAATATGATTGAGTAATCAAGATTATATTGTAGTGATAGACTTATATAAGCATGGAATACTCAACGAACTATTGATCACAAAGATAAATCCGTGAAAAATACATAGAAAATCTACTTGAAATCATTATTAAAGCTTGATAATGAGATTTAGAAGAAGGAAGAACTCTCAAATTCTCATTAACTCCAAAAATACAAGGTCTCCGCTCAAATGAGTCAGAGTTAACTTATATACCTTTCTAAATGTCCCTCTTCACACTTAAAATAGGTCCTCGGAAATCTACTACCTTATGAGCTCTAAAAATTTGACCAAAACTCTAGTACCTTAAGATCTCTAAAATTTACTACCTTAACAGGTCTAAAATTTTGACAAAAAATATATAAGTTACAAATCTGCTACCTTAAGAGCTCTGAAAATTTGACAAAAAATATATAAGTTACAAATACGTATGAGGAAGACTCTTCTTTAGTTTTACAAAATTTGGGATATCCTATTCTTTCCTTTACAAAAAAAGTACTTTCGAATGCCTACATCCCTATGAACACAAGACACAGAAGAAATAGTGGAAATTCTAGTAGAACAATCATTTGAAGAAAACTATGAACCACATCCAACACCAAGGGGTCATGTCATAGAAGAGGGTCGAGATACATATGAATTACCTAGACCTCCATGGCTTAAACAAGTAGAGGAGATTGGTCAACCCACACTAAGCATATGAATTACCTAGATCTCCATGGCTTAAACAAGTGTTGGCCATGGAAACTATCCACAAGACTATATTGAAATCAGAATATTTCTAGAATCTAGCTAATTACAGGCTTATCAAAACTTTCAAATTGCAATATTTTCCATATTTTGTTATTTTGGCAGACTACAATGTGGAGATACAATGAATTACAGGAAAACTACTAACATTTTCCATGGAATTCAAGCCAAAGGATCTTCTTGAAGGAGTGTAGAGAGGCACAATTTTTCAACCTAATTGGAGGGCCCAGTAACTATAACACTATCCAAAGATGATATGCATGTGATTGAATGACCCCTTTCATATTCTCTACAATCTGTGCTCTGGACATGTCCCAAGGTGTGATCATGGCCAACATTTTCCATCAAAGTGAAGAACAATGCATGATATCACTCGAGCACAATGCCAAGCATCAACTTGAGGAGATCCATCTCATAATTGTCAATCCGAGGAGACATGACGGAGGTATGAAGACCATGAGCAAGTGAGAGTACAAGCATGTGAGTGAGAGGCACACCTACATGCACAAACATACACACGTGCACACATAGTAAGACAAAGAGGAGCAATGGAATTCCTTGATTCACCAAACAATATGAGTTTAGTAGCTCTTAGTTACTTCAATTCCCAAAGTGCCAACCTGAAAAATGAGCTCTATAACTCTTTTTATAGTTTGGATTAGTTTTGGGTATGTGCACACCTAGTGTCTGGTGTAGTTAAAAATTGGGTTCCTACGCTACTTTAGGGGCGCAAACGAGCTCTAAAAATGATGAAAATTGGTATCTTCCTAGACTTTGCACTCCTAAAGCTCAAGCAATCCATTGCTTGCCCAAAATGAGTTCGAATTATCAAAAATGGGATTTACAATGTAAAGGAGTGATGAAAATCAATATTGCTAATTGTTTGATTTGAAAAAGAAATTGCACGGCCTACTCACCGGATCTTGGTTGAATTCCTTGTCTGATTGATCTTCCTTGGCCCTCTCTTTGCCCTTGTGCCTTTGGCATGTTTTTCTTATACTTACTTGTCTTTTCAGTCCACTAGTGCCTCCTTGACTGCCGCCAACACCCCCCTCTGTCACGTGTGTCATCCGTGAAGGACCTTTGTTGTGGAGGGTGCATTATGTAGTATTCATTGACATCTATACCTGGTTTATGTTCCTTAAGCTAGAGGCCTTGAGCTAAATCATCATGAGTCTCTTTCAATCGAGTGGACTTGGAATTTCTAGATGTGGCATGCACAAGTGTCTGGCATGGAGGGCTTGTTCTGCCACAAACAAATGTAGAAGATGTGTCAATCTAGGAACGAATATTTCTAAATGATATTCATAGAACCTGATTGAGAACATTTTTAATAGGCAAGTAGGTACTTGATTTTGGCATGCCAAGCATAGATACTATGACAGATGGGGTTCTGCTCATACCATAAACCAAGTTCAGGTTTCCTTCATTGAAGTCGATAGTTGAGATGTGAAGAGCGTTAATATTTATGAATGTTTTAAACACCATCTTTATAAGTTCAAAGATCTTGAGAAACATTTTTGCAATGATTTTACGTACATTCTTGGAGCACAGTGTCTAGAGGAATATGGTTGAGACCATACATGCAACAATATGTGGTCCTTTTGACAAAGCAAAGTAGGGGTAATTTATCCAATTTAAGCAAACATTATTGGTATTTATCTTGACTTAAAACTTGTTCCATGGCCTTTGATGGGGTACTAGGAAGTGTCACAGATTTTAATTTATGTATAAAGATGCATTGGACCAAGTGTGCATCATTTTTCGGTATGTCTATATGAGGATATGGAAAGATAGGTTCTAGAGATGAGTTGGTCTTGCACAACACGTGCTCTACACCTGCCATGTTAACTCCAAGGATGCTTAATAGATTCCTTCAGCTTTACAATAATGCATTTGGAATTGCCAATACTTTGGAATTGTCAATACTTTGGAACATCATTACCAAATTTTTGCATCAAAATAGATAACTTGCATATGCAATGAATGTGAAGAAACCTTCTATTTTGGGCATAGAAGGTGTTTTACTCAAAGCTCATAACCTATTATGAACTGACCAGAGAGATTTTACACACATCTAATGAGTCTATAGCTAACTAAAGCAAGTTATTTCAATAGTTTAGCTACACTAAGAAATGAATCTAACAAGTTAGGGGTCATCTCTACTTTTCGGGATCTAGAAGGTATGCACACACAATGATCTTCCTAGCTTCATATCTTTCAATCCTCTAGCTTAAACATGATGAAAAATTATATGCAAGTTGTAGAAACTTCAATATAGCTAATGCAAGTTAAAGTGCAACAAATGAGTTATTACATCCAAAGAAATTGAATCCACAAAATCTTTGTAATGAAGACAACGCAACAGTAGACAATATACAGAGATGTACTTGAAGAAATGTACCAAAATGTATATACTAATGAACATATGATACAAGTAAAGTTTAGTGGACTACTTATACATGAGCTAAGCTCAATGTATGCTTAGTGATGTAGCTCAGTGTCTCTAAAAATCACTCTCTTATCTCTTGACTAAAAGTATGTGTATTTATACACATGTGAATAGTTTGAATTTATATTTTTCCCTCACCGAAATGTAGTCCTATACTTTAGGAATGATTTTAATTGGTTCTTCCTACCACATGAATTGTGGGTTTAGCCCCATATCTTCATGAGATTCCTTTCTCTCTTGGCTTTTACAATTATCCAAGGTAAATACAACCAAAATGACAAGCAAGTGTTCATATGTGGTTCTTCATGTGAGGTAAATGAAATAACGGGGTCGTGAATAATTAGCCAAGCACTTAGGCTTGGTCATTACACCAATAGGTTCCCTCAAGCCTAATATTCTTAAGTAATCATTCCATCATGATTTCCTATAATCCAATCATTGATTTGAACCTATTTAATTTGCTTCCATCTAATGCTTTTGTTATCATATCTGCACATTGTTGATGTGTATATACATATGAGAGTCATATCTCCTTACTCATGATCTTTTCCTTGACATGATGGTAGTGAACTTCTATATCTTTAGTCGTGGCTTTCTAGATAGGGTTAGTAACAAGGTGTAATGAACTAATGTTGTTTTTGAATATATATATATATGGAGTAGAGGTATATAACCGCAAATTTGAGTATAGGGTTCTAATCCACATAGCTTGTTATGTAGCATTTGCAAGTCCTATGTATTCAGCTTTTGTTGATGAAAGACCAACTGTAGGTTTCTTCATGAAAGAGCATGAAATTAACTTTGTACCTACAAAAGTAAGATAACTTGATATGCTTCTCCTATCATCTTTAGATCATACCCAATCTACATAAAAAAATAGTCCAATATCTATATCAAATGTATAAGGGTAGTATAATCCTTCATTGATTGTGCCCTTCAAGTACTTCAGAATTCTTTTGGCTCCTTCCATGTGAGGCTTCCTTGGAGTGTGCATGAACTGACTTAGCACACTAACTCCATAGAAAGGGTCTACTCTAGTTAGAGTAGCATAATTCAAGCTTCCAACTAAGCTTTGATATGAGTATAAGGGTAGTAAAATCCTTCATTAATTATGCCCTTCAAGTACTTCCAAATTCTCTTGGCTCCTCCCATGTGAGGCTTCCTTGGAGTGTGCATGAAATGACTTAGCATACTAATTCCATAGCAAATATCTACTCTAGTTAGAGTAGCATAATTCAAGCTTCCAACTAAGCTTTGATAGCTAGTAGTATCTTCAATTAACTCCTCTTCATGAGCATCTAATTTCAGATTTACCTCCATGGGTCTACCTACAACCTTTGTATTTTCCATCTCAAACTTGGTGAGCCTATCTCTAATGTATTCCCTCTAAGTTAGTAACATAACTTTCTTTTTATATACCACTTCGAGACCTAGGAAGTAAGTGAGTAAATCAAGATCACTAATCTTGAACTCTTCCTTCATTTGAGTTTTGATTTTCTTAATTCCATCTTGATCATTACCTATAATGATTATGTCATCCACATATACACAAAGGTATATGACCTCTAAGTGGTTCCTCTTACTGAAGAGGGAAGGACCTACCTTGCTTACCATAAAATCTTTATCCTGCAAGTAAGTGACAAGTCTATGAATCCAAGCTCTCGAAGCTTGCTTCAAGCCATACAAGGCTGTCCTCAACCTGGATACATATTGTGGATATGTTTGATCTTCAAAGGGGCAAGAGGTTGGGCCATGTACACCTCTTGTGAAATCTAACCATTTAGAAAAGAATTTTTAACATCCATTTGGTATATATTCCAATTTTTGGAAGATGCAACACTTATAAGTACTCTAATTGTAGGCATTTTTGCCATAGGTGACAATGTCTCTTCATAATCAAGAACTTGATTTTTTGCAAACCCTTTAGCTACAAGAATTGATTTGTATCTATTAATTGAGCCATCAAAATTCTTCTTTACCTTGTAAATCCATCTTGAGCCAATGACCTTCATAGATGGTTTCTTGGGAACCGATTCTCGAATATGATTTTCTTTTGTAGAGCTTCTATCTCTTCTTCCATGGCATCTCTCCATTCTCGCTTGTTTTTGGCTTCTTCATATGTAGATGGTTCTTCTGAGTTTGTATCTTATGATATGTAATTAATATGCTTATTTACCAAAGAAGTGTGATAACCATACCTTTATGGATTCCTTTTCTATGTATTAGATCTCCTTATAGTTTGTTTAGATGATTCTACCATATCACTCAACCCCTGCACTTTGGATTTTGCCTTTGAAGTTCTAGGAATTGATTTCCCTTCTTGGATTCTTTTAGCCATCATCAAAGTCACTTCATGCTTCAAGTGTAACCTCATTCCTCTTTGAAAATGTTGGAAATTCTTCCTCTAGGTCATGCGAAAATCCAATTTTCCTAGAATCATCTTCGAACCAAGATTTGTTTTCATTAAAAACATATGTACTTTCAATGAACCCTTTATTGATTGGGTTGTATAGTCTAGATCCTTTTTGGTTAAGGTCATAGCCAATAAAGATGCACTTCTCTTCCTTTTGGTCTAATTTGCCTTTGATTTGTGAAGGTGTGTGTGTATATGCTATGCACCCAAAGATGTGCAATGATCAAGGCTAGGTATTCTTCCATTCCATGATTTATAAGGTATCATCCCATCCAGTGCTTTTGATGGGAGTCTATTAATTAGATAGGTGGTTGTAGACACAACCTTTACCCACAAGTAGTTGGGCAACTTCGTCTCATTTAACATTGACCTTGAAGCCTCCATTGTGGTTCTATTTCTCCTTTCTGTCACTCCATTTTGCTCTGGAGTATAACTGGTTGTAATCTCTCTTTTGATCCCTGTCTCTTGGAGATAAGAATCAAAGTCATAGGAGAAATATTCTCCCCCTCCATCTGACCTTAACCTCTTCAAAGTCTTACCTATTTGATTTTCTACAAGTGCTAGGTATTTCTTGAAAAATGAAAATACTTCATCTTTATGCTTCATAAAATATAGTATTCTCCATCTTGTACGATCATCAATGAATGACACATACTACTTGAGTCAAGAGATTGAAGGCTCCTTGCTTGGCCCCCATACATCTCTACGGACTAGCTCCAATAGCTCTCCATGAATGTATCCCTTCTTTGTGAATGGTTGTCCCTGAGACTTGCCGAATTGACAAGCAATGCATTTGTATATGCTGTGTTATTTGGATATGTTTGGTAGACCAAGTACACTATGATCTCTCCTAATTTGCTTTAGAGCCCGTTCACCTATATGAGCTAACCTTTTGTGCCAAGTTTTTGAATCTGATAGGGTTTAGCTACCATAATTGAACAATGCAATGTTTCTAGTGTCTTGGAGCTCAAATGTGAATAATCTACCTAACTTTTCTCCATTTGCCATCCTTTTGAATCCTTGATGTGGATTCTGAATAAATGATCCATCTTTTGAATCTACCCTGCACTCCTTTTTCAATAATCTGACCTACACTTATGAGATTTTGGGTGATGGTTGGCACATACAATACCTTCATCAATAGGTTCATATTACCATCTAAAGTCTTCACATTGTCTATCTTCTCCACTGGATGCCTTGTGTCATCCCTTGTTTGGACTTCATGTATATTCCTGGGATCTTCCAAATCTGAGAGTAGAGCTACATTCCGTGCTACATGATTTGAGAAACCTTAGTCTATATAAAATACATGTTCATTTGCTTTACCTTGATTCATGGTCATGTTCATCAAAAGTAATGAATCCTCTTGAGTTTGATCATATGCATACTTGTTATAGTTTCTCCTTCCTCTATATCCTCCTTGATAATTATTATTACTATATGAGTTGTTGTCGTGGCCATTGTTGTTTTTGAATCTACCTCTTGAGCTTCCATAGCCTCCTATGTTGTAATCTCTTCCTCTTTGGTTTCTAGGATTCCTGAAGCAATTCTTAGTAATGTGAGTAGTTAAGCCACATATGTCACATGAAAAGGAGCTTTGAGTTCTCCACGTGCCTTCTGTTCCTCCTCTACTTCTTCTTCTTGAGCCTCTACCTCTTCCTCTTGAGGCTCTACCTCTACCTACTAAGTTTGCTTGAGAGGTGCTACCCTCATCATCATATTTTTTTACCTTTTTTTTTACTTTTTTATTCTTGTTCTTATCTCTATAGAAAGCAGAGGATTGATTACCTTTTGAGTTGTCTCCATTCTTCATAAGCTTTGCCTCATGTGTGAACAATTTTCACATGAGGGTATTGAAATTATGAACCTACATGTCCATGTAGAGGTCCATGGCTATGGTGAAAACTTACCATTTGTCATCTATCTTTATTCCATTGATCACTTGCCTTACTATTTGCTCTTCATCAATGATTTCTCCAATGCTACCAAGTTGATTTGCTATGTACAAATCATTTTGGTGACAAAATCAGTCACACTTCGCTTGGGAATCTTCTTGAGTGTGGTGAACTCCATTCATAGTTGATTCTTCCTTTCCTTGGTACTTGATGAGAAGAATGCCTCAAGAGTATTCCAAGTCTCTTATGAGGTCTTGCGACTCCTAATGTGTGGAAGTAAAAAAATCAAATATTGAGTTTAGAATATATGGCCTTGCTACAACATCCTTTGAGAAACATGTGGTTAACCTCTCTTGTTCTCCTTGAGTTGGTTGTCATTTACTTTTGATTATTTGCATCATCTCATCTCCTAAAATGCAACCATAGAGGTTTCTTCCTTGAAGATAAACTTCCATTTGAAGTGACTAAGCTGAGTGATTACCTTGATCCCACTTATCTATGGATGAAGGAAATCCATCTCCCATGTTGAGTTGTTGTTGCTCTGATACCACCGTGAGAAGATGGAAAGAAAGGTTCTAGAGATGAGTTAGTGTTGCACAACACCTGCCATGTTAACTACAAGGATTCTTAATGGACTCCTTTAGCTTCACAATAATGCATTTGGAACCATGAAGTACTTTGAAACATCATTCTCAAATGTTTGTATCAAAACAAATAACTTGCATATGCAAGGAATGTGAAGAAACCTTTTATTTTGGGACTAGAAGTGCTCAACGTTTTGCTCAGAGCTCATAACCTAGTATGAATTGACCAGAGAGACTTAGCACACATCTAATTAGTCTACAAATAACTAATGCAAGTTATTTCATCAGTTTATCTATACCATTCACTAAGAAATAAATCTAAGAAGTTAGGGGGTCATCCTGACTTTTTGGGATTTGGAAGGTATGCACACAAAACTATCTTTCTAGCTTCATATCGCAAGATTATCTAAAAGAGATTTGATGAAAACGTATATGCAAGTAGTAGAAACTTTAAATCTAACTAACCCAAGTTAAAGTGTAGCAAATGCATGAGTACATGCAGAGAAATCGATTCCATAAAGTCACTATAATGAAGACAATGCAACAATAGACAATAGACAGAAATGTATTTGAGGAAATGTATCAAATTGTATGTGCTAATGAACATATGATACAAAGGAAGTGTAGTGGAGTTCTCATACATGAGTTGAGCTCAATGTGTACTTACTGATGTAGCTTAATGTTTCTCAAAATGATTCTCATATCCCATGACTAAAAGTATGTGTATTTATATACAAGTGAAGAGTTTGAATTTGAATTTTCCCTCACATAAAAGTGTTCCTATACTTTAGGAATGATTTGAATTGATTCTTCATATCACATGAGTCATGGGCTTAGCCCCCTAACTTCATGAGATTCCTTATTCTCTTGGCTTTTACATTTATCCAGGGTAAATTTAATCAAATTAATAAGAAAATGTTCATATGTGGTTCTTCATGTGAGGTAAATGAAATGATATGTAGTCCTAAATAATTAGCCAAGCACTTAGGCTTACTAATTGCACCAATAATTTTGACTAATCTTATGTTCCAACTTGGTTGAGAAATTCTACCTTTCCATTATCTTTCTAGGAGGTCCTTCGACTCAAATTGGATTGCAAAAGTCGGTTCTTCTCCAATCACCCATTTGATCTCTATGTTGTAGTTAGTCAGAAGTACAAAATCTGGAACATACTATAATTTAGATATACTGAGGAGCCAACAATGGGACAGATTATGGAAGTACTCAAATTTGAGTAACATTTCTTCTAGATTTGATAATGATTGAATTTTTATGGCTAATTGATAATCATATGTTCGCCCTATGTCCTCTACCCATTTGAGCCATTGAGGCACTTGTGTTTTGAACGTATATTGGCCTTCTTCTATTGTGCATACCCCAGGCACTGGCACTAGTTCATAGGCACCTTCAAAGGTTTCCTCCATGGAGATTTCAAGTAACTCTTTGATGGCTCTATGGGAGGATAAGGAAGTTGTTCATATTGTAATAATCTTGCTTGTAGTTCTTGAATCCTTTTTTCCATGTTCTTCATCTCTGCTATGTTTGCTGGTACTAGAACTGCTTCAAGTACTTGTGTGCAGGTCGTGGCTAGTTGCTTCTAGAGTTCATCTAGTTCTTCTTCTAGTTTTTCATATGACTCTAAGAAGTTGGCATGTTCTTCTAATAAAATGCAGATATTCTCTAGGGACACTACCTCAAAGTGAGTTGGGTTGATGTTAGCACCTGGTGTGCTCTCCATTGTGGCTTCCAAATTTTCTTGATTTTGTTGTTGGAGCTGTTTATTCTCTCCCACGGCTACAAAAATGTGTCACATTCGGAGACCCATATTTCTTTGTAGTTTAGCATTCCTAACCATCGACTCATGCAGCATATCCTCCATGTCCTTGACTGTTTCTATGTTAGCATCTTAACTTGGAATTTAGTTCTTTGTGTGCTTGCTAGAGGGTAAGGTATTGATCTTATAACACTTGCTTGTCCTCCTCTAGTGCCATCATATGGGCTTATAGTCATTGAGATTCTTCATGGAGGATAGTGTTGCATTCCTCTAACAGTTGGTAATCCTTTCGTGACTTTGTTGCACATTGAATCATCATATTAACGGTATCATTTATAGATGTTGATGCAATATTTACATGATAAATGCATGGGGAATGGGAATGAGAATGGAGCTCGTGAATGTTATGCATGAAGGTGTCATTAGTGCTAGTGAAGTTGGTGGGGGGGGGGAGGGGGGAATAGGGGATTGTTTAAGTGTTGGGGAAGGGGATGGTGGCTGGTGAGATCTCCATGGGGTTGAATAGTGTAGTGCATGTTTGTTCTACCATATAAATGGGTATGGTAGGTGCATTGGTCGTGTTGTTGATGGAAAGTGACATGCCAAGTGATTGCATACTTCATGGGGATAGAGCTATAATTCTATGCCGTGTGCTTACGATGTCTATGTAATTTGGTGGTAATGTGGTGGCTATTAAGGGGGATAGTGGTAGTAGGGAAGTAGAAGGGGGAAATGGATCTACTATAAAAGGGACTTGGATGTTGAGAGATGTAAGAAAATTTATACTACCTTGGGTCAAAATGGGTTTTCCAACTACTATACTCATAATTGGGTATCCTAGGAGTGGTTCAAGGGTCTCAATCGTAGAAGCTTATAGAGGATTGGTAATGGCAGAAAAGAGGCTGATTTGGGAGAGAGGGGCTCTAAAGCTAAAGCAAGGGGTGGAAATGATGACCCTTTTTGGGGTTATGGTGAGTTTGGTATAGGTTAACAAGTTTGGTGGGGTGTGGAAGATACATTTGCTGACTTGGGTGGTTATGATGGTTTCAAGGGTTTTGGGCATGTCAATAGTGATGGGAGGGGATGGAGGGTGCTGAGGAGATATTGGTGATGTTTGCACAAACGTTTTGGCCATCAAATTGATTGTAGCGATTAAAGTGGCCTCCTGAGTGTTAGTTGTTTCACATTCACATAGAGGTATTCTAATGTCCTTTCGATGGTGTGGTTGAGTTTTGATACATCTTCTATTGTAGTGAGTTGCAAGCCTCTATCGCATGGTGTACAAAGCTTCCTTTACTCCCAAGGTCTGAGTCATAAGTTGAAGGGATTGGATGAACATCGGATCCACTCCTTTCCTCAATGAGGATCTGATCAATTAGTGCTTTGTGTGTATCAGAGGACATGTGATGTCTCTCTTGTGCACTCACTATGGTGTCATACAACCTCTCCAGTTGTGTCGTATAAGTAGGGGCACCATGGGTCTCTCTCATGCCTTGTTGTTCATCCTCCTATTCTTCCTCATCCGATTCATCTTCTCTTGCATGCACTTGTTTTTCTTCCTCAGATTATTTTTTATTACCACCGTGTCATTCTTCTTATTAAAATTTAATGTTTACATCTTGGAAAATCTACTCAAAATCTTCAAGGGTTAACTCTTCTAGTCGAATTCCTCCAAGAAAATCTAAATTTGATGGCAGAAGGGAAAAGATTAGGTTTGGTGCCTTTTAACTTTTTGGCACTCCGACCTCGAAGGGCCATACTACCCGTTGTGGTGTAGGAGATATCTCTAGAGTCAAAGTGGCTCCCTTTGGTTGAGCACATGGTACAAGTCACCTCATTTTTTATGATCTTGGTAAGGGCACAACATCCATGTAGCACTTCCTTGCACCACCATCGCTTGTGTGCTTGATGAATATGATTGATTATCCAATGTGGATAATTAAATTTCATGTTCTACGTATCAGCTAGGTACAAGCTGAACCATACCTTTTTGTGAGGCATTGTGAATCAATCCTATTATAGGAAGATGGTGTTGCATACACATCCTCACATGAACAACTATGTTGCGTGTCATGGCCACCATGTCCTTGAGCTTTCTAAGGTTCTTGTTCTTATTGAGAACTAGGAGTTCTTTCTCTATGGGAATGCTGCTGGGGGAGATGGCGGATAGTCTTAACAGATGAAGTGGTGTTGCTTGATCCTGTTGGTGCATACCAATCACCAATTGAAGGCTTGGAAGATCAAATGATGAAGGAAGAATCAATTCCTAAAGTGTGGAAGAAGATTACAATCAGAGGACAAGAGAAGTGTACACATATGTACATTAGCATAGTCATAGATGACTTAGATCTTTTGTTCAGTAAGAATTATGTACAAATTATCTATAAATACCTTGAGAAAAGTCGGGACATGTATGAGAGCTTATGTGACATTAGTTAGAAGTCAAGAATGAGGGAGATAGAAGTCATAAGATAGAGGAAAGTGAATTTGAGTTTGCTCTCATCACTCAGTTGTATTTTCTCTGAGTAAATGAAAAATTTTGCGCCCGATGTTTCTGCGTGTTCTCCTTCTACAGTAGATCAATTGTGAAATGCTTTTGTACAAGTCTAAGTTGAGAGTTGCTTGACCTCTGTGCAAAGTCTCAGCTTCCAATTGTAATCAGGCTGAGTGAATTAAGTGTAGGAACATTTATATGTGAAGCATGTTCACTAGTTCCTAAAACAGGCGCAGATTTCGAAGTCAATGTTTTGGTCATTGCTCCCAGCACAGTTTAAAGTTTTGCATGAGTGAGGGCTTAATCTTTAAGTTGGAAGATAAGCTACTTATGTCTAGAAGCATTTTGTAAAACGGGTTCTATTCAAGGAGAACCAAGTCTTAAAAGTTACAGGTGTAAAGTCGACTGTTTTGGATAACAATTTCTGACATAGGTAACTTGTGAAATCAATTTCTCAAGTTATACTTAACCTTTTGGAGTAATTCAACTTGGAGTAGTTGCGCAATCTCTAGGAGATGATTCGTATAAAGTTTCATCAAAAACTTTACAGATTTGATAGGTCAATCTGAATGAACAATGCAGCAGACTTTTCTGTGTTTCATCTTCTTCACAGATTTGTTAATTTCTGATAAGTTAGCAATTGATCCTCTAAATTAGTGAAGTGTTTGACTTACTCTTGGTATAGAGGTGCTCTAATCACAAGAGTAAGTTATTCTTTTGGAGATTAACATTCTCCATCAGTGGTATCAGAGCAGGAGACATCAATTTTGAAGAAAAGGAGGATTTCGACTGCTGCAGATTCAAGAAATTCAACACTTGAAGGATCAAAGAAGTGAAAGCTTGGAGTCAAAGCTTGGGGAGAAGACAAATTGACATCAAGAAAGGCAAAAGGAGTTCAATTCGAAGTAAAGGTATATACATTGTTTGTAAAGCTTGAAGTTTCAATACACAGGTGGATACAAGATGGGAGAAAGCTTGCAGATTGATAAGCTAGATAGGGAGAACTATCCAGCATGGTCCATGAGGATGGAAGCACACCTCATGAGCAAAGACCTTATAGCATTTATTACAGGAGATGAAGAAAAACCAGAATTTGCAGATCCAAGTATTCCTACTAGGGAAGAACTTGCAATGTTGAAGACTTGGATGAGAAAGGATGCTCAAGCAAGGAGTATCATCTACATGGCTGTAAATGATTACCTTCTACCTCACATCAGAGGTTTAGAAAGTGCTACAGATGTTTGGAATGCCTTGGAAGAGCATTTCCAAAATACAACTAAGTCAAGGAAGTCCTCACTATGGGCTGAGTTCACAACTTTCAAGAAGAAGAGCTCACAATCAATTTCAGATTATGTGGCAAGAATGAAAGATATTGCAGATAGCTTGGGAGTAGTGGATGAGGATATTGAAGAAGAAAAGTTGGTAAGACAAATACTTACAGGTCTAAGAGGTGATGAGAAGTGGAAGCCTTTTATCTTGTCCATAGAGTTGTCACTTGATCACTTTACTCCTGACCTTAATCAATTGCTAGGACACATGCTAACCTTTGAGCAGGATCTTAAAGGAGACAATGATAGAAGTACAACTCAAGCTATGTACTCCAAAGACAAGAAAAAGAATGGCAAGGGAAAGCAATCAAATGATGATGAAGGGAATTCAAATCAAGCCAATTTCACAAAAGGGAAGACAAATTTCAGAGGTAAAGGAAGAGGAGGTAAGAACAAAGATAATGCTAAAGCTTGTTGGATTTGTGGCAGAACAAATCATTTGGCAAATGATTGTTGGTATAATAATCAAAGTGGAGGATACAACAATCAGAATTATAGTCAAAGAGGTAGAGGAGGCAGAAACCAAAGAGGCAACTTCAGAGGAAGAGGTGGTAGGACATCATATGGTAGAGGAGGTGGAAGAAACTTCCAATCTCAGTCCTACAACAATAATTATTACAATTATGCATCAGATCAGAAGGATGACATGACTCTTATCTTAAATGCAACTCATGAATCAATGGGAGAAGATCAAAGAGTGTTTTATATTGACTCAGGGTGCAGCAACCATCTGAGTGGGAATCTATCCTTGATGACTGATATGGAAGCAAGGGTGAATGGACATACAGTTCAAACAGGTGACAATACCAAACATAAAGTGGAGAGCATTGGATCAGTTAAGACAAAGAGTGGAAGTACACTTCTGAGTAAGGTACTTTATGTTCCTACTATTCCTAAAAATTTGATAAGTGTAGGGCAAATTGTGGAGAAAGGATATGAGGTAAGATTTACAAATGATGGTGTCTATGTACAAGATCCAAATCAGGGATATAGAAACATAATTGCAGGTAAAAAGGAAGGAAGATTGTTTACTCTCAAAGTCCAAGGTAATGTGGGACATGCATTGTTTACCTATGGAGGTCAAAAGGTGTCTGAATTAGACCTATGGCATAAGAGGCTAGGTCATTTCAATGAGAGAGCTATAAAGGAGATGTCAAAGAATCAGGTGGTGCTTGGATTGCCAAACATTGAAGGGCAACATATGGTGTACAAGTGTGAAGCTTGTCAATTAGGTAAAGCACATAAAAGTTCTTATAACAAATCAGGGTACAAGTATTCAAACATGCTTGAATTGGTTCATACAGATGTATGGGGTCCCTCAAGGGACTATAGCATAAATGGATCCAGATATTATGTGTTGTTTGTTGATGATGCAACCAGGTGGATTACTTTGTATGTAATCAAGGACAAATCAGAAGTCTTCAAGACATTCAAACACTTTCATGCTTATGCAGAAAGGATCACAGGACAAAAGCTAAAGAGGTTAAGATCAGATGGAGGGGGAGAGTATTTCTCAAAAGAGTTTGATGATTATTTGTGGAATGCAGGTATCAAAAGAGAAGTAACTTGCAGGTACTCCCCTCAACAGAATGGAGTAGCAGAAAGGAGGAATAGGACTCTTGTAGAGTTTGCAATAGCCATGATGAAGGAAAAGAATTGTCCAAATTACTTATGGGCAGAGGCCATTAACACTGCAACATACCTTGTGAATAGGTTGCCTTGCAAAGCTTTGGATGGAGGAACCCCTTATGAAGCATGGTGGGGTAAGAAGCCTAGTCTTGATCATTGTAAAGTATTTGGATGTATTGCTTATGCTTATGTTCCTTCACAATTAAGACATAAGCTAGAACCAAAGGCAAAGAAGTATGTGTTTATTGGATATGATGATAGACAGATGGGTTATAGGTTGTGGAGTCCATCCACAAAGCAATTTCTTGTTACTAAAGATGTGACATTTGATGAGCAAAACATGTGGTATACAGGATCACCAAATGAGTATGCAGGTGTTGAAGAAATACAAAGGAAAGGAAAGGCAAAGGTAAAAGTATGTGAAGAAATTGTTGATGAAGTTGACTCTAGATGTAGAGTGCAGGATCATGTAGAAGAAGGGTCAAGATTTGATCCAGAATCAAATGAGGCTGAAACTTCAAGAAGTGCAGAAATCAGGAGATCTACAAGAGAAAGGAAAGAGCCTATAAGGTATAGTTATGATACATCTTTCCTAACAACAAAAGATTATGCCTACATTGTGAAAACAGAAGAAGATCCAACCACTTATGAAGAAGCCAAAGGTAAACAGAATTGGGAGAAGGCAATGCAAGAAGAGTATGATGCTCTACTTGAAAATGAAACTTGGGAATTAGTACCAAGACCAAAGAATCAGAAAGTCATTGGATGCAAGTGGGTATATAAAACAAAGAGGTTTGCAGATGGTAAGGTGTCTAGATATAAGGCTAGACTTGTGGTTAAAGGTTATGCCCAAACTTATGGGGTAGATTATGATGAAACCTTTAGTCCTGTTGCTAAGATGTCTACAATTAGGACATTGATTGCTATTGCTACTTGCAAAGGATGGAAATTATCACAATTGGATGTGAAGAATGCATTTCTTAATGGTTACATTGCAGATGAAGTATATATGGAGCAACCAGAAGGCTTCATGGAGTCAATTGGGTCAGATTATGTGTGTAAGCTCAAGAGAGCTTTATATGGGTTGAAGCAAGCCCCAAGAGCTTGGAATTACAGATTGGTCAAGTTCTTGAATGAATGTGGTTTTCAAGCATCAAAGGCAGATAGTAGCTTGCTAGTGAAGGCAAGTGAAAATGGATACATTTACATGTGCATTTATGTTGATGATATTATTGTTACAGGAACAGATGCTCAAGGAATCAATGAACTCAAGAAGCAAATAGAGAAGGAGTTTAAGATAAGTGACTTGGGAAACTTATCTTATTTTCTAGGAATGCAGATTGTGTATACTCAACATGGAGTATATGTTTCACAAGAGAGATACTTGAAGAATCTTTTGATCAAGTTTAACATGGAAGATTGCAAGATCTCAACCACTCCATTGGAGGTAAATCATAAATTAAGCAGGTATGGAGGTGAAGAGTTCAATGACATGAAGAAATATCAGAGTTTGGTAGGTAGTCTAATCTATGCTACCTTGACAAGGCCAGATCTATCATATGCAGTAGGTGTGTTGTCACAATTTATGCATTGTCCAAAGAAGACTCATTGGATTGCAGCCCAAAGGGTACTCAGATATATTAAGGGAACCCTAAGTGAAGGTTTGTATTATGGTTTCACTTCTGACACAAGAATCAAAGTGTTTAGTGATGCAGATTGGGCAGGTGACTCAGATGATAGAAGGTCTACCCATGGATATCTATGTTATGTTGGAGACAAGTTAGTGTCTTGGTGTTCAAAGAAGCAACATACAGTTGCTTTATCATCCACAGAAGCTGAGTATAAGGGAATGGTAGAAGCTGCAAAAGAAGTCATATGGTTGAAGACATTGATGAAAAGTTTTGAGTTTGATCATAGTACTCCAATAATTTTTGGAGACAATATGAGTTCTTTGTATTTGGCAGCTAATCCTGTTTTTCATGCCAGGACTAAGCATATAGAGATTCAGTATCATTTCTTGAGGGAAAAGGTACTTGATAAAGAGATTGAAGTGATGTACACTCCAACAAAAGAACAGGTGGCAGATATGATGACAAAGAGTTTGGATGGACCTAAGTTACAAAGGTTCAAAGACATGGCAAGTATAAAGAAGACAGAGAAAACCTCAATTGATGATTGAGGGGGAGCTGTTGGTGCATACCAATCACCAATTGAAGGCTTGGAAGATCAAATGATGAAGGAAGAATCAATTCCTAAAGTGTGGAAGAAGATTACAATCAGAGGACAAGAGAAGTGTACACATATGTACATTAGCATAGTCATAGATGACTTAGATCTTTTGTTCAGTAAGAATTATGTACAAATTATCTATAAATACCTTGAGAAAAGTCGGGACATGTATGAGAGCTTAAGTGACATTAGTTAGAAGTCAAGAATGAGGGAGATAGAAGTCATAAGATAGAGGAAAGTGAATTTGAGTTTGCTCTCATCACTCAGTTGTATTTTCTCTGAGTAAATGAAAAATTTTGCGCCCGATGTTTCTGCGTGTTCTCCTTCTACAGTAGATCAATTGTGAAATGCTTTTGTACAAGTCTAAGTTGAGAGTTGCTTGACCTCTGTGCAAAGTTTCAGCTTCCAATTGTAATCAGGCTGAGTGAATTAAGTGTAGGAACATTTATATGTGAAGCATGTTCACTAGTTCCTAAAACAGGCGCAGATTTCGAAGTCAATGTTTTGGTCATTGCTCCCAGCACAGTTTAAAGTTTTGCATGAGTGAGGGCTTAATCTTTAAGTTGGAAGATAAGCTACTTATGTCTAGAAGCATTTTGTAAAACGGGTTCTATTCAAGGAGAACCAAGTCTTAAAAGTTACAGGTGTAAAGTCGACTGTTTTGGATAACAGTTTCTGACATAGGTAACTTGTGAAATCAATTTCTCAAGTTATACTTAACCTTTTGGAGTAATTCAACTTGGAGTAGTTGCGCAATCTCTAGGAGATGATTCGTATAAAGTTTCATCAAAAACTTTACAGATTTGATAGGTCAATCTGAATGAACAATGCAGCAGACTTTTCTGTGTTTCATCTTCTTCACAGATTTGTTAATTTCTGATAAGTTAGCAATTGATCCTCTAAATTAGTGAAGTGTTTGACTTACTCTTGGTATAGAGGTGCTCTAATCACAAGAGTAAGTTATTCTTTTGGAGATTAACATTCTCCATCAGATCCTACTTCACACCAACCAAGAATAATTGCTAGAGAATATAGTGGGCCTCTTTAGCTAGCTAATGATCATAAATAATCACATATGTTGCTTAACATGATTCACTAATCAATGGGACAGATATGTACGAATTGATCCAAGAGCTAAAACTTGCTATTCTTATCTCTACACCTGTTCAATGTTTCGAATAGTTCTCTGAGAGCAGTAGAAATCACCTTATTTCATTTTGAGAAACTCTAATTAGCTTTGAAAGCTACCAATCATGAGTGATTTCATAAAAAATGATAGACTACATGTAGAGAATGGTGTTTAGCAAATCACACTATAGTCCTAACATTTTCGCGATGCAACAGTCAACAGAGTAGCGAGTAATGATGTGTTCATATCTCAGGATTCAGATGAGCGATGAAAATGAGACTTTGTATCATCATAGTAGACAATATAGTGAGCATATAAAGCTTTAAATAATTAGAAATGATCAATCATGCACTGAGAACAAGCTCTAAGAAACAGGCTCCCTTGAAGTTGGTTGGAATCTCTCCATGTCTACAATGTGCTTCCTTCCAACCTCTTGGTTTTCATCTGGACATTCATTCAACCCATTGATTCTCATTCTAATGAAGCTAACTTGAGCATCATCCTTCTCCATAGCTATGTAGTGCCTGAACATCTTTAAGGAGCAAGCGAGAGTCGTTCCTGAAATAAAAGAATTGGCTAATGAGAAATGTTACAATTGAAATTACTTGTGTCTGAAAAAAAGTCTAGGACCCAGTCATCGTCATTGGAGAATAGTTGAATCAATCTCATTATAAGCTTCTATGGCTTCTGATAGCGGTTAACCAATGTCCTATCCCCAGCTGCATGACAAAGTTTCTTGGTAACTGCTAGGAACATGAGCACAATGGAGATCCCATTCTCATTGCAATGCTCCATGACTCTTCTTTTGCTTACTTCATCATAATAGCCAATTGTAATGCATTTGGTGGAGCTCATAAATCTATGCAAATGAGTATGATTCACGTTTGTCTTCACCTTGCCAACAAGAACTATAAGTGAGGGAGAGCATCATTTAAGCCACTGAGATAGAAAGAAGATCACTTACCATGTGAGGCACTCCATAGCATGACATCTTGACTTCAAAGCAGTTGAAACAAAGAAAGATTGGTCTCTGCTATGGAAAATTACTATCCTCCAAAGAGAAGACATAGTCAAACCCGCAAAATCAGTGACCATCTTCCGAATCTGAGGGTGCTTGAAAGGCCCATCATCATTCACTGACCCCAATATTCTAAATCCATAGGGTATGTCTGCTATAAGAAGGGAGAACCGCTTTCTAGGCACAACAGTACAAATATTATTTACATCACTAGAGAATACAATGTAATATACATGCCCAAGTTGGTCTAGGCGATCAGAGAAACACTTCAGATGACATTCATCATCAAAATCTATCTCCTTGTCTTTTCGTCTAGATTTCTCATTCCTTGCTCTTTGAATGTGAGCCAGGAACGCAGGGGGACAATCATCTGATGCCTCTGCAGACTTATTTTTCTTTGGTTTCGGTAGAAACAAGTAGAAGGAGAATCAAATGAGCTCTTTGATAAACAAGTGGAAGCATGAAGAATTGATGCCTAGCATCAACTTCTTGTCTAGGTCAATGCCAAACATCCACTCTGTACTGAAAGTCAATGCCTGGCATTGATCTCTCCCATAAGTTAATGCATGGCATCGACTTATGCCACTATGTGGATGCCAAGCATGGACTTTCGACAGTAAATTGATGCCAGGCATTGAGTTTCAGTAGTAACTCGATGCCATGCATCAACGTTTAGTACAAAGTCAATGCTAGGCATCATGTTTCTACTAGAAGTCAATGCCTAGCATCGAATTAGTGGTAGGTCAATGCTAGGCATCGAGCCAGATAGAAAACCAGGCATCCTTTCTCAAAATAGAACCTACCCAATCACGAAACAAGATAAAATACTCTGATAAATCTTTGTATGATGAGGTGGTTGAATAAGTATGTATGTTATTCTTAGATCCTTTTTTCCTCCTCCCATGTTTCTGGTCTAACCTACTCTCCCTGTCATGTTCATGACTGTAGTCATAAACTATACATGAAGACTCAGGAGGTGATGATGAAGAGGCTGGGTTGCTTCTCTTGGCCAGAGGTCCAAGCAGAGTATCCAACCACCTCATCATACAAAGCTTTATCAGAGTATTTTATCTTGTTTCGTGATTGGGTAGGTTCTATTTTGAGAAAGGATGCCTGGTTTTCTATCTGGCTCGATGCCTAGCATTGCCCTACCACTAATTCGATGCTAGGCATTGAGTTTCAGCAGTAACTCGATGCCATGCATCAAATTTTAGTACGAAGTCAATGCCAGTCATCGAGTTTCTACTAAAAGTCAATGCCTAGCATCAAATTAGTAGTAGGTCAATGCTAGGCATCGAGCCAGATAGAAAATCAGGCATCCTTTCTCAAAATAGAACCTACCCAATCACGAAACAAGATAAAGTACTCTGATAAAGCTTTGTATGATGAGGTGGTTGGATACTTTGCTTGGACCTCTGGCCAAGAGAAGCAACCCAGCCTCTTCATCATCACCTCCTGAATCTTCATGTATATTTTATGAATACAGTCATAAACATGACAGGGAGAGTAGGTTAGACCAGAAACATGGGAGGAGGAAAAAAGGATCTGAGAATAACATACATAAGTATTCAACTCAGTCACCATCTCCTCCACGCTTAAGTCCTTGGAGACTATCCTTGACAAAATTGATATAATCAAAGTATCATCCTTGCTTCCTTGAAGGGCTCTCCATGGTGTCAACTTCATGTCATCAGGAGCCTCTTCAATAGAAAGGTCAACTTTCCTTCCCTTTCCCTTCAAATCAATCTGAGGGTCTGGCCTCGACTTCTGTTGCTTTTGGCCCTTGACCTCCTTGTTCTCCCGCATTGTGAAGATCTTATCCTGCAGATCCCAGATCTCACCTATTCCGAATGCAAGCTGAAACCATGGATCATATTTTCTCAAAGCATTAGACTTTCTATTTTCATCTAGTGCAATGCCAACCTCAATAAGGCATTGCTTTCGCAGATTATGATGTATTCTACCAGCCTCCTTCATGAGGCAATCTTTGTATTCATGGTGGAAGAACCGAATTCTCTCTATGGAGGAC
Source organism: Ceratopteris richardii (assembly GCA_020310875.1). Lineage (NCBI taxonomy): Eukaryota > Viridiplantae > Streptophyta > Polypodiopsida > Polypodiales > Pteridaceae > Ceratopteris > Ceratopteris richardii. The sequence continues at coordinate 67,493,450 of CM035413.1, read as the reverse complement.
ATCTTCTGCCTATATTCATTATCATTGTGGTGATCCCAAGCAAGAAGCTTGGCTTCCTCATTTGTAAGCCCAACATAGATTTTGCACTCTACATACCTAAAGAAGAATGTGGTGGGGTGCTCCTTCACCAGCTCTCTGGGGGCCTCTGTAGAGTGTGAACAACCAATAACATAATATGTGTAATCTTCAAACACGCCCTCATTGAAATCCTCCATAGAGCTGCACTTATTCAGATCCACCATGATGAGGAATGGCACAACAGTAGTGTGAGGATTTATCTTCATTTTCTTCTTAAGATTCTACACGTGCAAATTATGTGGCTCACTTATCTCAAGGGGCCTCCTCCCTGTGACTGGATCTGCTAGTGGCCTATGGATGATATTGACTGATAGGTGGAACAATTGCCCCTTCTTCACAAGATTTTTTTGAGCTATGTCCTCCCTTGTCTTGTTTTGCTCAGTACAAAGAATTCTCGAAGCAAGCTCACCACCAGGTGCAACAATAATGTCCTCAAAGCTAGAGCTTGACTCAGAAGACTCCTCATCAGCCACTCTCTTCTTTTTCTTCAATAGCTTCTTCTGCACGCACTGCTTACCCTTTGCCTTTACAAGGGTTGTCATCTTCTATTGTGCTGGCATAATTTTTCCTTCGATCCATGGCATCAAGTCTCTAATCAGGTTCATTGAGTCCGTGCAGGTTTTTGTAAACTTCTCTAGCACACAACACTCCGGGCACAAGAAATCCATCCCGCATATTACATCTTGTATCCCTTTCGATGTATCTACCAGGAAAAGGAGGTTGTCTGAATCCTCATCTTCATAGTCAAGTTTGAACACAAGGCCATATTGAAAGGCATGTGTTTTCATGATTTTGCATCTCCCATAGGCCCCTACAAACATAAGAAGGACTGCATTCTTCTCTTTAACATATTGAAGGCACCACTCTAGGTTTGTCATGTCCCGAAGTGGACAATCTTTCCTTAAGACCTCTACCTCCTTCGACCTCTACTTCCTAGTTGCATCATCCTCAGCTATTTTGATGCTACTCTATCCACCAGATGACATGCCAACTGGGTTGCTGGCCCTCTCAAAGGATAAAGATGGATGGCTTTTCTTAGATTTTGTTTGGTGACCAATGCCTCAATCATGATGCTAATCCACAAATCTCACTGTGATTTTGAGCTTCTTGACAGACCTTTCACCTTTTTACTCAGCATCCCTAAAATGGCCTTAGAAGCATTAGATCTTACATTAATGTGTTTTTCAAGCTGAAGGATCGATGCAAAGCATCGACTTTAGGGTGAAAAGTCAATGCCAAGCATCGATTTTAGGGTGCAAAGTCGATGTTAAGCATCCAATTGCTCCCAACAATTGATGCTTGCATTGACTTTAGGGCACAATTCAATGCCCGGCATCGACTTTAGGCTGCAACTCGATGCCAAGCATCGGCTTTAGGCTGCAAGTCGATGCCAGGCATCGACTTTAGGCTCCAAGTCGATGCCAAGCATGGATCCATTGAGGGTCTAAGTCGATGCCAAGCATCGGCTTTAGGTGCAACTCCATGCCAGGCATCGACTTGCACTTAAAGTCGATGTGTGGCGTTGACTTGCACACTTAAGTCGATGCCTGGCATTGACTTGCATTCTAAAGTCGATGCCTGACATCGACTTGCACCTAAAAGTCGATACCTGGCATCGACTTGCAGCCTAAAGTCGATGCGAGGCATGGAATTTTAGGTGCAAGTCGATACCGAGCATCAACTTTAGGATGCAAGTCGATGCCTGACATCGACTTAAGGGTGCAAGTCGATGCATAGCATCGAGTTGCACCTTAAAGTTGATGCTTGGCATCCACTTTCAGCCTAAAGTCAATGCATGGCATCCACTTGCATCCTAAAGTCGATGTCGAGCATCGACATGCACCTAAAAGTTGATGTGTGGCATCGACTTAGACCCTCATTGGATTGCGACTCCATGAGCACAGAGAAATAAACTAGCTAGAAGACATACTCTTTCCTAAAAATAAAATGGAATCTTTTAGGAATCTTTTTTTGTGGTGTGATTTTCTCTACCTCTGGGTACTATTGCCAACATTCTTCTTCGCCATCAGAGTTTCTTGCTGGTTTGCTGAGCTCTGTGTGCCTTTGCTGTCTATGCTCGATTGCTCTCTCTCGCTCGTAGATTTTGGAAATGAGAATGATCTCCTCCTCTGCTATTTATAGGCACTTGGGTTACTTGAACCAAAGACTAACTGAATCTAAATGAATGAATCCAGTTTCTAACTAGATCAGTGAACTGATCTAACTAGGATCCATCACTTCATCATTTTAATCTAAAGTGGAAAGGTACATCTGTCCTTCTATGAGTGGAAAGAGTCCTCCTCCATCTTTTCTGCTTGCTAAACTCCTTTTTTCAAGATCTGGTAGATCAACTCTCATTTCCCAACCCACGACATGATATCCATGTGGCAAATTCCAATATATTTCGAGAATAGTTACATTTCTCTATTTTTCTTGTAACAAAAAAGCTAAGAGTAAAGCACAGTCGCCAACCAACTTTCCTTCCTGTGAATCCATGATACCAAAAACATAATAATTGCACGACTCCTTTTGTTTGGTAATGTTAATAGACCCTCCAAATTATCATAGCTCATACATATCCATATGAAATATTCACTTATCTTCCATCTACTCTAAGGTGGCCATCATGAATTCCCATCCCATTCACAAATCTGATGTCACCTCCACACCGCCTAGTGACATCATATTTTGTGCATTTTCTTTGTTTTGTTTGTTGTTCGTGATTGAAGTCTTACCAGATGCCCTTTAGTGTATTGTGGAAAGGACATCTACACATTGGCTAAAACATACTTTAACAAGTCCTTCGATGACAATTTGATACATCATTTTGGACATTGATATATGAAATCCTTGGATGGCATCTACATATTGATATATAAAATTTTAAATATCATCTTGCGACTCAAATTTTGAGATTTCAATGCTTGAGAAAGTCAAAATGCAATCAATTTGAAGTTTAGAGTAATTCAGATAATCAAATACACCCTTTTTTCCTTGAAGCCATCCACATAGAAGTAACAGTTTTGTCAAAACCTTTGTGTGCTCTTTCCTACCAATCTTATGAGCATCAACAAACACATTACTTGATGTGGACACACTTCATAGTGTATCTCATCACCACTACTTTCAAAAGAGAATCAAATCTTTGGTTCCCTTATTAGTTCAAAAACATCAATCATGTATATTTGAGTAATTAAGTACTTTAGTGTTAGGCTTTAAGTACTTTAATTTAATCTGATGTTTAATGCATTTTAATGTACTTTAATGAACTTTTGATTTCATATCTACTTGATGTGACATTTGATGTGACATTTTCACTTGATCTTGGACTTCAAATTCCTTACCTAGCCCCACCCTTAACCCTTCTTGTCCTATCCCTCGCAGCCCCCTCCACCCTCCCTACCCTTTCCCTCCTACCCTCCATTCTCCATCAGCTACTATTCAATGCATAATTATCACTTTTGGTTCTTCTCTGGTGCTTGTTTTTACTGCTCCTAGTAGAGTTGGTAGTTGCTCAAGTGTCCTTTTGAAGATTTTGCAGCACAGTAATCATGGTGACATTTGTGCTTAGAGTTTTGGCTATTTGCTCTCCGGGAGAGAGAGCCCATTAGGTGGTGGGCAATTGTTGAGCCCATCAAAGTCATATTGATCAAAGTCAACACGGTCAAAGTCCAAGGATCAAAGTCAAAGTGATCAAAGTCAACATGTTCAAGGTCAAGTCAACATTGGAAAATTCAAAGCATTCAAAGTTCGGATGTCAAGGTGCATAGGTAGTGCACAATCAAGTGTTTTCAGGGGTTAATGGTTATGTTTTTTTGTAGAAAGTTGGATGCAGGTTGTAGAGTATCTTTCTATAAATTCTATAAGGTTCAAAGGGTTTCTTAAAGTGTTTGGAAGGTTCACATGAACCGTCTCTTAGGTAAACATTTGAATAATTGAAGCCAAAAGTGAAAGCGTACGCAAAGGTCAAAGTATGCCCCCCATTTAAAATTTTTGTTTTAGTCCAAAGTCACTACATGACAAAACAAGGATTCGTTGGCTGCCGACACTTTTAGACAATCTTGGGACATAAAGGTGAGTACCAAGATATGCTATCACTTAGGAGCATATGTGAACTGACACTCAACTCAAGGCAATGCATTATTCTTGGTTAGACTAGAAAACTGAGCATAGTCTATACTAAGAGAGAGAAGAGCAACAGTGAGCGTGAGACATAGAGAAGCAAGTGCAAGGTGTGCAAGAAGTGTGTCTTAGGTGTGTGCAAAGGAGTGTTAAGCAATGCAATCAAAGGTCACAAGGTCCCATTGAAGTAGTGTGCACGTTGACAAAATGTGTCCATCCCTCCCCCTATTTGAAGCTTGAGTGCAAGGTATGCACAAGTGCAAGCTCTTGGAGAAGGTGGAAGTCTACTACAGAGAAGGTCAACGGCAAAAGAACCTTGGGTATTTTTTAACTTTGTTGATTGTTCACTCTTTGGGATTTCACACAGAGAGTATTTGGATTGTGTTGTACATCATTATTGTACTTGTTTCTTTATAATCAATCTATAGAAGCTTCCGGTGTTTGTATTTTTCTTCTTATCTTTCTTCCTTCTCCTACAAACACTAAAGTCCCATTCTGCACAAGAATCCCCCAACACCTCCTTATATCTAAAGAGAGAAGGAGGAAAAGTTGTCTACATATGCATATATGTTGATGACTTGATTATAAGAGGAAGTGATGATGTAGGTATCAAATGGATCAATGCCTAGATTTTGAATGAGTTTAAGTTTTAAGATCTTGGAGTGATCGGATATTTTCTTGGAATTGAAGTTATTTATGTAAAGAATAATTGGAAGCCTTAATTATGTTACCGTCATAAGACTTGACTTGTGCTATGTCTAGGAGTTCTTTCTCAAATTTTGAACTCACTAGTTGATGTTTATATGAATGCAACAAAGAGAGTGCTTAGGTACATCAAGCATATTGAAAACTAAGGGTTGTATTACCCTTATGGATATGAATTACAACAACAAGGCTTTAGTGATGTTGATTGGGTTGATTTAAAGGAGGATAGAAGGAGTACATTTGGCTATGTTTTCATGCTAAGTCAGAGAGTCATCTCATGGATGTCCAAGAAACAACTTACAATTTCATTATCATCTACTAAGGTTGAGTATAGCCTTAGAACTTGCTAAATGCGAGATCATATGGCTCAAGAGTCTCTTCAAAGACTTGGATGTGGAGGTCAAACAGTTTACTCTATTGGAGATAACATATCAAACATTCACCTAGCAAGAAACCCTATGTTTTATGCAAGAAGCAAGCACATAGAGATCCACTATCACTTTATCACAGAGAAGGTACTAGCAAGGGAAGTGGAAATCTAGTACATCAGCACAAAGGATAAATTAGTAGATATCATGAACAATTTCATGGATGCAAGCAAGTTGGAGAAGTTCAAGATCAACCTCAACTTGAAGGAGATCAATGTAGACTAGGACTTGAGCTTGAGGGGAGTGTTGAAAATTTAACAAGCTCAAGAGTCTGTGAACCAAGGTTAAACTTCAAGTGCAACAGCACGTCACTTTTGGTTTAAGTCTACAACCAGTTTTCCATGAGTTTTTCAGTTCATGATTCTATATAACTTGATGTAAAAAAGTCCTGGATTTCAGAAGCATGATTTGAATTCAAATTTCACACCAATTTTGGAGCATTATATAAGTGAGGGATTGGGAGGAAGTCATGGTGATCATCTAGCTTCATTTGGGCACTTCTAGGCTGCCATTGGGAGTCTATACTCTAAGTCTAAGTTATGGCCTAGCTAAGCTAGCCCCCTTCTAGCTAAAATTTTCTCTCAGGCACATATTTTTTATCACATATATCTCATTCTCTAGTTATTTGTTTCACAAGAACAATAGATCATCTTGTTGTCATTCTTGTAAAAAATCTTTTGAGTATAATGTTGGTCTTATGTTTATCATTATTTTTATATTTTGAGCTTGAAAACTCATTGTTCTATCTCTACATATTTCCAAGTTACATATGTCTGAAGCTGTATAGATAGGTACAAGCTACCTATTCTAGCAACTTCTAGCATGTCTTGTGCAACAAGGTTGACATATCTTAGATTGCCCATATTGAGTGATCCATGGCTTCTTCATAAGCTTAATATAGTCTAGTTTCACTATGCACAATTTCACATGTTCAATCCTCTATTCAAGAGAGAAACTCAAGTTTTGATGGATAGTGGTTGTGAAGAGTTTGGTGCCAGAAGGGTCCATCAATCTTCTACTGCAACTAAGAGCGGGAATATTCCATAAATTATGGTATGTATTGAAATTTTCTAGAGCATCTTGGTATTTTCCATTATGAGTAGATTCCTTACATTCCTCATTATGAAATATTTGTTGATTTTCATCTTGTATTTATAACTATACTTGTACCACTTCATGTCCATTTGAAAAATGTCATAGCTACCTTCATCTTGGAAATTTACTCTAATTTTATTAGTAAAGCTACATTTGAAGTAGATAAGATATTTCACCAAGCAAAAGGCTCAAATTCTTTGTCGTTGAATACTTGTGGAACATATCTTTCATCTTTTGCAATTCTTCCTTCTATGAAATCCTCTTTCCTATGCAAGAATCCCTTAGGAAGTCTCATGTGTGTAAATCTACAAGCAAAAACTTGAGCTTCATCTCTATGCTTGTATCTAGAGACAAAGCTTCACTAGAATCAATGTCGTTATGGAATCTATTCCATTTCTTAGGAGAAATATCATAGTGGCACTCTTGCACAATGGTGAGAATCAATCTGAGGAGATCCACCTCATAATTTTCAATTCATAGAGATGTGAGGATAGCATGATTACCATGAGCAAGTGAATACACAAGTGCATGAGTGAGAAGCACACTAACATGCAAACACATGCACACATATGCATACAATGGAAGAAAAAGAGATCGAGTAGCGGAATCCTTGATTATCCAACTCAAAAAAAGTTTAGAATGCTATAGGATACGTTACTGTGCATCTAGCTAAACCCGAAAATGAGTCTTCTATCTCTTTTTATAGTTTTTGAATAGCTTTGGCCTTGTTCAGACCAAGTGTCTAACCTTGTAAAAAATTAGGTTGCTAAGCTAGTTTGGGAGCTTAAATGAGCTCTAAAAATTATGAAAATTAATACATAGGTTGTCTTAGTACTCCTCAAGCGTCAAGACTCCTCGACTTTGACAAACAAAGAAAATCTATTATGCCAAAAACAAGACTTTCAATGAAATGTACTGATAATGATGATTGTTTGTTGTATGTTTCATTTGGATAAAAATGATTGGCCTACTCGCCACATCTCTATTGAGTTCCTTGTCTACTTGGACCTCCTTGACCTTCTCTTTAACTTTGTCCTCTTTGGCTTCCTTGCCTCATGCTTCCATGGTGCGTTAATCCTCCTTGACTACTCACACCTTGTAACAAGTCTCTTAATCTTCCATCACAATTCCATATAGAATAATAGACTTCGGCACAAAAAGGTATAAAGAAGAAAAATAAAGTATATGTAGAACAATATGAGAGAGATAGAACTTTATCATCTGTGCAAATTTACAAGCAGTTTTGATCTGCATTATAGAATCTATCAAATAGCTTCAATGAAGCCTCATCCACGTGACCACCCCCGAGCCCATCTCAATCCTAATTGCAATCACAATCTCAATCCCATCCCCAATCTCAATATCAATCACAAAAGCTACAAAAATGATCATGATCAGTGCAAGACCATCCTCCCTAGCTCGTTGTCTTTGTCTTTGAATCTTCCTTTTTTTTCCAATTCACAACCAATCCATAATTCTTAGACATGCACTCCTAAAGTCTACATGCTCCAAGATAGTGTCTTTTTGCATGTCTCATGCAAGACTTCCAGACCACACATGGATCTACTTTTCATGTTCACCTCAAGAATTGTACCTATAAAAATAGAGCCAATCCTTGCAACACACTCATACACATGTCAACCACCAAAAAAAAACCAACATACCCATGTGCATTTCCTAAATCCACGAACATGAATAAGATGAATCAAGGCTACTCTCTATTTTAAGTACCTAAAAATGGAACTTTTCTGAGCCCTGTAACTCAAAAACAGTGAGAAATTGGCTTAAGCTTGTGAGACACAAAAATATTCAACTCTTCGAACTGTATTATAGTATTAGAGATGCCTTAGGTCCAAATTTGCTTCCAAATATCACGTTTGAGCCCTACAAAATCAGAAATTATAGAGAGAGATGAAAGACATGAAAAATCTCTTCATTAACCTATCTTTATGAAACCAAATGAGACATAAAACATAGCAACTACAAAAAATTCAATCAGGTAAAGTTTTTCTACTAAGAGTACGCTACCTTTCTATCATACAACACTTTTTCTGATTCCTTCATCTTCATGCTCAATTTTAAGCCACAAATTTCTTGTGACAACTTTCTAGAGAGAATGTAAAAACTTATTGCTACAAAATTTTGCAGACATGATGAGAATATCCTAAAAATAAAATTTCATTATCACCTACACATGTTCTTTTTTTTGGAAAATCAATGTGGGATCTTACAATTCTGCCCCTTTTTTAAGTGCTCTATCATCAGATTTGGAAAGAAGGATAATGTTCCATAAACTCATCCAAACCAATCGATGTTGAATGTTTAATAGGCTATGCAAACCACTTAGCTAAAATTTCCACTATTTGATGATTTCTAAGATGTTTAATTCTCCTATCCATTATAATTTTTGGTTCAAGCTCAGAAGTGGCATCTTCCTCATTCACATACATAGGTAACATATCCTCAAGCACCCTTTTAACCCTCTCGATCTCTCCATGAGTTTGAGGATAAAATGCAGTACTCATGCGTAATTGTGTTCCTATGGATTGAAATATTGCTTTACAAAAACTAGATGTAAATCTTGCATCCTTATAAAAAATTATACTTTTAGGTGTACCGTGTAACCAAAAAATTTCTTTTATGAAAAGTTTAGTGACATGCAAAGCTATATCAATTTTCCTCATGAAAAGAAAATGTGCCATCTATGTAAGATGTTCCATGACAATGAAGATGGTATCATGCCCACTTCTAGTCAAAGAAAACTTTGTTATGAAATCCATAGAGATGGATTCCCATTTTTTATCAGGCACATTTAATGGTTGTAACATACTGAGACTCCTTTTAAATTCAGCCTTAACCTGTTGACATTTCAAACATTCGTTCTGATCCCTCCTAATATCATATTTCATACATGGCTAGTAATATGAAGCTTTCACTTTGATATAAGTCCTAGAAAAGCTAGGGTGTGTAGAGAAAGGTGCATCATGACATTCATAGAGGATCTTTTCTTTCAAAACAGATTCTAAAGAAATACATAAATGAGAATTGTAATACAAATCATTACTTTTCAAATGAAATTTTCCTCATACGTAGTTCCTTTTCAATATCAAAATCAGAGGATAAAATAGAAATTTAACTGCATAAAAGTTCACAACTCAAATCATCGACCACTTTGTTTTCTTTTTGTGGTAAGTATTTAATATCAAAATCATATTCTCTTAGCAATTCGATCCATCATTTTTGTTTATTGTTAAGTAAAGGTTGAGTGAATATATATTTAAGGCTATGATGATTCATTCTTAATTCAAACTTTACTCCAAGCAATAAGTGTCTCCAATGTTTATGCACATGAACAACCGCAAGCATTTCCAAGTCATGTGTTGTATAATTTAATTCATGTTTCCTTAATTTCTTGGACTCATAAGCCATTCCCCTTCTTCTTGTGAAAGTATACATCCAATTTGATTTCCATTAGCATCACATGCAACAATAAATACCATCCCTAACTCAGGTACCTTTAGCACATAATTTTTGATAATTTTCTATTTTAATTCTTTAAATGCATTTTGGCACTCATCGTTCCATGTGAAGTCTCTATTTTTCTTTCTCAATTTTGTAACACGATTTTCAATTCCAGAACACTCCCTAATGTGTCTCCTCTCATATTGTGCCAAACCAAGGAAGCTTCTCACATCTCTCACACATTTGGTTGTAGGCCAATCAATTATGCTTTTAACTTTCTCAAAATCTATGTGAATCCCTTTCTTAGAAACAACTCTCCCCAAGTAAGTCACTTCCCACTTTCCAAGAAAAAAAATTTACTCATCTTACCATATAGTTTATCCTCTTTGAGTTTCTATAAAGCCTTCCTGAGATGCAGTGCATGTTCATCATCATCCTTAAAATACACAAAAATATCATCAAGAAAGATTATTACAAGTTCATCGAGATATTCCTAAAACACATTATTCATCAAACACATAAATATTGCAAGAGCATTTCTCAATCCAAAAGGCAAAACTGTGAACGCATAATGACCATATTGTGTTCTAAAAGCGGTTTTGGGTATGTCCTTAGACTTTACTCTAATTTGATGATATCCTGATCTTAAGTCAATTTTAGTGAATACTGTGGCACCACTTCGTTGAATCAGCAATTCATCTATATGTGGAAGTGGATACTTGATCTTCATGGTTTTCTTGTTCAATCCCATCTAGTCGACAAAAAGTCTATATGATCCATCTTTCTTTTTTTGAAACAAAACAAGTGCTCCCCAAGGTGAAAAATTTGGCCTTATCAACCCCTTCTTCAATAGATCATCAAGTTGAAGCTTCAGTTCTTTCAACTCATCAATATTGAACCTATAAGGAGTTTTGGAATAAGGCTCAGTTCCTACAAAGAGTGATGAGTAGCTCAGTGATGAGTAGCCTCTCCTTTAATGTCAATCCAGGAAGACGTGAGGATGGTATGATGACCTCGAGCAAGTGAAGGCACACGTGCGTGAGTGAGAAGCACACTAACATGCACACACATACACACACACGCGCACTCAAGGTAAGACAAAGAGAGAGGCAATGAAGTTCTTTCTAATTACTTCAAAAGTGCTCATACAAGTTTAGATCAATTACAAGCTAGCTTCAAAAATGAGCTCTCTAGCTCTATTTATAGTTTTTAACTAGGTTTTGGCCGTGTCCAGACCTAGTGTCCGGCCTAGTTAAAAACTAGGTTCTAGGGCCTATTTGAAGACTCAAACAAATTCTAAAAATTATGAAAATTGGTAGGTAGCTACTTCGAATGCTCCTCAAGCTCAAGGACTTCTTCGCTTGCACAAAATGGAGATACAAAAATATGAAATGGTATCTACAATGGCTCTTAGTGATGAAAATCACTATTGTTGTAGGGATTTCTTCTAAGGATTTGACATACATATCTTCGAGCTCCCTACTTGCTCCTTCTCCTTGTGTGTCCACCTCTTCGATATGCTTTAGTGTCCTGAAAAAATATTGACCTACTTGCCAGATCGTCGTTGACCACCCTATCTGCTTGTGCCTTCTCTCCTCTCTGACTCCCTTCGTAAGCTTCCTTGCCTTGTGAGTCCTTCAGTTCCAACACCCCCCCCCCCTCTCTCGTGTCTGTCGTCCTTGACAGACCCTTGTTGGGTGGGGTGTTGGATGTAGTATTCTACAACGTCTTGTGCTAAGTGATGTTCTGCAATTCTCAACCCTTTGGCCAAGTTCGTGAGTAGAGCATCCCAATCTACCGGCCCGGGAACCTCTAGATGTGGTATACATAACTTTTCTGAATGGAGAGCTTGTTCCACTGCAAACAACTGCAATAAATGTGATGGTCTGGGAATGAATATCTGTGAATGATATTCCCAAAATCCCGTGACAAACATTTCTTCAAACGTCTGTTTGAAGCAGGCTGGTAGATACTTTATACGCGCATGCCATGCATATACAACATTAATAGATGGTGTTGCGCTCATGTCGTAGACAAGGTCCTGATTACCTTCATTAAATCCAAGAGCTGACAAATGAGGCTCTTTGACATTCTCGAAGGTCCTGAAGGTGACCAACATGAGCTCAAAAATTCTAAGACACATTTGGGCCATGACATCTGGTACATTCTTGAACCGGATCCCCCAATGCCGAATCATCGAAATCATATATCCTATGGTAGGTTGGCCTTTAGGTGGTGCTAAGTAGGCATAATTGAGCCATTTCTCACATCCTTTGGTTGTTAGCACAGTTTTTGTGTATTCCGGCCACGACCTTCTTCGAAATACAGGGCAGTAGCATGGGTTGTATTTGATATACAAAGGCATGTTATTCCATGTCCTTACCATCTCAGGGTAGGTTTCCAGCAGACGAACCCTCCACGTAGGTTGGTGTATATTTCCCTGCTTGGCACTTGCTGGGATGTCGTCCGGTGCAAACTGTGTAGTCGAGGTTCGTTCTTTTGAGGTGTGGTGCTTGATTTCAGCATTGTAATCCGCCATTAAGACACAAAAAGGAACATACAAATCGTCGGATGTGCCGATCCACCTATGATGGGAGAGGTTTCTAAAGTAATCCGATTTTATGACTACCTCTTCTAAACGTGACATAGACACTATCTGGATTGCCACTCTGTCATCATGGGTTGTGGCCACTTTCTCTAACCTCTGCATCCATTCAGGAGCCTCGATCTCGATGGTGTCCATGCCTTCTTCTATTTGCTTGCCCCCTGGTGCAGGCATGGGAACGTATGGGTCTTCGAAGGTTTCCTCTATTTCAATTGGCACTAAGTCTTCAGGCTCGGGCTCTACAAGGGGAGAGGGTTGACGCTCGTATTGCATGACTTTACTTCCTAATTCTTCTAGTTCTGCTCTGAGTTTTTCGACTTCTTCAGACGCGTCAACTGTGGTTGTGACTTTGCTTGGTGACTCATGCTGGGTTGCCAGCTGCTTTAATAGGTCATCTCTTTCTCTTTCTAATTCTGCATGGGCTTCCAGGAGGTTGGCATGGGTTTCCAACACAATTTGCATATTCGCTGAGGGTATGGCCTTGAATGTATCTGGGTCGATTACCTATGGGGAACCCTCCATGGCTGCTTCCAAGTTTTCTTCGTTTTGTTTCTGTAGTGGTTTATTCTCCTCGAGTGCAGTAGACATGTGTTTGCGTAAGAGGGCCAGGTTGCGTCGAAGCTTGAGATTCTCTGTTATCTAGGAGTGTAGCAGATCATCCATTTGTTGCTTTTCTTCTGCATCTAAGGGGGGTGGATTGGCTACTAACTGCTCATGTTGTTCCTGTAAAGTGACATACTGTTGTTGTAGTAGCCGCTTTTCCCTTTCTAGATCAATGAATCGTACTTGAAGTTCTTCATGGCTTCGGAAGAATCTCGTATGTTGGTTATCAAGATGCTAGTAGTGCTGTTGTAGTTGAGACATACACTGATACATATTATTAAATACATTATTAATAGGGGTGGATGCGGGAAGGGTGTTGAATGCAGAAGGGAAGGGGAAGGGGAATGGGAGTGTGGATGCGGTGCTGGAAAATGGTGAAGTGGGAGGTGGGGGAATGGGAGATGGTGGGTGTATGGGGGGAGGGAGGGGTGCGGCGGTGGGTGATATGTCCATAAAATCAAAAGTGGATGCAGTGGTGGGAGTGATTGTGAACATGGGAATTGTGGGTGCGGTGATAGTGGTGAAAGTGTACACTGGTGTGTACAATTGTGAATACGAACTACCAGGAAGTGTGATCGGGGGAATGAGGTTTTCCGTGGCTGCGGTTAGAATTATTGTGTCACTGGCCGTATAGACAAGAGAGGTAGAGATAGGGTGTGTGGGTTGTGTGGATTGACTGACGGTCTGCGCTTCAGTATGGGTAGTGGACTCGGAGGCGGTGACAGTAGTGGTTACACTAGTTGTGGGAGGTGAATGTGGTGGAGTTGGAGGCAGGGGTGGTAAAGGGGGTGACGGAGGTGCACTTGATGTATGGGTTTCCCTAGTATCATGAACAGTGTGTGCTGTGCCCGTGGTTGTGGATCTGCCTTGTGGTTCTGATACTAATACATTCATCTATTTTCCTGATCGAGGGGGGCGTCTGCCATATCTTCACTCCGTTCTTCGTGATTGTGCAAGGGCGGTATGCACCGTCTCAGGTACTCCTAAAGCATCAGATATCATATCAAGTGTGTCACGGTATTGCTCGTCTACACCTTCCTCCTCAAGGATTTGGTTCATGAGATCTTTTCCTGCTGCAAGGGACAGTCTATGTTGCTCTTGAACCCTATTGATGGTATCATGGAGCTTTTTCAATTCCTTCGTATAAGCCGGGGCACCCTCAAGTACTTGCAGAGCTTGCTGATCATATTCCTGCTCTTCTTCCTCAGATTGTCCATCATGTTCCTCCTCTTGTTCTTCTTCTTCTTCACCCTCCACATTGACGACCTCTAGTTGTCTGGGATGGGGTTGGTCTGTAGCAGTTTGTTGTCCACTAGCTTGCTCTGCCTCGACTTCCGCGTTAACAGCTTCGATTATTCTGGCTACCTCCTCATCAGTTAGGTCTTCTAATGTGAATCCTTGAGGAAACTCTAGGTCGGTTGGTACAGATGGGAACACCAGATTCGGTCCATCAGTGTTGTGTCTTGGTAATCTGATAGTGAAGGGTTGTATCCGCCTTGGAAGTCGTGGAGTTGTCTCTGGTGTCAATGTCGCACCACGGGGTTGTGCACAGGGCATCTGAAGTGCACCTCTCATTTTCTTAGATGGCAGTCCTACGGTTGATAGTCTACGTTGGAATTCCTGTACCCTGGTCCAAATTAATGCCCTTTGCACTGGCACATCATAAGCCAAACATCTATACACAATCTGGGTAAGAGCACAGCATCCATACAGTACATACTTTTGTTTTTTATACCACCTTTGATGAGCCAAGTGGATTTGGTCGATAATCCAGTGGGGCATATTGATTGTCAAATCGAAGGCGTCGGCCAAGTATAGACTAAACCATATCTTCTTAGGTGGTATTGTGAACCTCTCTTGAGCGGGAAATGCAAAATGCTGCATGACCATTCGCAAGTGAATGGCAATTGTAGGTATCATTGCCACCATGTCCTTTAATTTCGTGAGATTCCTGTTCTTCATATTGTTGGGGACCATAGTCTCTTTCTCCGTAGGAATGTGCATACCTTTCATGTCTAGAGCTTCCCTCACCAAATTGATAGTCAACCTGAAGTGCTTGAGCTCATTGCCCCTTGTGAGAGATGGGAGGACAAAGGTGTTGTATCCCTTTTTGTCTTTGCTCGGAGTGAGGGTGCTAATCAAATATGAGCATCTTAGAAATTCGGGCTTTGGCAATTGGAATTTGAAGTAATCATAGAGTCCCGCCTTCTTCCATATAGGTTTCAGTCCTTCAGTATTCTGCAGTCTTTCAAATTCCCTGGTGAAGAAGTGATACCTGCCCCAGCGCCTGTTGAATTATATCTCGGCCTCCCACATGTAAGTGCCTTCACCGAGAGACCTTGCCACATCACTGAACCAATGTGAGTTTTTGCTGACCGGCATTGTGTGCCCCTGTGGAGGATTCTGAAACGGTATGGCGTGTAATGCCCTCAATTCCACTGGGCATTCCTTCAATTCCTCCTCAATGGGAAGACTTTCAATGTCCAAGACTTGGGGGTTGGTGCCTGCCTGGGAGCTAGTTCCTGCCGTATCTGCCATGTTACTTCTTGCCTCCTGACTCTGTGAGAATATAGAAACAAGTGTTAACATTGTAAAGGACAAGATAGAACCGTTTTCGTCCCCATTACAACATTAATCATGAGGTTCGGGAGAGATTAGTAGGCTATTATGTGCTCGGTGCTTGTGCGTGTAGTTAGGAATTGGGTAGACCTAGAAGCTAAGTGGAATGATGTAGTGAGAGAGTGATGTAGTTAGTAGGTGGGCATGGATTTACAACTGGGGTCTGGGGGTTTATTACAAGTTTTAGGTTGCCAAATGTAGTGGATGGGCTTTGACCTTGATTTTGTGGAGACTCTGAAGAGTTTGATAGGGGTATCTACTTGAAAATGAGGCTTTTTAGGGACCCATTTACAAGTGACTCTACTTGTGCTCATGGAAGAATATGTGCGCGCGTGATGTATAAGCATGGGCATCTGATGTTCGAGTGAGTGAAACATGCTCTACCGGGTGTGGCCTCGGTGTAGCTATTTGAGCCCGCAAGCAAGCCTTAGGCACCCAGATTTGTCGTGATTGTGGGCTGGCCTTCATTGACTTCTTGGGTACCCAAATAGACTTCACTTTCGCAGAAGAATTTATGAAAGACTTCTTATTAGTGTGGTGTTGTTGATTACTAATAAGAGGTTTTGGCCATGGGGTTAGCATGGTCGCAACAGGGTGTTCGCCTTTCCGCACCCACACTTGTTTCAACGGTTGAGATATTCTGCTTCGCACGTGTTTTTGGCCTCTAGTATAGGTGGTACTCTGCTCCTTCTGTATTTGATCTGCCTTTGGTTGCTGCATCCCTCTGGCGTTTGGAACAGAAGGGAGTGCCGTCTTATCCTTGACTCCGTTGTTGAGACAATCCTCTTTCTGCATCATACAGTTTTGGACAAGAATATTATTGTCAACTTCATGTGTGCCCCTGGAAGGACCAGGAGTTCGTGCCTTACTTAGTTCCTTGAGTGCCTCATTTTCCAATTCAACGGTAATTCGACTATGATTTACCCATACCTGAAGAAGTCCACTCCTTAGGTTTAGGTTGACTGCATGATCATAGATCCAGTCCTGACCCAAGACAAGAGGCTTAGTGAGGTCCTCATCTTGACACACTAGTACTTTGACTGTCATTGCTTCGTCTTGAATATAGAGGGGAAGCTCCACCTCGCCCATGCAAGGGGTTTCCACACCTCCCAATCCTATGAGATATGCTTTTATAGGATTGACAGTTAATTTTAACTTTTGACAGTAAGAAAATTTAACAGCACTAGTGGCTGCACCTGAGTCAATCAAGGCTCTTATAGTCCTTGCACCCTTTCCTTGTCCTATCTCTAAGATTATAAAAGGATGTCGATCAATTATCCTATGAGAGCTAATACCTGAAACTTCACACATAGCCACATGATATCCTTGATCTGCATATGCATCTATCCTAGGTTGCTCTCTACCCTGTCTTCTCAACTTCATTCTCCAGATGTGTTCCAATGCTTCTGCTTGAGCTTCTTCTCGAATTCGTCTTTCTTCTTTTTTGTGTTTCTTAGTAGTGTTGAGTCGACTTAGCATCTCTTCCGTCAGAGATTCCTGATATAACTTGACTCTGCATCCGCTTATGTAACTCGGGAGAATATCGCCTTCTAATGTGGCTAGTTGCACTGCTCCACTTGTTGAGATTCTATAAATGATCATGGGTCCATAGCCTCTCTTCTCTAGTTTCCTCGCATGTTGTTTCAAAGTATATACTAGTACTAGGTCACCTGCGTTCAAACCTTTATCCTTAATGTGGGCATCAAAGTATGCCTTCTGACGTTTCTTAGCTGCATATATCCCTGTAGCCGCCCTCAATCTTGTTTCTCCTAATCGTTCAAGGTCAAAAAGTCTAGAGGAGAGTTCATGACCTGTCCATTCATGCTCTTGTGCTACTTTCAATGTAGGTATTAAGAAGTCCAACGGTAGCACTGCATTTTGGCCAAATACCATCTGAAAGGGGGTGGCTTGGAGTACCGTTTTGTAGGCGACTCGATATGCCCAAACACCGTGGTGTAGCTCTTTGTCCCAATCAGAGCGTTTATTGTTCACTACTTTCGTCAGTACCTTGCATAGGATCTTATTGGTGCTCTCAGCCTGGCCATTAGCTTGAGGGTGATAGGGGGCAGACTTCTTATGTACTACCAAGAATTCTTGGAGTAGATTTTCAATAACTTCATTCAAGAAGTGAGTGCCTCTGTCACTGACTAGCTCTATAGGTAACCCGTATCTGGTTAACACATTCTCAAATAAAAACTTAGCTGTTGTTTGAGCATCGTTCTTTGTTGTGGCTTTTACCTCTACCCACTTGGTTAGATAATCTGTGGCCACAATGATATATTCAACATGAGAACCCTTAGTTGGGGGATTAATAGGACCTACAAAGTCTATTCCCCACTTAGAGAATGCTCATCCACCCATCATAGGTTTCAGTGGCATTTCATCTTTGCGTATAGGATACTGAGTTCGCTAACATACATCACACCTCTTCACATAGGTATGTGCATCCATGTGAAGGGTCGGCCACCACAAGCCTGCAAATAGAATCGCTTTGATCACTCCATTTGCTCCAAAATGCCCTCCTGCTACACTTTGGTGAGCAGTTTCCAAGATCTTGAGGTATTCACTCTCGTGGACACATAATCTTAGGTAACTATCTTTACCATGCTTGTATAGGTTATCACCAATGAGCGAGTAATCTAGGGCTTCTTGTTCTAAACTTCTTTGTCTGGCTAGTGTCATATCTTGAGGGAATGTTTTCGTCCTCAGGAAGGATACTAGTGGCTCACTCCAATCTGGCACTATGGACACTTGATAAAGAGTGGCATGTTCCAGAGGTGGTTTAGTGCAGCAGATTGGACATTCCTTGCACAATCTCTGGACATCACCTTCCATAGTCCACCAATGCACTCCGAGTCTCCTTAGTGTCTGTAGGGTTCGTTGCTTTGACTAGTGTTGCTCTAATGCACCTATATGTGCTAATTGCAACCACTTAGCGTACTCGTCCTCTTCCACACAACAGGTCAATACTCCTTGCTCCGTATGTTTGTACATACTTCCTGCCAAGATATGATACTTTTGAGCTCTTACTATCTCTCTGTCTTCTGTGTGCATTACCGGGTGATTAGGACCATATGTCAATACTGTCACTAATGGCTTAGCCCACTGAGGTACAACTTCCAAATTAAACAAGTAAGCATCAGGTAAGTCATCTGATACTCCTTGTGGGGCCTCTTTGTTGGGAGAAATGGTTGGATGCACTCAAGAGATTGAGTTGAAGCTGCTAGACCTGCTTTGCTCCAGCCCTCCTTTGCTTCAGATATGCTTAGTACACATGCTTAGCTTCCAAATGATACCAAAATATGCTATATGTACTTTGGAAAAGGTTTGAGTAATGACTTGATCAAAACAGATAAGTTTGTAAATCACAAAGCTCAAAAACTTGCTATTTTGGTATTGATACCTTCTCAGTTTTTCACTCAGTATGACCAGCAGACTCACAATTGTAAAAATTCCTCCTAGAGTTATTCAATTAGCTTAACAAGCTACCATTTGCAAGTGGAATGAGAAGAAATGACAAACTATACTTTGAGAAATGAGTTTAGCAAAATTATATGTACTCCCGACTTTTTAGGAACTCTGCAGAAGAATACCAGAGATCACTTCGAGCAAGATTTCTCTGAGATGGCTGATCCAATGACCTTCAAATTTTGTAGGCATGTAGAAGACCTTGAGATTAATCCAATGTGCTTTGAATCACTTGATTTGGATAAGTAGATCCTGAGATATGACCTGTTGAAGTTGACAGACTTGGAGTAGATGACTCAGATAAACAGAGTTGATGAATGTGTATACTTCTATTGATTGATGTAGTTGTACAATCTCATTAGCATGACAAGCATAGCTAAATGAGGTATTGTGGTGTAGGCTATGAAGTAGCACTAACACACACAGAGTTACAATAGTGGAATGCCTCGGGAAGTGAGCTCAATGAGACTAACTAACTCGCGACTTTTCAAGTACTACTTATATATGAAATGAGTGAGAGTTGGAATTCAAATTTGAATTCTTGGCTCCCTTCAATCACTCCTCAAAAAGTAGGGAGATATTCTCTCCATTTACACCATCCAATTTCCACGACTAATCAAGTAGGTGGGTGTTCATAAATGTCAAGTCACTAAGACTTTTACAATGGAAGTAAAAGATAATAAATCAAAGGTATGGGTTCCTATGCCCTTTCCTTCAAGTGAAGCCTTGATGAAAGTTGTCCAAGCTAATCTTCCAAAGTTCCAAGCCAAGTGTGAAGGCTTGAAATGCACCAAGAGCTCCCCCTCAAGCCAAGCACTTTGGCTTAAGTCTTCATCTTTAGTCTTCAATCACATCCTCCAATCCAATCATGGATTTGAATCTGCATAGCTTGTTTCCATCCAAAGCTTTAGTAAGTAAATCTGCACATTGCATATTAGTGGACACATAAGTGAATTGAATGTCTTTGCTTAGTAACTTCTCTCTCACATAGTGGTAATGAACTTCTATGTGTTTGGTTCTAGCATGATATATTGGATTAGCTGCAAGGTATAGAGAGCTTGTGTTATCTCCAAAGATAATTGGAGGTCTACTGTATAGACCTAACTCTGTATATAAAAGCTTTAACCAGATAGCTTCTTGAGTGGCATTGGCTAGCCCTCTATACTCTGCTTCAGTGGATGACAATGCTACTGTAGGTTGTTTCTTGGCTGACCAAGAAATTGGTTTATCACCTGCAAAACAAATGTAACCTGATGTGCTTCTCCTATCATCCTTGCATCCTGCCCAATCTGCATCTGAGTATACTTTAATGTCAATATCTGATGTATAAGGGAAGTACAAACCATGGCTTTGAGTTCCTTTGAGGTACTTCAAGATTTTCTTTGCTGCCTCTAGGTGAGGTACCCTTGGTTTGTGCATGAATTGGCTTAGCACACTAACTCCATATGCTATGTCAATTCTTGTCAAGGTAGCATAATTCAAACTACCTACCATGCTTTGATATCCTGTAATGTCTTGTATTTCATCCCCTTCATGAGCACTTAGCTTTAGGTTGACTTCCATTGGAGTAGTTGAGACTTTAGCATCTTGCAAGCCAAACTTCTTGACCATATCCTGTACATACTTCTTTTGAGTGATATATATACCTGAGTTGGTGTAGACTAACTCAAGACCTAAGAAGTACTTTAAAATTCCAAGATCATTAATCTTGAATTCTTTCATCATCTGTCCTTTGATGTGTCTAATCCCATTTACATCATTGCCTATAATGATGATGTCATCAACATAAACACACAAATAGATTACCTCTGTACTACTTCTCTTTATGAACAGAGAAGTGTCAACTTTGCTCATCACAAATCCTTGGTCTTGGAGGTAGGTTGTCAACCTGGAATTCCATGCTCTAGGTGCCTGTTTTAATCCATATAGAGCCTTCTTCAATTTACAAACATAGTTTACCTTCTTGGGATCTTCATAGCCAGGTGGTTGTGACATGTAGACTTCTTCAGATATCCATCCATTCAAGAAAGCATTCTTGACATCTAATTGGTACATGTTCCAATTCTTGGATGCAGCTACACTCACCAATATTCTGATAGTTGGCATCTTAGCCATAGGAGAAAAAGTCTCCTCATAATCAATGCCTTGGGTTTGTGCAAAACCCTTGGCAACCAACCTAGCTTTGTACCTGTTTATTGTTCCATCAGAATTCCTCTTTAGCTTGTAGATCCATCTGGATCCTATTACCTTCATAGAGTCCTTCTTGGGTACCAAGTCCCAAGTGTCACTCTCCTTGAGAGCTTCCATTTCTTCATCCATAGCTCCTTTCCATTCTGGTTTGGTGATTGCTTCTTCATAGGTACCTGGTTCTTCATTCAACAAGTCCTTTGCAAGATATACAGAATGTTTAGTTACAAGTGATGTGTCATACCCAAATCTGATTGGTCTTTTGCTTTCTCTCTGAGATCTTCTAATAGATTGATTTGAGGATTGTGGAATATCTTCTAGTTGCTTCATCTTCATCTTCCCTTTGGACTTCCATGCTTTGAACTCCTCAAGATTGATAGTGTCATCATCGTCTGAGCTTGGATCTTCTCCATTGCTTGGTTCTTCTTTGATTAGCTTTGGGAACTCTTCTTGCAAGTCATAGGGTAGACTAACCTTCCTGCATTCATTCTCATACCATGATTCATTCTCATCAAAGATGACATCTCTGCTTACCTTGAAGCCTTTGTTTGTTGGGTTGTAAAATCTGTATCCCTTTTGGTTTAAATCATAACCAATGAAGATACATTTTTCTGCTTTAGGGTCTAGCTTTCCTCTTACCTGTGAGGGAATATGCACATATGCTACACAACCAAAGATTTTGCAATGATCCAGAGAAGGTCTCTTACCATGCCAAGCTTCATAAGGTGTCATGCCATCAAGTGATTTGGATGGCAACCTATTTATGAGATAGGTGGCAGTGGATACACCTTCTGCCCAAAGATAATTTGGCAACTTCTTTTCATTAAGCATAGACCTAGCTGTTTCTACTATGAGTCTATTCCTTCTTTCAGCTACCCCATTTTGTTCAGGTGAGTACCTTGTGGTTATCTCCCTCTTGATGCCTCTTTCCTGCAAGAAATCTTCAAACTCATTTGAGAAGTATTCTCCTCCACCATCTGACCTTAGCCTTTTCAAGCTTCTTCCTGTTTGGTTTTCAACAAGTGCAAGATACCTCTTGAAACAATTAAACACTTCATCTTTATGCTTCATAAAGTATAAGATAGTCCATCTGCTATAATCATCAATGAAGGACACATAGTACCTTGATCCTGAAATGGAAGGGTCCTTGCTAGGTCCCCAAACATCTGTGTGTACCAAGTCTAGGTAGTCTTTATGCATGAAACCTTTCTTTGAATAGGGCAACCTGTGAGACTTACCAAACTGACAAGCACCACACTTGTAAATCATGTGTTGCTTGGATACATTAGGTATCCCAAGCACACATTGATCCTTGCAAATTTGCTTTATGGTTCTTTCACCTATGTGACCTAACCTCTTGTGCCATATTTCTAACTCTGAAAGTGTTTGATCCTTGTAGTTGTATAAATCAATATTTTTGGTGTCTTCTAGCTCAAAGGTAAACAATCTACCTGATTTTTCTCCCTTGGCTATCCTTCTGAATCCATGTCTTGGGTCCTCCACATATGCTCCATGTTGAGTGAACCTGACCTGCAAACCTTTCTCCACAATCTGACCAACACTCATTAGATTCTTGGTGATGGTTGGTACATAGAGTACCCTGCTCAATAGGTTCTGGTTACCATCACATGTCTTTACATTTCCAATCTTTATAACAGAGTGTTTAGTATCATCACGTGTTTGTACCTGATGTTTGCCTTTGGGTTCTTCCAAATCAGAGAGTAGTGCCACATTGCTAGCTACATGGTTAGAACATCCTGAGTCAATATAAAATAAATGATCATCATTTGTACCTGCCTTGGAGGTCATATTCATAATCAATAGGGAGTCATCTTGCTCCTCTGTGTAGTTGTTGTAATCCCTTCTATTTTTGAATCCACCTTGGTAGTTCCCTTGAGAGTATCCACCTCTTTGATAGCCTCTTCCTCTCTGATTCTTATAGTTCTTGTAGCATTCATCTGTGGTATGATTAGACAATCCACAAATGTTGCATGTTGATGAGTTGTAGGGTCTCCCCCTACCTGACTTACCTCCTCTGCCTCTTCCTCTTGAGGATCTACCTCTCCCTGCATAGTTTGCTTAGGAGGTAGAACCTTCTTCATCAACCTTCTTACTTTTACCTTTATCTTTAACCTTCTTATCAGTATATAGAGCAGAGGGGTTGTTACCTTTTGATTGATCTCTTGACTTTGTAAACTTTGCTTCATGTGTGAATAGTTGGCCCATGAGTGTTGTGAGATCTG
Organism: Ceratopteris richardii; assembly: GCA_020310875.1. Taxonomy (NCBI): domain Eukaryota; kingdom Viridiplantae; phylum Streptophyta; class Polypodiopsida; order Polypodiales; family Pteridaceae; genus Ceratopteris; species Ceratopteris richardii. The sequence continues at coordinate 67,469,835 of CM035413.1, read as the reverse complement.
GGGTATGCATGTCCATGTAGAGGTCCATTGCAGTGGTGAAGCTTTCCCACTTATCATCTGCCTTGAGTCCATTTGCTACTTGCCTGACTATTTGCTCCTCTTCAATCTCCTCTCCAATGCTTGCTAATTGGTCTGCCACATCTTTAATCTTGGTCACATACTCTGAGACTGATTGCTTGGGATGCTTCCTAAGGGTTGTGAATTCAATCCACAGTTGATTCTTTCAAGCCCTTGTGTTAGAAGAGAAATATGTTGACAGGGTTTCCCAAGTCTCTTGGGAAGTTTTACAGTTCCTTATATGAGGTAAAAGGAAATCAGATATAGAGTTAAGAAGGTAAGACCTTGCCAAAGCATCCTTTGCACACCATTGATTGAGTCTGTCTTGTTCATCCTTGGTGGGTAGTCCTCTAGCTTTGAATGAGGGCAATTCCTCATCTCCTGATATGAATCCAAACAAGCTTCTTCCTTGTAGATAGGTCTTCATCCTTAGAGACCAAGCTTGGTAATTGTTCCTGTCCAATTTGTCAATGAATGAAGGAAAACCATCTCCCATGTTACCTTATTTGCTCTGATACCACTGTTGGGAGAAATGGTTGGATGCACTCAAGAGATTGAGTTGAAGCTGCTAGACCTGCTTTGCTCCAGCCCTCCTTTGCTTCAGATATGCTTAGTACACATTCTTAGCTTCCAAATGATACCAAAATATGCTATATGTACTTTGAAAAAGGTTTGAGTAATGACTTGATCAAAGCAGATAAGTTTGTAAATCACAAAGCTCAAAAACTTGCTATTTTGGTATTGATACCTGCTCAGTTTTTCACTCAGTATGACCAGCACACTCACAATTGTAAAAATTCCTCCTAGAGTTATTAAATTATCTTAACAAGCTACCATTTGCAAGTGGAATGAGAAGAAATGACAAACTATACTCTGAGAAATGAGTTTAGCAAAATTATATGTACTCCCGACTTTTTAGGAACTCTGCAGAAGAATACCAGAGATCACTTCGAGCGAGATTTCTCTGAGATGGCTGATCCAATGACCTTAAAATTTTGTAGGCATGTAGAAGACTTTGAGCTGAATCCAATGTGCTTTGAACCACTTGATTTGGATAAGTAGATCCTGAGATATGACCTATTGAAGTTGACAGACTTGGAGTAGATGACTCAGATAAATAGAGTTGATGAATGTGTATACTTCTATTGATTGATGTAGTTGTACAATCTCATTAGCATGACAAGCATAGCTAAATGAGGTATTGTGGTGTAGGCTATGAAGTAGCACTAACAGACACAGAGTTACGATAGTGGAATGCCTCGGGAAGTGAGCTCAATGAGACTAACTAACTCGCGACTTTTCAAGTACTACTTATATATGAAATGAGTGAGAGTTTGAATTCAAATTTGAATTCTTGGCTCCCTTCAATCACTCCTCTAAAAGTAGGGAGATATTCTCTCCATTTACACCAACTCCACGACTAATCAAGTAGGTGGGTGTTCATAAATGTCGTCACTAAGACTTTTACAATGGAAGTAAAAGATAATAAATCATAGGTATGGGTTCCTATGCCCTTTCCTTCAAGTGAAGCCTTGATGAAAGTTGTCCAAGCTAATCTTCCAAAGTTCCAAGCCAAGTGTGAAGGCTTGAAATGCACCAACACTCTCCATATGTGAGCCTTGAGAGATGGTCTGCTCTCAAGTGAGTCTTCCCTTTCCTTACCACAACCTCGAAATCATATTCCATTAGCAAGAGAAACCACCTTACTAATCTTCTTGTATTGCATGGCTTGTTTACGAGATATAGCAGTGCCTGATGTTCAGTAAAAAATTTAAACTTATTTGCAAGCAAATAATGTCTAACATTTTTAACTGCATAGCATGCATAATCCTTCTCTCTCCGTAGTGGTATAATTTCATTCAGCTGCATTCAATTGTCTACTAGCATAGGCAATTGGAAGATCCATATTACCTTCACTGGTAGGCTACACGAGTACACACCCAATAGCATAATTGGATGCATCAACATGAACATGGAAAGGCTTATTCCAATCTGGTGTGGTCAAGATCGGTGCTGAACATAATCGCCATTTAAGCTCATTGAAAGAATTCTCACATTCATTAGTCCACTCAAAGTTAGTCAAAAGTCCATACAGAGGCTTTGCTATGATGGCATGCATGTGTATAAACCGTCGGTAATAACCACAATGCCCCATGAAAGCTTGTACTTCCTTGACATTCTTTGGCCTAGGTAACTCGGCTATGGCTCTCACTTTCTCTTCATTAGTGGATATGCCATTCTTTGACACTATGTGTCCTAGAATCTTGCCTTGCCTGACCATAAAAATACACTTTTCTGGGTTCAGGCAGACTTGATATTATCTACATTTGTCAAAGATTTGTCTGAGTTCAAGAATATGGGTTTGCCTAATGTTGGAATGAGCACAAAGATCATCAACATAGACTTCTAAGTTCTTCCTCAGGAACTCTTTAAATACATGGCACATTAGTCTCTGGAAGGTAGCGGGTGCATTGGTAAGCCCAAATGGCATTACTCTAAAGGCAAAAATGCCCCATTCAATGGCAAAAGCCGTCTTATGCTGATCTTCTGGAGCTATGGCTACTTGATTGTAGCCCAAAAATCCATCAAGGAAGCTGTACACTTCCTTGCCTGCTACTCTTTCTAAGAGATGTTCTGTGATAGGAAGCGGATAGTTATCGCGAATTGTGGCTGCATTGACCTTCTTCAAGTTAATGCATACACGCAGCTTTCCATTTTTCTTGGGCACCACTACAATGGGGGATACCCACTCAGTATGCTCAATTTCATAGACAAATCCAGCTTCAACCAGGCGATTTATCTCTTCCTTGATCTTGGCCGCATAGTTGTCATTGTATGTGTATGGAGTTTGCTTAGAGGGCCTAACCTCTGAAGTCATGGATATCGTATGTGAGCATATGTCAGGGTCTACACCTTTCACGTCCTTGTAGCTCCAAGCGAATACATCTCTATACTCTCTTAGCAAGGCTATCAGTTGGTGCTCTTCGTCTTCCGTCAGGTCATGGCCTATGTACGTGCATCTCTCTTCTCCTTCTTCCACAGCTACCACTATTTTCTTGGTGGTTTATTTGTTATCATAGGCCTCCCCTGATTGCGCCTCTCGTTTAGGCATTCTGATCATGACTCTTCTGTCATCTATCTCATACTTCTTAAAATTTTCCGGGACCTCAAACAAAGATTCTTCCTCTTCTGGTGTGACTTCTCTCTTCTTTCTTTTCTTTCCTTCTTCCTTCAGGGTCACATGTGTGGCTAGCCTTACATCATTTGTAAGCTCTCCATGCCTCTGGGATTGAAATTCTACTTAATAGAAGTCTTCTTCATCTGATGCAAAAGGTGGGTCCATAATGATTGACTCTAGATCGGAGTCACTTGCCTCCTCAAATGCATCGGGGCTAGGTTCACACTCTTCTAACACTGCCTCTCCCATGATCGGCTCTATGGAGAAGACTGAAATGTCATAGCCATCTTCATCACAGTGAGGTGTCCATTGTTCTTCATTGATGGCTACATCCATTGTTGCTAGGATTTCTGCCCAGCCGTGGGGTTAAAATTCTTCGTCAGGAAAGACTACAGGTGCATAGGCTGGGTCTTGAATTGATCTATGTGTTTCTTTTGCACCTATCTCGCTGGCATCTTCTCTCTTCTCTTCTTCTACTGCTACCTTGCACATCCATAAGTGGGTGTCTTCATACATCCAAGAGGATCATGATCCTATGGAATGCACCGATTCTGTATCATCTTTGGCTCTATGGAGGGGATTCCATTGGATAGGAGGGACATCTCTATGAGAGTAATCTTTGAGATTCACTTTGGTCGTAACACGCGAGTGTTGCAAGTACAAGGAATTGGTTCCCCAGTCCTGTACCACTTGCAACTCTCGCATAAAGGGTCGTCCCAAGATCATTTCATAGGCATGATTTTTGCTAAAATCACATATAGCAAATGTATGCTCAAACTCAACACCACATGTGGTGAGAGTTATTCCTTGTAACAGCCCTAAGGGTCTCTCTATGTGACCATCGGCCATTTGCAATTTCATCCTCGTGGGCCTGAGTGCTAGCTTGCCCCAACGCTTCCATAGGAAAGTGGTAGCAATTGCAACTCCTGCGCCTGAGTCTAGAATGGCCTTGATGGTGTATCCTTGATGGGTGATAGGAAGATATGTGTTTCCCTCTTCGCCCTCACTCATGTCCCCTATCTCCTCCAATGGTATTTCTGGCACTGTTCTCTGGGATCCTACCTGGAAACGAGGTTTTGCTATTTCTGGTACTTGTTTGGCTACATGTTTCCATAACTCTGGCCTCACTTTGAGTAGTTCTTCTAAGGTGAGGTTGCACTGTACTTTAGTGTTTTTCACTACCTCTGTGTTCCTAGGTATGACTGAGTCCTCATTTCGTACCATGACTGTGGGTGCTCTCATGCAAGTAGACTTAGCTTCCCATGGGCCCGTTGTCGTCGGGTTGGACAAAAGGAGGGGAAAGTAGGATAAAATTACTCAAAGTGTAAACAAAGTTCCTTCAAAGAAATTCATTCCTCACTTAATAAGCCATTTACAGTTAAGTATGAGAGAGGTATTTCTCTTGGGTCAACCTAAGGTCTTGTAAAATCAAACCACTATACGAAAAGGATCGCTTAAGGATTGGATGCACTCTAGTGTCACAACACGCGCTTCAAATTGATCTCTCTTTGAGTATTGTATGCAGAATTTCAACTAAGAGGACATCCTGACTTGCTCTTTCAAGTAACTTCGCTGCTTATGGACAGTAAAGTTATTAGATGATTCGAATGAACACATATGGATACTTTCGTACCTGTTAAATACCTTTTTCTATGGAGATCATTGTATACAATAAAATGCATAAAAGTAGTCAACTTCTATAGATAATCTGTGACCAACGTTTTCATAATATAATAGTAAAAATTCCTACAGGCATCGTTTAGTAATCAGAAAAGACAAATGGCATCGGCACACAAAAAAAAACAACTTACAGAACATGATCGATCAATGAAATCCATAGTATAAAGTAATGACAGTTGATTCTCATAAATTGCGCCAACACTTCAGCATTCATGTAATAGCAGAAACCGAATCTATGTATATCAAAACTTGAGTGAGCAACATCTCTGCGAATCTGTTATGCTCCACCTTCTTCTCGCTGCATCCTCTCTTTGCAGCTCGCAAACAATCGCCTCAAAGTCTACTCTCTTTACTGTTGCATGCACTCGTCCTCCCTAACTCTTCCTTCTGATGTTTGTCACCCTTCTGCTTTTTCTGTCTTTGCATGTAAATCCTCCACGCATCATATCAAATGCATTATCCTTTCCTTTATCAAGTTGCTCCAAAAAAAAAAAATCATCAATCGGCCTCTCTCTCTCTCTGATTATATGCATTCTCCGAACCTCTATCAGAAAAAGAAAAGCGAGGGGCCCCCTAAATACAAGTCTGTCTCAGAATTTCTCTGAACTTCCTCCTCCTATCTTCTCTTCTGAAACATTCACTTCAGCATCCAAGTCAATTAGATCAGAACAAAAATCGCTCGTCTCTCAAGTCTTGGTCAGAATCTGCAAGTCATTATCTAATTCTCTTCCGGAGGGTCCATCCCCATCATCACAGGGAGCACGATCCTCCCTCCTCAGAACTTCATCACCAGATTAAGACATATGAATGGCCTCTGTATCCTACCCCTGCGTGCCTCACTCTCCTCGAGAGTTAATGGAAACCAACTTAAAAATGGCAAAGCATATGACAGAATATGATCATGTACAGGCTACGGTGCCAGTATACTTATCATTCGCATCCGTCAAAGCTACGACATATCAAGGCAACATAATCGAAATGTCATTGTGCAACAATTTAGCACACATATGAGAAGACGACATCTGTTTAGACTTCAGAAACCTGTCAATTTTTATCATCTGAGAACAATCAACTTTTATCAAAAGAGAATTGTCAGATCAAAATTTTCTTCAGAGTAACATCATCAAAGCCTCTATGAACAATTCATAGGCATTATGGTACATAAGAGGGATAGAGATAAATTCAAGCAGTTGTTAATTAGATTTACCTTCGGCGACAGAGAATTGTCTGCCAAAGAAAAACGATGAATTGTCCTTCCTTCAGCGTTGCAGATGAACGTGGGTCTTCAGATGGTGTTAGATCAAACACATGCCGATCAGCAAAATTGCGCCACCTTTCCACCAGCCTGCTGAAGAGTATTCCCTTGAACAGTTGCACACGCCATCATATCAACACTGTCGCTTTTCCTTCCAGATTTCTCTACCTATTAGGCTCCGAACCAGCCCATCTTCTCTAGTCTTCTCTGTCTTAAGCAGCTGCTGCTCTCGATCCTCCCTCTGCTACAGCAAAGCCAACTCCTCTCTCTTTTTCCGGCCAGAAGCCTCCTTTTTTTTGTTCGTAGTACTGCCGTTTTTTTTTTGAACGCACCCCCCCTCCGAACCTGATCATCAGCACTCCTTTCAATCGCCAAAACTGCCCGATTCTTCCTCGAATCCGTAGTTCTAATTCATGACACGATCATCTCCCTCTTTAGCAACAGCAGCCCCACGTACTTCCGCCATGCCCCAATATGCCAGGCGTCCATTCTACTCAAAGGCTTTCCCATACACGATTGTTTTTAACACAAAAACTGCACACAATATTTGTCAAGTCTTTTTAGCCATGCATGAGAATGATATGAGCAAGTACCACATGACCTATATCATCGATAATTCATTATCTCAAGCAAATTATGCAAGTTATCAAAACATGGTGAAGAAGTTAATGAGGGATAGAGATCACCAATCTGCATTCATGCTACCAAGTTTTTGAGTTGAATGTTATGTTCCAAATCTTCAAGCTTGTTGTCGTATCACGACCACATCCACCCCCTCTGAACCTGTGCATCCTCCGGATGCACCACCAACCTGCATACACAACATTAAATACAAGCGAGGATCAAGTGGTCATGGCATATAAACAGAACTTAAAGAAAATTTTAACTTGATGCATGAAACCTGAAAACACATTGAATTTGATATACATTAAGAGAAGAGAGGTAGACAAAAATACCTCATACAACATATCAGATTACACTAATGCACTTAGACTAGAAATCATATGAGTAAATCGAAAACTTCTTAGCTCTCTCGTTAACTCGACCCAGTCGGATCTAGTAGCCTATCCAAAGCATTTGCATATACCAGTCTTCACTAACTCGATTTATGAAATTCGCTTCTGGCTTCCCTACTGATCTTCTATCATCTGAAGCCCCTTCAGACCCTTTTCTTATTTTTCTCATATTTTTATTCTGTTTTTCTTTATTTTAATTCTTTATCCCAGCTCAACCTTTATATCTTTGCTTTTATTTTTATTTATTTATTTTTCCACATTTTTCGGCCTATGTCGAAATCGGATGCGACTCGTGGACCTGACCACCCGGCCAGGTTTAGCCCACCCATCTACCGACCTGACATAGCGCACGATGCACAATGTCAGCCTCATACGAAATCAACGTCAGCTCGTGGCTCTAACCACCCGGTCAGAGTGACTCCACTCGCCTATCAACCCGTATGAGCGCGTAACAACATGTAGGTCAGGCCATACGACACAACTAGCGTCAGCTCGTGGCCCTGATCACCCGACCAGGGTAGTTCCACCCGCCTACTAGCTCATCGCAGCACCCAACAACACATACACATACATATAGATAGCTGGCTGGTATAAGAATTCTTTTCTCAAGATATATTCTGTCTGAAGATTAGGTTAGATGAGAGATCAAGAGTAGAAGTCGAAGTGTCTCACTCATCAAGTGTTTGTAAACACTACTATATACAGATACTTAGTCTAGGTCTTCCCTTCACCTTCTTAGGTCTTGCTCTCGAAAGTTCTAGTCCATCTTCTAACCTTACTCATATAATCCTGGTCCTTATACATTACATGTAATCTAATTAGTGGCACGAGATCTTTGGTCTACTTAATTTTCTTATTTAAACGTTTCTATATGCATTATATGCTTAAACATGCAGTCTTTTTATATACACATATACAAGAGAGAAGAAAAAACTGAAGTGATAACATCTCACCAGTATAGAATCAGAAGCCGCTCGAGCTTGTCGCCTTTAATCATTCTTTCATTTAAAAAAAACTTGAACTTGGTCATCCTGCAAAAATCAGAGGCTTATTTCACACGAATCTATATAAAAAAAACAATTATTCAAAAGAAGGAAAGTATTACCTGGCTTTATTTATATACATTGGTATTTATTTTCTTGCCGATCTCCGAAGATCTTTCCTGACTTTATTCTTCATAAAAAAGAACCTAACTTGATTCAAAATAGACATTATTTACACATATCTTTAATACAACATTTTAATCTATCTTTAAGACGTCTCACCCCCTTCACGTTCCCTACGGAACAAGGCAAGCTGTTGTAAGAGTTCTGCATATTCTGCTAAGTCTCGGCTATATACAAGAAGTGCTGTTGGGTCTACTTCCATATATGAATCACGGTTATCCGAAGTATCATCTTCTCCATATGTTCGTGCCCTTCGATACCTGAGTATACTTCTTTCATTTGATGATGGAATCAAGGTCTCCCTAGTGATACGATCTTTAATAAACTCTTCTACAGGAATTCTTTCTTCATTTTCAGGTGTAGGGAGCAAGTAAGTTGATATAAAAGAACTATCTAAGGTTCTCCTTTCAGGCACACTCCCTGACGTCTCTCTAAATCTTTCAGGAATGCTACCCTCAGGAATGGATGTATCATTGGAATCTTCACTGTCCATTCCAGATCCTAAGATAGTCAAACAGTCCAATCAAACCTAAAAAAAAACTTCCTATTAATGGTCTGATCACAAATCTCCGTCAGTACCCTGTAAGAAACAAAAATTAGTATTAATAGAAGTTTATGACTAAGTAAAGCACATACATTTAATTTAATTGTTGCTTTACCTGTTTTATTACATATAGACGGATTCATATCTTGTTATTTGTCTACATAGTTTTATTATATACATACATATATATATATATTTTTATATGTATATATACATCATCTTACGATGTAATTTAATTTAATCATTTTTCCTTATTGATATCCTCATCTTTATCATCTTCACATCCTTCCTCTTCACTTTCCTCTTCTTCGTCTTCATTTATTACCGTCTCATAATTTTCATTCTCTCTTCTTTTAAAGAGCTTAACTCTCTTTCCAGCAATTAATTCCTTTAACTTAGTCCCATCTAATTCTCTAAGTGAGTATGTTCCATTATCAAAAACTTTACATACCACATAGGGACCAAACCATCTCTTAACCAGTTTTCTTCGAGCCTCATATTGAGTATTCAATGAGCTATCATAAACAAGTACCCAGTCTCCTTCCTTCAACCTTTTTGGCCTTAATCTGTGGGACTTGTCAAATGCAATTTTATTTTTCTCTCTAGAAGCTCTAAGCTTAAATGCAGCTTCTTCTACCAGATTTTTCCCTCTTTCTAGTTGAAGAATCCGCACTGCTAGAAGATCTTCTCTTGACACCTCATCTTCCCAAGGCAAGGAAGTCCATGCTAAAGCATGTGACTCCGTCGGCAAAATAGGTTTCTGACAATACATCAATTCCGCTGGCATATATCCGGTAGTTCTAGTATATGTCATCCTATCTGCCCAAAGGGCAAATGGAAGGTAATTTGGCCAATTCTTTAAAGCCTTAGCCAAAGCTTTAATAATTGGTGGGTGACCACGTTCAATTTTTCCATTAGCTTCAGGATTGTAAGCGGTGGTGAGTGATAATCGAATTCCGTATTTTTTAAAGAAGTCTTCAGCTTCCTTAGCATCAAGTTCACCTCTATCGGCAACTATTTTCTCCACATAACCAAATCTACTAAACACATCTTCTAGTAGAAATTTGCATACATTGCTTGTAGTTTTCGTCCTTAGAGCTCTTCCTTCAACATGATTTGTTAGGTCTTCTCTTGCTAATACAATATACCTCATCTGATGCACCCCTAATGGCATTGTAACTAAATCAACAACCCATTTATAGTGAATATTAAGAGGATATGTTGGATGTAATTCATCTCTGTGTCTAACATTGGAGTACATCTGACAAGGTTTACAAGTGGCTACGTAATTTTGGGTATCCACATACATCCCAGGCCACCAGTATCTTTCCCTTATCTTTTCATAAGTTCCTTGAAAGCCTTTATGACCGGCCCATAGTGAGCTATGCATTTCACGCATAATCCTTCCTCTCGATTCTTCACAACCTACAACTCGCTGGGATATCTTTCCCATTCTAGTGCTTCGCTTCCAGAGTAATCCATCTTTCAGGAAATAATTGCTTGACTTTCTTCGAATGGTACGAAATTTTTCTTTGCTCCAACTAAAATCAGGACACTTCATACTTAAATATCTCCCAATTTCCTTCCACTCATTTTCATATTCGTCTTCATTGAATCTTTCTGTTATTCCTATTTGAATCTTGTAAGGTTCTTCTTCTATCCATCTGTTATCTTTCCCTCTTCCTAAGCTATTTTGAACTTCCTTTGAAGACTCAATACAAATTCCAAGCCTTTCATTTTGACGCTTAGGCTCTTTTCTATTTAGTCCAGTAGATGCTTCATTTAGGCTTAGATTATGTACATGTGAAGCATAAAAGTCCAGACCTATCTCTTCATCATTAGAAGTCATCAAATCTTCATTTTCATATATAGCTCGTGATAGCATATCAGCCACCACATTATTCCTTCCAGCTATATGAACAAACTCAGGGTTTAGCGACTTAATATATGCTATCCATCTTAACATGGCAATATCTGCAGTGGAACAATTCACGATCATTCCCAACAATGGTAAACAATCTGTTTCTACTACCACATTTGCCCCAATCAGATATTCTTTATCATTTTTTAGCGCAGTCACTATTCCCCAAAGCTCCCGCTTAATTTGGGGATAACCTCTCTGGCGAACATTTAAAACTTTAGCTCCGAAACGAATTGCATATCTTTTTCCTTCATCATCCTCTTGGCCAATCGCCCAACCTATACCTGTCGGACTTGTATCTATGGTGATATAAATTTCTTTATTATCAGTATAATCAACCTTTCTGAGCAATGGAGCTTCTGCAAGTGCTTTCTTTAATTTTCTTACTGCTTGAGTATGGATATCTTTCCATTGAAATCTTTGCCCTTTCCTAAGTAATTGATAAAGTGGATCAGCAATATGGGCAAAATGGGGAATCCATACAACATAGAAAACACATGCCCCAAGAAATCTCCTCACTTCAGTGATCGAGGAGCAGACCTCTTTCATGTGTTGGATGGCATCTACTTTCTTTGGACATGGCTTCCTTCCTTTAGGTCCACATAAACTTCCTACAATTAAAACCTCTTGCACTCCAAATACTGATTTTTCAGCAGACAATGTCAAATGAACCTCTTCCAGCCGACTAAGAATGGATTCACAATCAGTTATGTGCCTTTTAACAAAATTCCTACATCCATCCTCATCAAGAGTCTCGTCTCTATCTCTTTCTTCACAGCCTTTAATAGGAACATCATCAATGAATGGCATAGTCAGATGTGGGATAAAATCCCTAAGAACTTTATGCATACCATTCATCATGTGTGCCACTGAGTTCGTGGCACCTTGCGGCAAAGTGCACATGCGCACAAGCCCAAGTGGCGTCCTCATAGTCGTCAAATCGCGGCTTTCAAGAGCTAGCTGGAATTGATCATATCCAGAGTGCAAATCTCCCATTGAATAAATAGATCTTCCTGCAAAAGCTTCTGCATATTCGTCTACAATAGGCCCAGTTCCCATATTTCTAATTGTCACTTTGTTCACTGGCTGTAGATCTTGGATAAATCTTAATGACCCATTCTTTTTTGGTACAATAAACCAACGGTTAGAATAGGGAGCACTTGATGGCTCAAGAATCCCCATTCTAATTTTGTCATTCAACAGATCAATTAGCTTTGAAATATGAGCTTTTGGTACTGGAATCGGTCTGAGATTCCAAGGTACATGTGGAATTGTGAAAATTATCATAGGTGTCACCACAGACGGATCTACACATCCAATTTCTTGGGCATTGAAAGAAAAAGCTTTTCCATGCTTAAATAACATTCGAGAGAATACATCCTTCTCTTTTTCGCTGAGGAAACCATCTTTCCCTAATTGAATTTGCTCGAGAGTTTCTTTAGTGAATTCATGGCCTATTTTTCTCTTATCTCTGAGAGGTGGCTGATTTTTTACATCATCCATAAGTTTATTACTATCTTCAGGAAGTGGAACTGCGACTGGTTTTATCTTTTTATCAATTGTTTTGTATTTTGTTTCAACGAAGACTTCTTTACCTATTTCATCTTGCTCAAACTTTGCTATTTCCTTATACATGGAAATAGAGTGCGTTTGAATCACATAATCATTCCTTTTTCCTTGAATTAACTCTTGCAGATCAAACAATGTGTCTGCAAAGGATATCTCGTCAAAGACTCCAGAGATTTCCTCGTCGAAGTTAAGCACTCTACATCCATGGAAATTTCTTTGAAGATCCACTATGTATTGTTTTTCCCGCTTTTTTAACTCAGAAAAAACACGAAACTGAAATGAATTTGTCGAAGAAAGTGCGATAAAACTTGATATAAACATATTTACATTCGGGATCTTTTCACCTTTCAAGCTTTCATAGTCCCGACTTATGAAAGCTTCCTTTAAAAACTTTGATCCTCGTATTCTTCAGGAATAGGCCTTGTCCGAAGAGAAGTTCTATTCCTGATGTGATCCACACATACCGTCATAAATTGAACTGCCTTTTTCCCATCCTTACTACGGATTCGCGCATAAGCCGATCCATCTTCTAAGACTCTTGTTTCCATTCTTAAGGCAGTAATATATGGCTGCCCTAGAATCAATGAGTAACTAGAATGATCTTGTACGAAAAAATTTTGATAATCACTGACATCTCCAATTGTAACTAGAACCTGCGGGCATGCACCAAACAACTCACCTGGCATTGAGTTCGCAGCCTTAATTCTCCAACCAGGCTGCATGTCTATTGGCCATTTCCCCTTCATATAGAGATCTTTGGACATCAAGTTAACTTCAGACCCATGATCAATAAGAGCGACAACTGGAGTGCTAATTTTCTCTAATCTTACCAACGTCTCAGTTGTGGCTCGGGCCCAATGATCTTTAGTGTAATAACTCGAAGGGGTTATGTCGGAAGAATTCTTTTCCAAGGATATTTCCTCATGCATGCACGGTTGAACATTAGTCTCAATTGGTTCAAGTATATTTTTTAGCTCTTGAACTTGCGCTTGCACAGTATGATCGGGAGTCTCTTCATCCATTCTTTCAATTTCTTGCATGTCAGCTATTGGTTGTCGTTTCCTTCTTAAGAGGTCAATTATTACTTCTAGAAATTCTCTTTTTGCTATTCCCAGTAACTCATCGAGTGTAAATTCGATTACACTATCGAGCACTCTTTTTTCGAGAACTTGTTTAAGATTTGTGGCTTGCTCTATATGCGATTTTAACATATATGAGGGATTTCTCACTTTTCCTTGTCCTTTTTTCACAGGTTGCATTTCTTGATCTTGAGGAGGAATATTATCGTGGGTAGAGACTGGCATCTCAGCAGAAGTAGGAATTTGAACTTGAGTCGCAATTTTATTTGGTTGGATTATTGTTGGTTGTGATGGTGGATCTATTTGGTTTGTTTGTGTTGGATGGCTTTGGTTTGGTATCTAAGATTGTTCATGCGAGGCTTCTACTTGACGCCTAGTCCTCCTTTTCTCCTCTTCACCCTCATTGGTTCTTCTTCGTTTCTCCTCCACTACTGCTTCATGCTCTACCGAAGATCATAGGTATGTAACAACCGAAAGAGTGTCTACTGGATCATCCCATCCACTTACCCCTCGGATTTCATTACTAGCTGTCTTTAAAATTTCATGATGCATCTTCCCGCGGTCTAAGGACTTTATTACTTTAGACCACGGTTCTAAATCATTATTTTCGTCAACTACCTGACATGCATACGTATGCGATGTTGAAGCAACGTTTTCACAAGTGCCAGGGAAGAATATTTTCATTCCTCCCCGACCAAAATTAATGTTTACCTTTTCTCCAGTCTTAGAATCATATATCATCTTTTCCTTAACGAATACCAAGTTCTTTGCTAATGCTTCTTTGAAGCTCTCACATGAGTATCTGTTATGCTCCAAAGAGTCACACCAAATACATCTTTTAATTTCTGGAGCTTTTGGATTTTTAGGTGCCAATATCCACTTCTTCTGACTACCCGCTCATGAAATGGCTGAATGGCACTTCGTCTTTTCTCGTCTTGCTGAAAGCGCAGAAGTTGGGTTATAACATCCATCGTTGCGTCGCCCATAAATGGTCAAGCACAATGAGCTCACTCAACTGCACCACTCTTTAAACTAGGATCAGGATCTCTACTCTCTCCTCCTTTCACGTCGGGTTCACCAGGTATGTCGTCGGGTTGGACAAAAGGAGGGGAAAGTAGGATAAAATTACTCAAAGTGTAAACAAAGTTCCTTCAAAGAAATTCATTCCTCACTTAATAAGCCATTTACAGTTAAGTATGAGAGAGGTATTTCTCTTGGGTCAACCTAAGGTCTTGTAAAATCAAACCACTATACGAAAAGGATCGCTTAAGGATTGGATGCACTCTAGTGTCACAACACGTGCTTCAAATTGATCTCTCTTTGAGTATTGTATGCAGAATTTCAACTAAGAGGACATCCTGACTTGCTCTTTCAAGTAACTTCGCTGCTTATGGACAGTAAAGTTATTAGATGATTCGAATGAACACATATGGATACTTTCGTACCTGTTAAATACCTTTTTCTATGGAGATCATTGTATACAATAAAATGCATAAAAGTAGTCAACTTCTATAGATAATCTGTGACCAACATTTTCATAATATAATAGTAAAAATTCCTACAGGCATCGTTTAGTAATCAGAAAAGACAAATGGCATCGGCACACAAAAAAAAACAACTTACAGAACATGATCGATCAATGAAATCCATAGTATAAAGTAATGACAGTTGATTCTCATAAATTGCGCCAACACTTCAACATTCATGTAATAGCAGAAACCGAATCTATGTATATCAAAACTTGAGTGAGCAACATCTCTGCGAATCTGTTATGCTCCACCTTCTTCTCGCTGCATCCTCTCTTTGCAGCTCGCAAACAATCGCCTCAAAGTCTACTCTCTTTACTGTTGCATGCACTCGTCCTGCCTAACTCTTCCTTCTGATGTTTGTCACCCTTCTGCTTTTTCTGTCTTTGCATGTAAATCCTCCACGCATCATATCAAATGCATTATCCTTTCCTTTATCAAGTTGCTCCAAAAAAAAAAAATCATCAATCGGCCTCTCTCTCTCTCTGATTATATGCATTCTCCGAACCTCTATCAGAAAAAGAAAAGCGAGGGGCCCCCTAAATACAAGTCTGTCTCAGAATTTCTCTGAACTTCCTCCTCCTATCTTCTCTTCTGAAACATTCACTTCAGCATCCAAGTCAATTAGATCAGAACAAAAATCGCTCGTCTCTCAAGTCTTGGTCAGAATCTGCAAGTCATTATCTAATTCTCTTCCGGAGGGTCCATCCCCATCATCACAGGGAGCACGATCCTCCCTCCTCAGAACTTCATCACCAGATTAAGACATATGAATGGCCTCTGTATCCTACCCCTGCGTGCCTCACTCTCCTCGAGAGTTAATGGAAACCAACTTAAAAATGGCAAAGCATATGACAGAATATGATCATGTACAGGCTACGGTGCCAGTATACTTATCATTCGCATCCGTCAAAGCTACGACATATCAAGGCAACATAATCGAAATGTCATTGTGCAACAATTTAGCACACATATGAGAAGACGACATCTGTTTAGACTTCAGAAACCTGTCAATTTTTATCATCTGAGAACAATCAACTTTTATCAAAAGAGAATTGTCAGATCAAAATTTTCTTCAGAGTAACATCATCAAAGCCTCTATGAACAATTCATAGGCATTATGGTACATAAGAGGGATAGAGATAAATTCAAGCAGTTGTCAATTAGATTTACCTTCGGCGACAGAGAATTGTCTGCCAAAGAAAAACGATGAATTGTCCTTCCTTCAGCGTTGCAGATGAACGTGGGTCTTCAGATGGTGTTAGATCAAACACATGCCGATCAGCAAAATTGCGCCACCTTTCCACCAGCCTGCTGAAGAGTATTCCCTTGAACAGTTGCACACGCCATCATATCAACACTGTCGCTTTTCCTTCCAGATTTCTCTACCTATCAGGCTCCGAACCAGCCCATCTTCTCTAGTCTTCTCTGTCTTAAGCAGCTGCTGCTCTCGATCCTCCCTCTACTACAGCAAAGCCAACTCCTCTCTCTTTTTCCGGCCAGAAGCCTCCTTTTTTTTGTTCGTAGTACTGCCGTTTTTTTTTTGAACGCACCCCCCCTCCGAACCTGATCATCAGCACTCCTTTCAATCGCCAAAACTGCCCGATTCTTCCTCGAATCCGTAGTTCTAATTCATGACACGATCATCTCCCTCTTTAGCAACAGCAGCCCCACGTACTTCCGCCATGCCCAAATATGCCAGGCGTCCACACTACTCAAAGGCTTTCCCATACACGATTGTTTTTAACACAAAAACTGCACACAATATTTGTCAAGTCTTTTTAGCCATGCATGAGAATGATATGAGCAAGTACCACATGACCTATATCATCGATAATTCATTATCTCAAGCAAATTATGCAAGTTATCAAAACATGGTGAAGAAGTTAATGAGGGATAGAGATCACCAATCTGCATTCATGCTACCAAGTTTTTGAGTTGAATGTTATGTTCCAAATCTTCAAGCTTGTTGTCGTATCACGACCACACCGTGAAGTGGGGTAATTTTTGCAGAGAGTTAGACTCAAAGTCTAATCTTTCCTGAGATTGGGTGCTCTCCTGCTCTTCATAAATGGATGGGATGTCTTGTGGAAATTGGTCGTGTGCATCATCCACAAGTTCAATGGGAGGAGGGACTTCACTCTCTTTAGCCCATTTGTCTTCTTGAATCTCACGTAGGAATTCTGGTGTGAACCAATTCATAGAAGATGATGTGTCTGGCTCCGTAGAGTTAGCCACATAGGCTTCCTGGGTAGGAAGACCTGCCCTTTCACTTGCCTTGCCCTTGTGTTGAGAGGCGGGTTCCTTTTCTGATTGTGCAATTAGCCTCTATTCTTTCTAACAGTCCTTCAAAGTGCAGCTGCGTCTTGGCTGAGCTAGATATGTTAAAAAGGCGGCTGGCTTCAAACATGGTTTGAGCCAACTCCACCATCTTAGCACAAATTTTAGTTCGTTCAAGCTCTAACTCTGCTCTAGGGTAGCACTTTCCATGATCAGTTACGTTTGGCCCATCTTGGATTCTAGCCTGATATGCTTTAAGCATCATGTTTAGGTCCTCGGGAGTGGGATCTGCTAGGACTGATCCTACTCTAGGGGGTGGTGGGATTAGGTGAGGCGGGTTGGAAGGTGGCGGGTCGGATGGAGTTGGGAATGGTGGAGGTGGGGTAATGTGAGAGGGAGTTTGAGATGTGAGTTCGGTTATCCTGGCTCTCGTTTCTCTTAGAGTTTCCTCAAGTTCACTCATTTTCTTTGCCCATTGCCTTTTCATTCTTTCATGACTATCTCTCCAAGCTCTAGTCCTCTTCTTTGTCATGCTCTCCGTTTCACTAACATCTGGGCTCTTTTCCTCGCCTACACTTTGGTTCTGCTGCAAGGCTTGGGCTCTAGTGATCACTTGCGATCGATAGGTCTGTCAATCGCGATTGATAGAGGTGTTTGTGGGGGCGTGTCGGTCGCGATCGACACGTCAATTGCGATCGACAGAGTGGATCGTGGGTCCTGTCAATCGCGATCGATGGTCTCAATCACGATTGACACTTTTTCTGGGATTTTCGTCGTGATTTCAGTCAATCAGGGATGTGTCCGTCGCGATGGACACGTGCCAACGCGAATTTTGGTGTCAAACGTGAATTTTCAGTCGGTCAGGATCGACGGTGTCAATCGCGATTGATTGAATCCTACGTGGCAGTCAGTCGGTCGTGAGGTCTGTCGATCGCGATTGACAGGGTCTATCGGTCGCGATTGACAGATGTTATTGATCGTGGCTGTCGATCGCGACCGATGGTGTCAATCACGATTGATAGAGAAACACGGAGTTTTTAAACTATTTTTAGTGATTTAGAATGTGCTTATCATGTAGATTATGGTGGTGCACTTTGTTTTACCAAATGGGCAATTTTTCTGTCGATCGTGATCGACAGAGGTCTGCGACACAGAGAGAGTTTCGAGCATGTGCGTACCTGCTCAGTGTGCTGAAGGGGATGATACAGCTGTAGTTGCAAGAGTGCTCAAAAAACATGCAACAACACAGCACACAAGTCGCTCTCTTGCTCTCTCTCACAAGTGGAATGAGGGAAATGAGGTGGAGAAGGTGATATGATCAAAAAACTGAAATTTTTTTCGCGATGATTGAGATGGAGATCGGATATGGTGAGGATGATGATGGTGATGATGGTGGTGAGGTAAGAAAGAGAAAAATAAGAAAAGTAAAGAAATTACCTACAACGCCAACGTCTCAAATCAACGTCTTACCATCACACGCTCGTCCTCAAAGCTCGATCCCCGACAACGGCACCAAAATTTGGTGTAGCTCAGTGATGAGTAGCACCTCCTTTAATGTCATTCCGGGAAGACGTGAGGATGGTATGATGACCTCGAGCAAGTGAAGGCACAGGTGCGTGAGTGAGAAGCACACTAACATGCACACACATACACACACGCGCACTCAAGGTAAGACAAAGAGAGAGACAATGAAGTTCTTTCTGATTACTTCAAAAGTGCTCATACAAGTTTAGATCAATTACAAGCTAGCTTCAAAAATGAGCTCTCTAGCTCTATTTATAGTTTTTGACTAGGTTTTGGCCGTGTCCAGACCTAGTGTCCGGCCTAGTTAAAAACTAGGTTCTAGGGCCTATTTGAAGACTCAAACAAAGTCTAAAAATTATGAAAATTGGTAGGTAGCTACTTCGAATGCTCCTCAAGCTCAAGGACTTCTTCGCTTGCACAAAATGGAGATACAAAAATATGAAATGGTATCTACAATGGCTCTTAGTGATGAAAATCACTATTATTGTAGGGATTTCTTCTAAGGATTTGACATACATATCTTTGAGCTCCCTACTTGCTCCTTCTCCTTGTGTGTCCACCTCTTCGATATGCTTTAGTGTCCTGAAAAAATATTGGCCTACTTGCCAGATCGTCATTGACCACCCTATCTGCTTGTGCCTTCTCTCCTCTCTGACTCCCTTCGTAAGCTTCCTTGCCTTGTGAGTCCTTCAGTTCCAACACCATATTGTGTTCTAAAAGCGGTTTTGGGTATGTCCTTAGACTTTACTCTAATTTGATGATATCCTGATCTTAAGTCAATTTTAGTGAATACTGTGGCACTACTTAGTTGACTCAGCAATTCATCTATATGTGGAAGTGGATACTTGATCCTAATGGTTTTCTTGTTCAATCCCATCTAGTCGTCAGAAAGTCTATATGATCCATCTTTCTTTTTTTGAAACAAAACAAGTGCTCCCCAAGGTGAAACATTAGGCCTTATCAACCCCTTCTTCAATAGATCATCAAGTTGAAGCTTGAATTCTTTTAACTCATCAATATTGAACCTATAAGGAGCTTTGGAATAAGGCTCAGTTCCTAGACAAAGGTCTATAGCATTGTCAGTTTTCCTAAGAGGAGGCATGCCTGGTAGATCATCAGGAAATACATCTGCGTTCTCATCTAAAAGTTTTCTAACATATTCAGGTGTTTTCGCTTCCTTCTTCTTCTTGTGGAGGTCATTCGCATAAATTAAACATGTCTCACAACCCTATCGAATAACCCTAATCAATCTTATAGCAACAATAAGAGAACAACCTGAATTATACTTGCTTATAAGATGATGTTCCTTCCCCTTTATGTTCAAAGTAAGGATCCCACTTTCATAATCAATCACGACAGAGCCAGTGAATGCCAATGATTACATCACATTCTCTCATTTCAATTACATGGAAGGTACCCAAAAACTTATGTTCACCTAACATAAAATCAAGATTCTCAATACAACCTCGAGTATAGTGTATCCTACCATTAGCCATCTGTAGTGGTCTTTTGTCTGCATCTCAATATGCAATCCTAATGCCTCTACTAGTTTAAGTGAAAGGAAACAATTTGTACCACCCGAATCAATCAAGAAGCTAAACTTATGTGAGGATATGTCTCGCATAAGTCTAATAATCAATGCCGTTGAATGAGAAGAAGTTGCCATGCATTGAAGGTCTAGGGTTAGAACACTTACCTTGATCATCCACTTCCTCAATTGTTATGTTTTCCTCTTGTAAATGACCTATCTTTGCTTGCATGTAATGGTTGATCATCTTGTTTGGCCATTCAATAGTGTGATATCCTTGTTCTCCATATCAAAAGCAAACTCCGAATCTTTTAGCACACTCCAAGAAATTAGAAACACGTTGCTAGTGCACAGATTCTTGCTTTTTAGGCATGTCCATTTGCTTTGGCTTAGGTTTTCTTCCTTGACAACTAATTAATAGAGTTAGTCAATTTTGTCAATTTTTATTTGTTGAAATATGTGTTCGGGGTTGGTTTCCTATTGAAATAAACCTTAATTTGGATGAATTTTTCATAGTAAACTTCTCCATCTTCTGAAAGGTTTTTGCTTTTGCAACCGCATCAAGAAAATCTATAGATCTAGACCCCTTTACTTGATAGGAAAGCTCTTCCTACAAACCCTCAATAAATTTACTCTTCAAGGCATCCTAGAAACTTCTGGTGCATACTTATGTAAACTCAGAAATTTCTCCTTAGATTCTTCAACATACAAGTTATGTCTATCCTCCTCATGTTGCTTGAAGGAGTAGAATTCTATTTTCTTTTCCACCTCATAATGTGGAGACCAATAACAATTTTCTACTTGCTCTTAAAATGTTTTCCAGAGAATTGGCCCTTTGCAAGCTCTTGTCTGAATGTATGATTTCCACCATAGTTTGGAAACATCTCACATATGCAGAATTTCCACCTTTGCCTTGATTCCTCACTAAATACGTGTAGGTCAAAGAAATCTTTGAGCTTGATCCATGCTTCAAGATCCTTTGTACTTTTCTTCTCACAATAAAATTCATAATTTTTTTTTTCAAATGCTTGCTTAAGTGCGAACTCGCCTGCATCATCATCATCTTCAAGTTCATGCCGTCGTCTAGCTCTACATGCATTTGATGAGCCTGCACCATTACCTCCTTCATCATTGAAGTTCGTGAAAGCATTTGTAGTACCTTCTTTTTGTTTGTTCGATCTTTCTTTATGTAATTTTGCATTTAGTCTATGGATAAACTCCTCTTGCTCTTCTATCTTCTTCTTCAAAGCCTGCATCTTGTCCCAAAATCCAATTCTGCTCTGATACCACTTGTAATAAGTCTCTTAATCTTCAATCACAATCCCACATAGAATAATAGACTCTGGCACAACAAGGCATAAAGAAGAAAAGTAGAGTATACGTAGAACAAGAAATTAGACATAGAACTTTATTATCTATGCAAATTTACGAGCAGTTCTGATTTGTAATACAGAATCTATCAAATAGATTCCATGTGAAGCCTCATCAACCAAAACACCCCCGAGCTCATCTCAATCCCGATTGCAATCACAATCTCAATCCCAATCCGTATCTCAATCTCAATCATAGAAGCCACAAAACGATTTTGATCAGTGCATTAACATCCTCCCTAGCTCTCTCTCTTTGTCTTTCGATATCCCTTTTTCTTCGAGTGCATAACCAATGGTGCCTTCCTAGACATGCGCTCCTAAAGTCTACATGCTCCCAGATAGCATCTGTTTGCATGTCTAATGCAAGACTTCTAGACCACACACATGTCTACTTGTCATGTCCACCGCAAGAATTGTACCTACGAAAATAGAGGCAATCCCTACAACACACTCACACACATGTCAGTCGCCCGAAAAAATCCACAGACCCATGTGTATTTTCTAAATCCACAAACATGAATAAGATGAATCAAGGTTTCTCTTTTTTTTAAGGTACCTAAAAATGGCACTTTTGTAGGCCCTATAACTCAAAAATGGTGAGGAATCAGCTTAAGCTTATGAGCCAAAAAAATATTCAACTCTTCAAACTGTACAATAGTGTTAGAGATGGCTTAGGTCCAGATTTGCTTACAAATGTCACTTTTGAGCCCTTCAAAATCAGAAATTCTATAAAGAGATAAAACATGAAAAATTTCCTCATTAACCTATCTTTATGCAACGAAATGATAGAACATAGCAACTGCAAAAAATTCAATCAAGTAAAGTTTTTCTACTAAGAGTACTCTACCTTTCTCACATACAACACTTTTTTTTATTCCTTCATCTTCATGCTCAATTTTAACCCACACATTTCATGCAACAACTTTCTAGAGAGAAAATGTAAAAACTTAATGCTACAAAATTTTGTAGACACGATCGGAATATCCTAAACATAAAATTTCATTATTACCTACACATCTTTTTTTGGGAAAGTCAATGTGGTATCTTGCGCACCACTTACAACCCCCTCTCTTGTGCCTATCATCCCTGATAGACCCTTGTTGTGGAGTGTATGTTTTATAAAATTGGGCCATGTCCACAACCAATTCATGTTCTTTAAATATGAGATCTCTTCACATTAGACTTGGTTGAAGTATTCTTTGGTGATGCATGATGGTAGACTCTCCTTCTCGAGATCTCTGCAACGACATCCTTTGTTGTGGAAACCTGAACTTTGGTGCGGCACACAATATTCTGCACAAGGGTTGTAGAATACATAGAAAACACACAGTACATAGACCGCAAAAAACTTTTGTATGTTGTAAAAATGAGGTCGAACCTAGAGTTTGTTGTTGACTAGAACACTATATGTTTTATTAATGAACATATACAAAAGTGTCCAATAGGTATTTGGCCTTTCACACGAACACTAATGGTAACAATTTCCCACTAAAGGCCAATATCACCAAAGTGGTTATGGGAGAAAAATAAAGAATGATAAATAATACTTGAGTGTAAGTATACAGAATATACCTCCCAACTGATGGGCATGCCACACAGTATACTAGTAACTATGTACAATTATGAATCAAGTAAACCCCATCAAGTGACAAGAGTGTCGAAAGCTATCCTGTGGTATAGCTCTAATCAAAGCATTTACAACATTATCTTAAGCATGAACCTTTTAAATGATAATAGACTCAGTGGCTAAGGAGTTTCTAATAAAGTGACACCATACCTTAATGTGCTCATTCTTTGCATGATAGACCAGATTCTTATCTAATGCAATGGCACTCTGAATATCATTGAGCAAACAAGGTACATGCTAAGAAGAACCCATATCACAAGCAAGAGGAGAAAGCCACAATGCTTCCATACATGCCTCACTGGCTCCAACATACTCTGCTTCTATGATGGAAATAGTTGTACATTCTTAACGATGAGATCTCCACGAGATAGCATCTCTAGCAAAATGAAAAATGTACCTTGGTGTAGAAGTCGATTGTCTACACAACCACCATAGTGAGATCTGTGTAATCAATAATAGATGCTTTCCCTCTACCTAAGCATAGAAGCGTATCCTTAGTGCCACACAAATATCTCAAAATCATCTTGATCGCTTCCTAATGCTTCTTACGAGGATTAGACATATATCTGCTCACAACTCCTAGTACTAATGCAATTTTTGGTCTCGTAACCACCATAACATACATGAGACTACCAACAACATAATTATAAGGAATTTTGGTGATGAATTTCTTTTCCTTATGTAATTTGGGGAGATCATCCTTGCTC
This sequence comes from Ceratopteris richardii, assembly GCA_020310875.1. Lineage (NCBI taxonomy): Eukaryota > Viridiplantae > Streptophyta > Polypodiopsida > Polypodiales > Pteridaceae > Ceratopteris > Ceratopteris richardii. The sequence goes on along the minus strand of CM035413.1, from coordinate 67,445,808 downwards.
AATTTCTTATATGTCGGTAAATGTGTACTCAATGGCTTTCCACCCTGCATATTGAACTTGTGAAGTACTTTGGATATGTACTCACTTTGAGACAAGCATATGCATCTTTTACTCCTATCATGAGTAATGCGCATGCTACAAATATGTTTGGCATCCCCCGAATCCTTCATATCAAATTTCTATCTCAACTTCTTTTTGAGAATTGAGAGGTCATAAGAGGACTTCCCAACAATCAACATATCATCAACATAAAGTATCAAGCATATTAAGCTGCCGTCTAAGCATCTTTCTGTTTAGAGAAAATGATCCTTGTTGCTTCAAGAATACCCTTGAGACTTCATAAAAGCATCGAACTTTTGTTGCCATTATCTAGGGGATTGTTTAAGTCCACATAAGCTCTTCTTAAGCTTACAAACTAGAATTTCCTTGCCAACAACTACATAGCCCTCTCATTGTTCCATATAGATCACATCTATAAGATCTCCATGAAAGAAAGAAATTTTCACATCCATTTGGAGTAGCTCTAAGTCCCCCATTGCAACAAATCCAAGCAACATTCAGAGGCTAGTCATCTTGATCCAGTGGAGAGAGGATTTCCTTTGAAATCAACACCATGTTGTTCATTAAAACCCTTTGCATTCATGCTTTATAATTCAAAGAAGTACTATCTAATGTGACCCATTTACATGGTAAATATTTCCTGCCCTTTGGCAAAGGTACTAAATGCCAAGTACCATTCTTGTGAATAGAATTCAACTCACTCTTCATGGCACACTCCCAGTTGACATGATCATTTGTTTGCATAGCCTCTTTCTATCAAGAAGGCTCACCAATATCTGTTAGCATAACAAAATCCAAACCTAGAACATATCTATCAGGTAGATGTGAGACACATGCAGAGCATCTTAATGGTTGCTAAACAAGACCATTTGGAGAATGATTTGTTCAGTCATTCTCTTGAACATCCCTATGCGCAACATTTTTATGCATGCTAATTGGAGGACTAGTATCCTTGAACAACACTCTTCTCACTTCAACCTCTATAATGAGCTGTTTATGCATCTTAGATTCATTGAAAATGACATCCCTACTTCTGATCACTCATCGTGTTTCGGGATCCCATAGGCGATATCTAAATTATCCTTCTCCACCATATCAAAGAAAACTGCATTTCTTTGACTCATCATCTAGCTTTTGTCTAATATTCCTGGGTATATGAACATATGCTTCACAGCCAAAAGCTCAAAGATGATCATAATATAGTGTCTTCCCTATCCATAACTCTTGTGCCACTTTCAGACCTTTGGCAATACTAAGTGAAAGGTTAATCACATGAAATGTAGAGAATACTACTTTTGCCCAAAAACATTGCAAAAGGTTTGCATGATAGAGATACTACTCTAACCTCAATATTTCTTCATCCTTTCAACTACACCATTCTGTACTAGGGTATAAGGAGTTGTAAACTCTCTACTAATTCCTCTAGACTGAGAGAAAAGGCTAAAGGCTAAATTCATGTGAGGATATTTTGAAGCATCAATCAACTGCACAAACACATCTCTAGTCCCCACAACTGTTAGAACACTGCTCAGTAAGATGTTATATAATCCTATTGACTCCGATTTTGCTCAGTCAAATTTTATAGAGTCTTGGTGAGTCAGATTTTGTTGAGTCAGATTTTGTGGAGTCTAATTTGTGGAGTCTGATTTTGTTCAATCAGATTATGATACAAATAGTTATATATGTTGAAACACCAAGCTTGGTGTATGCTTGAGATAAATATGATCTACATCAAAACCATCATTTGGATGGTATTTTAGATACTCATTGAAGAGTTTTTAATAATTTCACTGATTTATTGTCTTCAGTGATTGATCACATACGATCAAACTCTTATGTTAGTTGCAAAACATTTATATTTGAAACTGAAAAGTAAAAGCCTTAAAAATCACGAGTAAGTTGTGGTTGTGATGTGTTCAATCAATCATTCAGTCAACCACAAAAAGTAGATCTTGATTAGATTACTTATCCTAAATTATAGAAAGGGACATCAATCAATTTGAACTACCAAAACCACCTTGTTTCAAACCCAAGTTCATGGAGAAAAGGACTTGATAGATCCTTGAGAGTCTATATAAAAAGTTCTAATCATTTATAAAATAGGTTGAAAGGAATATACATATACTTTGGCCATTATTGTCTTGTTGCTTCATTTCTTTGCTTCTTCTTACTTAGACATAATCAACTTGTAGAGGGTACTAGTCTCTCTACAAAGCTTGAAATCTAGTGATTAAGCATTCATTAGAAAGGTATCATTGTCCAGTTTATGTGTATACATTTTCAAGGCATTTGCTTAAGCAAATTCAAGGAAATAGCAGATTTCTTGTCTCAAGGTCATCTTCTGCACATTCCTGAAAAATAGGAATGACCACCAACCAAAGTTAAGTTGATTGCTACTTCGTTGGTTGTTGTTAATCAATGCTTTTATGCAATATAACAAACTAAAATTTTTTATGACACCTCACTAAGCAGAATTTTCTCAATCTATAACTTTGTTGTTGCTCGGAGTATTTTGCAACCATAACTTAAATTGTGATTCAACAAAGTTTTTTGTGAACTGGTAAAAAAAAAAGGGGAAAGGGAAGACAAAAGGACCAAAGCATGAAAAAGAAAAAAATCAAAATGATCAACCTTGTGCCACATGTGATAAGGCCAACCACACCACTCAAAATTGTTGGTTCAATGGAATGGCCCAGAAAAATAGAAGAGGTGGATATGGTAGCAATAGAGGTAGAGGAGGACACAACTTGAATACTAATAATAGAGATCTTAACAAAATGGACTACAAAAACTATTTTCAAGATCAACAACATGAAGACTCATTCCTATTAATGAATGTGAGCCACAAGGAAGGTAAAGAAGATGATCATTTATTCTACATAGATTCAGGCTATTCAAATCATGTTGCAAGAAATACAGCTCTGTGATCTAACTTCGAAACACCAAAGCATAGACATGAAGTTCAAATGGGAGATGACACAAAGCATAGTGTGGAGAATATTGGTAATGTCAAGGCTTCCAAGGAAGGTCAAAAAATCTGATAAAGGTACTCTATTCACACTATTATAAAAAAACCTAGTACATGTAGGCCACATAATTGAGAAAGGCTTACAAGTCAAGCTCACCAAGCATGCATCTTTGGTGGAAGACCCATGTCAAGGCTTCAAGAAGATAGTTAGAGGTGAGAAGCAGGGTAGGAAATTTAGTTTTAAAGTAGGAGAAAAAAATACAGCTCTATTCAACTTTGGAATCTCAAACACTAAGTGAGTTTCAAGTGTGGCATGATGTGAATGAAAGAACCTTGAAAGATAGTTTTAGGGATTAAACTATTCTTGGTTGGCTAGATATATCAAAGCAAGACATGATCAATAGATCTAATGCATGTCAGATTAGGAAGGCACAAAGACAACCATTCAACCACGAAGGCTACATCCACAACAACTTATTTCACCTAGTATATATAGATGTATGTGGGCCAATCCAAGAACCTTGATTAGCAAGATCAAGGTATTATGTCGCATCTATTGATGACCATACTAGATGGACTATTCTGTACTTTATCAAAGGTAAGAATAAAGTGTTTGATTGCTTCAAAAAAAAACTAGCACATGTGGAGAACCAAACTAGTAGATCATTCAAGAAACAAAGATGTGATGGAGGGGGATAATACTTTTCCAAAGAATTTGATGAGTGCTTGCATGATAAAGATATCAAGGGGAAAGTGATTACTAGGTACTCTCCTCAACTAAATGGAATTGGTGAAAGAAGAAACATGACATTGGTTGGATCAGCCATAACAATGCTTGAAGGGAAGAAGTTAGCACATTACTTATAGGCTGAAGCTATTTCAACTGTTGTGTACCTTGTCAATAGAATACCATCAAAATCACTCCAAGGTATGACTCCTTATGAAGCTTTGTATGGAAGAAAACCTAGTCTTGGACATTGCAAGGTTTTTGGATGTTTAGCTCATGTTCATGTACCATCACAAATAAGAGGTAAGCTAGATGAAAGGGAAAGCAAGGTAGTATTTATTGGATATGATTCAACATAGATGGGTTATAGGTTCTACAATCCTTCAACGAAGCAACTCATTACAAGTAGGGATGTTGTGTTTGAAGAACATAGGTCTTGGTATGATGAAGACAAACAAAAGGTAACTCTACCATATGATCTTGATTCTAATTCTAATCAACTAGGAAGCACAAGCATGGTACACAGTTCCATGATCAAAGACCTGAAACAGATGATGCACAAGATGATAGGGAAAATGATTAACACCTATGGAAATCAAGAGGCAAAGCAAAAATGCAAGAGTATGGAGAATTCTCCAAGCAAGCACATAGAAGATCAACAAGGGAGAAGAGACAACTAAAAAGGTGTGGATATTATTTCACATTTATTACAAAGCATTCAATCTATTTCGCAAAGGACTCAATTTTAGAGCAACCATCACCTATGAAGAGGCAAAGGGAAAGCCTAATTGGGAAAAGGCCATGAAATAAGAAATAGATGCTTTGAACGAAATTGATACTTGGGACTTAGTTCTAATGTCTCACAATCAAAAGGTAATTGGTTGTAGATGGGTATACAAAATCAAAAGAAATGTAGATGGATCCTTCTGTAGGCACAAAGCTGGATTAGTTGCCAAGTGCTGCTAACAAACACATGGTATAGACTACGAGAAAATATTTTCACGAATTGCAAAGATGAATACAATCAGAACATAAATAAGCCTAGGTGCTACAAACAATTGGAGACTCCTCCAACTTGATGTGAAAAAAATCATTTCCTAGTGGTTGGATAATGAAGAGGTATACATGTCTCAATCTCAAGGTTCTTAAAACCTTTATCATACACCTTATGTTTGCAGACTTAAGAAAGCATTGTATGGAATGAAACAAGCTCGTAGAGCTTGAAATTACAGGCTAGTCACATATCTTCAAGATCAAGGATTCAGACCCAACAACTCAGATCCTTGATTATTAATCAAAATAGACTACAATGAGATCATCTATCTATGTGTATATGTAGATGATACTATTATGACATGTGATGACCTTACTTGCATTAGAGGACCAAGCGACATATGCAACAGGAGTTCAAAATTAGTGATTTAGGTGAGCTCACATATTTCTTAGGTATGCAGATAATTTTTTCAAATGAAGGGATGTGTCTAGCTCTCAAAAGGCACATTCAATTTATATTTCACAAATTTAGATGGGAAAATACAAAGATTTCACATACACCTTTGGAAATGAATCACAAACTAAGTTTCTATGAAGGTGAGCATATTGATGATCCTAAAGAGTATCAAAGTCCAGTTTTTTGCTTGATATATGCTAGTCACACAAGACTAGATTCTTCAATAGTGTGGGATTGCTCAGCCAATTTATGCACTCACTTAGAAAACCACACATGGATGCAACAAAGAGAGTACTCAAGTACCTCAAAGGGACACTTAATGAAAATATTTTCTATCCTTATTCTTCAAATTCGGATATCAAAATATATTCACATGTAGTTTGAGCAAGAGCAAAGGATGATAGAAATAGCACATTTGGATACTTAGCATTTGCAGGTTCAAAATTGGCTTCATGGAGTTCCAAGAAGCAACCAATAGTTGCTTTATCTTCAACTAAAGCTGAATATAGAGGTTTAAGTGTTCCAACTCAAGAGGCAATATGACCCAAGGAGTTGCACTCGAAATTTGGGACTTGTAAGTTCCAAACCTCACATACTTGGAGATAATGTAAGTTCCATGCATTTGGCTACAAATCTAGTTTTTCATGCAAGGACAAAGCACATAGAGGTTCATAACCACTTTGTAATAGAAAAGCTTAGGGCAAAGAAAATTAACTTATCATTTTTTCATACTAAGAATCAAACAATAGACATGATGACAAAAGCAATTGATGGGATAAAACTATGCAAGTTCAAATCTATGGTAAGTATTCAAACTATCAAGGAATGAAGAATCAAGCATACTTTAGCTTGAGGGGAAGCTATTAGAACACTACTCAGTCAAATGTTATACAATCTTGCTGACTCACATTTTGTTGACTCAACTATTATACAATCCTATTGAGTGAGATTTTGCTCAATCTACTTTTGTTGAGTTAGATATTACTGAGTCGAAGTTTGCCTAATTTGATTTTGTTACAAATAGTTATATTTGTTGAAACACCAAGCTTGCAATATGCTTCAAGTAAATATGATCTACATCAAAACCATCATTTGGATGTTATTTTAGATACTCATTGAAGAGATTTTTACAAATGCATTCGTTTATTGTATTAAGGGATCGATCACATATGATCACACTCTTATGTAAGTTGCAAAACATTTAATTTTGTTAAGGGAAAGTAAGAGGCTCAAAAACTAGAAGTTAAAGGTGGTTATGATTTCTTCAGTCAATCATTCAATCAGCCACAAAAAGTAGATCTTGATTTTATTACTTTCCCTAGATTCTAGGAAAAGATACCAATCAATCCAAACAACCAAAAGTGCCTTATTTTAAACAAAAATTCATGGAGAAAAGTGTTAGAGACTCGTGGAGTTGTGGAAGCCATACACACCATGCCACAGAGATACAACTTAGATATAGCCAAAGGCAAATCCACATCAGATTAACGTGTGGAAAGAATATTCAAATACCTACCTCATAGTTTTCAACCACCACCACCCACCCAGATCATCCATACCATGACAACCTCTTCATCTATGTTTTCATCCATAGTTCAATCTCGAGCACTTGTAGCCACATTACCCCACTATGGGAAAGCCTTCATGGAAGCCATGCTCTGAGCCTTCATGCCATCTTCTTCATAGGGTCCTAATCCATTTGTGAGATCTTCATTATTTACTAGGACAATAGCTATTGTACCTACCATACCTATTTTTATGGTAAAAAGGTCATGCACACTGATGTTTGATCCCATGTACATATCTCCACCCACAACACCATCCCCTCCACCAACACTTCTACAATCTCCTATTCCCCCTCCATCAACCTCCATCGCATCCTAACACCATCAAGCACAACATCCACTATTTCCCTCCCTGTTTCCCAACCGCATGCATTTTCGGCCATAAATATTGCATCCACCAATGTACATAATGCATTAAATACAATGATTCAATGTGCCACTAAGTTAATATAGGAGTACCACTACTTGGAAACAAGAAATGTAGATCTTATCATTGAAACTATCCACTTACAAGAATGCATAATTGAGCTAGAAACTAGTGAAAGGGAGTTACAAGAAATGTATGACACGTTACAACAAGCCTAGCAGGAACTCGAGTCCAAGCTGCAAACTACCGATCCGGATGTCATAAAGAATATGGAAATTATTATGCATCACTAGATGGAGAGAAAGGTCAAACTTCAAAGAAAAAAGCCCTCCTCAAGAGACATTTGATAGTAGTGATGGAGGAAAATAAGCATCTTTAGTAGCAAAATCAAGACAATATCGAGATTTCCATGGAAGTTCACGTGATGCAACCTCACTCCCTCAAGATTTTAAGTTGTACCATCAGTATACATCCACATTCTCTTAGAAGAACATGCAAGCTTCCTTGAATTTTATGATAAGTTACAAGATGAGCTCAAAGAGTTACAAAGTCAGCAACCATCTACTAGCACACAAGTGCTAGAGGCTATCCCAATTAGTGCTACTTCACATGATATTGAAACACTATAGAAACATATAGAAGAGTTAGAAGATAGGTTATTATAGTATGAACGGCCAGTATCTCCATAGCAAGTGCCTAAACTCAAAGAGCTAGTCGAAATTCTCATAGAGGAAACATTTGAAGATGCCTATGAGCTGCAACGAGTCCGAAGTAGTTGCATCACTTAGTAAGGTCATGAAAGATATGAAGCACCCATCCCTCAATGGCTTAAACAAGTTGAAGAAATTGGATGAACTCATGATGACTGTGTGACAATTCACATACATACAATGTCAAATATGGAAGAAATAGTGCTCAAGTCAGAACATTTTCAAAGCATCTCCTACATATGCCTAATCACTACTTATGAACTGCAATGTATGCTTGATTTCATGCTTTTGGGCAATTACAATGCAAAAGTAAAAAGAGTGATAGGAGAAGACCGAACATTCACCACCCAGTTCCAAACAAATGATCTTTCAGAGTGGGCTGAACACGGCACAAATATCCAACACAATTGGTGAGCACATCTAATAGAAACCTATGACAAAATGATGTGAACTTAGGTCTAACACTCCATTACCCATAAGATATAATCCATGTTATGCTCTATTCCATGGTTGATGCCCATGGCCCAAATTCACCATAAAGTTCCAAAATGGCTCTGGAAGCTTGAATTGGTTGAACTACCCATATTTTGCACCATCTTAAGGGCCTCCCATAGTAGCTTACATGGTATCAACTATTTGATATTAGACCTATCGATCGTTCGATACTTGATGTTATTGCTTATGATGGTCATCTTTGAAACCTTCTGCAACATCAAGGCTCTATATATTTTTGCACCATTGTTTAATGAAGGTAACTATTATTTGGTTTATCATATGACAAAAACACCATCACTAAATACTATCAACACATGCAACACATGCATTAAGTACTTACCCCGATGCAACAAGCAAATGTTTGAGGAAATGTTCTCCATGGGTTTCTAAGAGTACCACTTTGAAATATTCCTAGCCTAAGCTACCCACTGATTACATGTTTCTATAGTAGAACAAGCCCTCCATGTAGACTAGTTCTCTACGCCACATCTAGAGCTTCCAGTACCATGTTACTGTTAGTGTCCATGTGAAAGGCCAAATGATTGCTCAACACCATACTGAGCATTAGAGTAGCACCTCTTAGGCACACATGAATTGATCCTCTCATTCTTTTGGATGTGCGTATGGAGGTTTTTTTTCCTTTCTGCTATTGAATTATGCTCTAGGATAAAGCTCCTTAGATAGGGAGCCACTACCCTTCCTTCTTTTGAAAGTATGCATCCAATTTGACTTCCATTAGCATCACATGCAACAATAAATGGGTTCCCTAAATCATGTATCTTTGGCACACAATTTTTGATAATTTTCTATTTTAATTCTTCAAATGCATTTTGACACTCATCATTCCATGTCTATGTTTTTCTTTTTCAATTTTGCAAGAGGATTTGCAATTTGAGAAAAATCCCTAATGTGTGTCCTCTCATATTGTGCCAAACCAAGGAAGCTTCTCACATCTATCACACATTTGGGTGTAGGCCAATCAATTATGCTTTCAACTTTCTTAGGATCTATATGAATCCCTTTCTTAGAAACAAATCTCCCCAAATAAGTCACTTCCCCCTTTGCAAAAAACATTTTACTCATCTTACCACATAATTTATGCTCTCTCAGTTTCTATAAAGTCTTTCTGAGATGTAATGCATGTTCATCATCATCCTTAAAATACAGAACAATGTTGTCCAGAAAGATTAATACAGGTTCATCGAGATATTCATGAAACACATTATTCATCAAACACATAAATGTTGCCGGAGCATTTGTCAATCCAAAAGGAAAAATTGTGAACTCATAATGACCATCTCGTGTTCTAAAAGTAGTTTTGGGTATGTCCTTAGACTTTACTCTAATTTGATGATACCCCGATCTTCAGTGAATTTTAGTGAATACTGTAGCACCACTTAGTTGACTTAGAAATTCATCTATGTATGGAAGTGGATACTTGATCTTCATGGTTTTCTTGTTCAATCTCCTATAGTCGATACAAAGTCTGTATGAGCCATCTTTCTTTTTTTGAAACAAAACAGGTGCTCCCCAAGGTGAAACATTAGGTCTTATCAAGCCCTTCTTCAATAGCTCATCTGGTTGGAGCTTCAATTCTTTCATATCATCAGTATTGAACCTATAAGGAGCTCTAGAATAAGGCTCACTTTGTAGATAGAGGTCTATATCATGGTCAATTTTTCTAGGATGAGGCATGCCTGGTAGATAATCAAGAAATACATTTGCGTACTCATCTAAAAGTTTTCTAGCATATCTGGGTATTTCTTCCTCCTTCTTCTTCTCTTGAAGGTCATTCACATAAACCAAATATGTCTCACAACCCTATCGAATACTCCTAATCAACTTTATAGCAAAAATAAAAGAAAAGCTTGAATGATACTTGCCTACAAGATGCCGTTCAATGTAAGGATCCCACTTTCATAATCAATCACGACACTGTTATCTCTTAACCAATCCATGGTAATAATTACATCACATTCTCTCATTTCAATTACATGGAAGGTACCCAAAAACTTATGTTCACCTGTCATAAGATCAAGATTCTCAATACAGCCTCAAGTATAGTGTATCCTACCATTAGCCATCTATACTGGTCTTTTGGTGTGCATCTAAATATTCAATCCTAATGCCTCTACTAGTTTAAGTGAAAGGAAACAATTTGTACTAATCAAATCAATCAAGAAACTAACCTTATGTGAGGATATGTTTCCCATAATTCTAATCACCAATGCCCTTGAATGAGAAGAAGTTTCCATGCATTGAAGTCTAGGGTTAGAGCACTTACCTTGATCATCCACTTCCTCACATGTTATGTTTTCCTCTTGTAGATGAGCTATCTTTGCTGCATAGAATGCTTCATCACCTTGTTTGGACATTCAATAGTGTGATGTCCTTGTTCTCCACATCGAAAGAAAATTCCCAATCTTTTAGCCCACTACAAGAAATGAGAATCACGTTGCTAGTACACAGATTCTTGCTTCTTAAGCGTATCCATTTGCTTCGGCTTAGTTTTTCCTCCTTGACCATTTTTAGAGTTAGTCAATTTTGTCCATTTCGATTTGTTGAAATAGCTCTTGGGGGTTGATGTCGTGTTGAGATGAACCTTGATTTGGATGCCATTTTCATAGTAAACTTCTCCATCTTCTCAAAGTTTTTTGCTTTTGCAACCGCATAAAGAAAATCTACACATCTAGACCCCTTTACTTAATAGCAAAGCGCTTCCCACAAACCCTCAATAAATTTTCTCCTCAAGGCATTTTTGGAAACTTCTAGTGCATATTTATGTAGATGCAGAAATTTCTCCTTATATCCTTCAATAGACAAGTTATGTCTATCATCCTCATGTTGCTTGAAGGAGTAGAATTCCATTTTCTTTTCCACTTGATAGTGTGGAGAACAATAACAGTTTTCTACTTGCTCTCAAAATGTTTTCCAGAGAATTGGCCCTTCACGTGCTCTTGTCTGCATGTATGATTTCCACCATAGTTTGGCGACTCCTCATAGATGTAGAATTGCCACCTTTGCTTTTGATTCCTCACTAAATATGTGTAGATCAAAGAAATCTTCGAGTTCCTTGATTCATGCTTGAAGATCCTCTCTACTTTTATTCTCACCATCAGATTCATTTAATTTTTCGCTTTCAAATGCTTGGTTAAGTGCAAACTCGCCCGCATCTTCATCATCTTCATGTTCATGCTGTCATCTAGCTCTACATGCATTCGATGAACCTACACCATTACCAGCTTCATCATTGAAGTCCATGAAAGCATTTGCAGTACCTTCTTTTTGTTTGTTGGATCTTTCTTTATGTAATTCTGCATTTAGTTTATGGAAAATCTCCTCTTTCTCTTCTATCTTCTTCTTCAAAGCCTACATGTTGTCCCAAAATCCAATTCCGCTCTAATACCACTTGTACCAAGCCTCTTAATCTTCAATCACAATCCCACATAGAATAATAGACTCCGACATAACAAAGCATATAGAAGAAAAAGAGAGGATATGCAGAACAAGAAGAGAGAGATAGAACTTTATTATCTATGCAAATTTACGAGTAGTTCTGATCTACATTACAAAATCTATCAAATAGCTTCAGTGTGAAACCTTATCAACTTGACCACCCTTGAGCTCATCTCAATCCCATTGCAATCACAATCTCAATCCCAATCCCAATTTAAATATCAATCATAGAAGCTGCAAAAATGATCATGATCAGTGCATCAACATCCTACCTAGCTCTCCATCTTTGTCTTTGGATCTCCCTTTTTCTTCCAGCACTATCATGGGGTTTCGATGAAAGGAGGGAGATAGTAGGAGGAGAAGATTCTCTTCATCAATCACTCTCTTCATACATAAAGTACACACATTTTAGCACAACAAGGGTTACTTTATTAAGTGCTGAATTTTTATTCCCAACGTTCTATAGGACTCTAATTTACTTAGGCTGAGGTCCGAGAACTTAAATTTCCGACTTTGGCACTCACTAATCCTCTCATGGGCATTGATGAAAGAACTTCTCATCTACTTCAAAGTTGTTTGTGACCCTTTGAATAGATGAATGAGGCCTTGATGTATCATGAACAGTTCTGCAAAAACCATATAAATGTGTTGAACATGCAAGACCTAGCAATAATACCTTCGCATGAAAAAAGCAAAAACGGTTTTATATGGCATTTTTCATTGACCTCCTTTGAATTGCTAATCCCTAACTTTAGTGGATAAACCCATAATTCAAACAGCCAATCGTAGTAGGGCAAAGGATCTTCCCCTTCTATATTCACTTACAAAATCTAGCATGAAGAGATTGCACCAATGAAAACATGTTTGCCGTACTGAGTCCTAACCAAGGTTGCAGACAAGAAGGACAAGAAACCACCGGGAGTGAGGCACGTTTTTTAGTTACAATAGTAAACTTGACTATTAAAAAAAAACATTCATTCACACAAATGATTTGGCATCCATGGATAGTGTCATTCTAACCTTGACAAGAACAAGAAAAAAAAAGAAATCTATTCAGGAATGTAAAGCTTAGAGCAATAGACGCATACACTGTTAACTTCATTGTTTGACAAATAATAGTCTACCGCCTCTCAATGCATTGTAAACTTGAAGATCTTCTTGATCCATTCCCAATCCTTCTTCCTTCAGATCTCCATGCTCAAGACTAAAAGACTAGAGAAAGTAATTCAGTGGCAGTCAAAGCCTTCGTCCATAGACGATGACTGAAGTAATTCGGTGATTGACTTGGAGTCTTAATTTGGGTGCAGTAACATCAATGGTTTATCTGCTCTTTCCATAATGCTGTCTTCAGCTCACAGGATATTCCTTCCACAAATGAGATTTTCCTAAATTCTTAAGACATCCCATCGTTGCACTCCTAATTCCATTCCAATATCTTCTATCCTCGCTTTTCCTGCTGCCCGTTGCCGCTCGAGAAAAAGAACTCCACATTCGATATCATCGAGTTGTTTTAGTTGGGGCCTGCTCTTCCCATGCATTATATGTATATAGAGTAACCTCGAATTTTCCCTTCTTTTGGATGCTCATCAGACAAAGGATCTGAAGCTCTCCTTTGTTGGAACATTTAGACTTTTTTCCATCCCTTTACAACAGCTTTTGTAGGCCTTAACCGAATTTCTCCATACGACTATACCAATTTTTGGCATGAATATAGAGAGCTTAAACTTTTTGTTATTCTCTATAGCAGACTCGACCAATAAAAAGTCGGTTAAAACACATGAAGAGCCAAACGAGTCCTTCACTTCCATTCTATAGTTGATTTAGACATCAGCAGCCGAACATGTTGCAGTTGGCTAGTTCTTCAATATTAAGGAAACGAAACATTGATTTACCATGATTGAATCATCTTCATGTCCTGCATATGTCCACTTTGCTTTGAGGAAGCTAGGTAGTGCTTAATTTGTAGATCTTGAGGACATAATGGGCTGGTGTTTGTCGAAATCTCTATGTTCAATAAACATAATCTAAACTCAGATTCAACGCTTAAAGTTTCCCTTCACTCAATTCCTCACAAAACTTCTAATTCTGCCTCCTCTTAAACCAACACCAACCCTTTATAAATGAATGGTTGAATCCCTTCTCCAGAAAAATGGTTGAATCCCTTCTCTACAAAGTGGATTTGAGCATCAATCATGGCCACAAAGTTAATGTGTAGGATACAACAACTTCTTATCATTCTCCTATAGCTTCCGTAATTTGTTAATTGCCATATCAGAGGTTCTTCATGCATTTCTTTAGCATCAACAAAAAATAGCGCAATCTGATTACTCCCTTTTTTTATGATCATTCTATTGACTCCCTCAAGTTCGGTTTGCTTTCTCTCTGAATGAGCACACAACTCTGCACGAACAAAGAAGACGAAGTTGCATTGATTGCTTGGTTCCTTCCTTACTGCCTTCAAGATCCCTTCGTGACTTATTCAGCCTCTTGATCTGCTCCTCCCTATCCGTCCTCCTCCTAACTGCTATCATCAGTTTGAACCTCTGATTTAGAATTTAAGCAAGTTCAGTTTACACATATGCGCATATACCTTCTCTACTCGTGAACCTTCCAGTGTTGCAATATGTAATAGTTCAAGGAACTCTCTCTACTCCTAAACCTCTCATCCAGCTTCCCCCACCTTCTCCTTTTCTCTTGTACGTGTTCCCCTGGTTTTCTCCCCATCGAATAAAAAGAAACATGCTAAAAACAGAAGAACATGAGCCTTCGGCTGCTTTCTCTTCCAAGATGAAGGAAAGAAATCCCTTTCCCTTGGAATGGCTGCCCTCCAGCCCTTTACATGATGCTATTCCATTTTTGTGTGGTCTCTCAAGAACTCTTGAAGTCTTCTTGTTCAGCTTCAAACCCATGTGATTCACAAGTGATATGCAAAATCCTCTCAACACTCTTGTCTCCCAATGCCAGTTATCAATGTTGATGGCTCAAAATGGTACGAAGTCCACCCCCTTCAGAGCTGTGTGGCCTCCGAACACACCACCATAGATCTTTGTATCTTAATCTGCAAGACTTTTGAAAATTCAAGGAGGGTGAGAAGAATCAAGTGCATGGGTGTACATAATTATCGTGTCTATGCACGGCCATGTAGTGGGCCCTATACATCCATACTCCACATGCATCGATAAAAATCATGGTGCAATAAAAAGGGTAATTAGCATTTGATGATGAAGTTTATCACTCATTCTTCAAGACTCATTTGATTATAATCCATTTAATTTAAAATTGGATGTGCATCGATAGGCTTCAAAACTTCGTGCACATACATTTCCAAGCATGCATACTCTAGATGGAAACATTCACAATCATGGTGCAAGCATGGAAATGCTTCTCATGGCTTCTACTTAAAAAACCTCTCCACTCATGACCTCCACTCTCAAATGCAACCACCTTGATCTTCACTCCCAATTCTTTTATCATTTCCACTCATAACTCGGTGTACTCTTATTTATAATATTTACAAATGCATCTCACTACAAATACATCTCACTTGCAAATTATTGTGCACCTACGGGAATTGAAGCATTTGCTATTTTCAACTTAAGATATGTGTACTTTATGTGCAATGCAACTCAAAAATGGATGCAAAAAAAGACTTTGGTTAACAAGAGAGCTAAGAAAAAAGACAAGGCTTTCTGATCTTCACTTCACTTCAATTCCCATTTCCATCGCGTGCCTTTGATCTTCTCCTGCATTCAAACACTGAACAGGTGATAAGAAATATCGAATCAAAATATTCACGTGCAATCCACGGTAACACTTCACAAATATCTATTTTTAATACGGTATGTATAGATGATTCAAAAACTATTGCTCTTCTTACAATCCATTCAAATTCCTGATTCGCAATTGGCACCAAATCTTTACCTATACTCATAAACTCAGAAAACACATCAGTAGCATCATATTCAAAATGATTATCTGAAAAAAAATCATTTTCTTGAAAACTAGATGCATTTTCTTGCTCTATTTATTTATGCATTTATTTATTTAAATATGTATTTATTTTATTTATTTACATATTTATTTATTTAACTATTTATGTATTTATTTTATTTATTTATTTATTTATTTAATTTATACTTATGTTTTTTTATTTATTTATTTATTCATTTATGTGCTTATTTATTTTTTCATATATTTACTTATATTTATTTATTTATATTATTTGTATTTACTTATTTATTTTATTTATGTATTTATTTATTTCTTTATTTATTTATGCCTTTATATATATATATATATATATATTTATTTATTTATTTATTTATTATATTTACCTTTATCTATATCAAAAAATCAAAATATATTATTAAGTATTTACATATTTATATTTACAAAATTTACTTTTACAGATTCTAGGGCTTCCTTTCCAATACATCTTCATGGCTAAGTTTTCTCCGAAAAAACTATGTTTAAACAATAGCCATCTTTGAATCGCATCGATCAGAGTCACATTCATAAATATGGTGGCTATGTATATAAGCCACCTTATTTACTTATCTATCTCTTGGTGACTTGTTTGGTCTCTATAACTCTCAAAGAATTTGGACATCCATGTTTCAATTATCTAAGCATAAGTATCTTTATTTATGATTCTTTCAAGTTCATCATGTGCAGAGTCAGGAACACCTGTATGAAGTTTGACATTTGCATATGTTTGATTCATAATCAAAATTTTCTTGCAAGCATGTATTTTCTTTTATTTCATGCTTAGTATCATTTATATGAATTTTATCCCTTTCATTATCTTCTATCATCTTTCCATCTTCGTTAAAATGAGGTTTTTGAATATAATCATTTGAACCCCAGTTCAAACGGAAGTGTTCATCGTGCTCAGACATCAAAACACATACGTCTTTATCATAATTTTCTATCTTTTCATGCTCACCCTCACTCAGTACAGATTCTTCATCAGATTTGTCATGCATTTCTATGAGGGTTTCATTTGACTTTCATGCTGAATCTCATCCTCATAGGAACTTGTTGGAGAAACAATCACTAATTGGACATACATTTGAAGATCAAAACTTTAGAATAAAACTACATGCCTATGTGAAGGGACAAATTCACAAGTGTATTTTATTTGTAAAGTTAGTTCACTTTAGTTCTAGAGGTTTTTTAAAAGTCACGGGAATGAGAAAATCTATATAAGTTAGTTTGTATCAACTGACGCGATGAGAGAAGAAGTAGAAGAGAGTGATAGAATGTGAGAAGGAGTTCATTTTGTACGATTGAGTATAGTCGGGCTTCTCTGAGTGAGAAAGCATCTCTAAACTTCTGAGTTTTTCATAGTTATGAAAAGAAATAGTTAAAGTTCTGTGTATGAGACTCTCTCCATCATCTCCATGCTTGTCTTCTGTGAAATGATTTCAAAAGTTCAAGTTTTCCAAGCAACTCGATGACTGGCATCGAGTTTGTGCTCATAAGTCTGTGTTTTATTTTTTGAGTTCCAACTCCTGCTAAATCTTTTTGAAAAGATGATGTTTGTGGAGCAACTCGATGCTTGGCATCGAGTTTCAGCATAAAGTCGATGCCCCGCATCGACTTCCCACATAAGAGTGGTCTTGTTCATGTGTGTGTGTAAAAGAGGCTAATTCCGGTGCTGAAAAAGTGGCTGAAAAAAGCTCAAAGTTGATGCCCGACATCGACTTTTGGTTGCAAGTCGATGCTAGGCATCGAAGTTTTATTTTTAGACACCGAAATTTACTAAAACAGGCAAAATTTCTAGTTTTGGAAGGTCATATAGGGTCATATTGTGAGGGCCATAACTTGAGTTCTAGAGATTCCTTTCATGCATATGATAGCTTGTTGGAAAGCTCTACTCTTTTAGCTTCAGCTTGTAAAATATCTTAAAGAAATAATATTTGAGCTAAGAGAAATTAGCAAAATACTGAAGGTATGTCATTTTAGTGACTAGAAAAATATGAAGAAGCAAAGTTCTTGGTTTCGGCTATCATTTCTCAAAGTTTGGAGTGGGAATGAGTTAATGGTGACCATAGAGCTGTTCTAGTGTCACATTAATTCATTTCTTGTGGTGTTTTACACATCAAAAAGTGGTATCAGAGTAGAAAGATTCTCGAGAGCAGAAGACATCAAAGGTTGCAGAAGAAGGGAAGGAGTATGGCAGATCAGATCTCCATTGACAAACTGGACATAGAAAATTACCCCGCATGGGTAATGAGAATGGAAGCCTTACTTATGAGTAAGGATCTCATGATATATGTTACAGGTGAAGAAGAGAAGCCAGTATTTGAAGATGAAAGCCGACCAAGGAAAGAAGAACTAGATGTTTTAAAGCATTGGCAGAAGAAGGATGCAAGTGCAAAAGCTTACATCTACAATACAATGTCTGATCATTTGCTACCACACATCAGAGGATTGGAATCATCTGAAGATATATGGAATGCATTGGAGTATCATTTCCAAAGCACTACCAAAGCAAGGAAAGAAAGTCTATGGTTAGAGTTTACAACATTCAAGAAGAAGCCAAGTCAAAGTATTAGTGATTATGTCACTAAGATGAAGGATCTAGTAGATAGTCTTGGATCCATAGATGAAGATGTTGAAGATCACAAATTGATTGCTCAACTACTTGCAGATTTGAGAGGGGGTGAAAGGTGGAAACCTTTTGTCTTGTCAA
The DNA here is from genome assembly GCA_020310875.1 of Ceratopteris richardii. NCBI lineage: Eukaryota > Viridiplantae > Streptophyta > Polypodiopsida > Polypodiales > Pteridaceae > Ceratopteris > Ceratopteris richardii. Next base: position 67,427,313 of record CM035413.1, on the reverse strand, counting down.
CAAAACTTTCTTTGAATCTATATGTTCCAGATTTGAACCAGTTGCTTGGTTTGATGCTCACATATGAGCAAGACTTGAAGGGAGATGGAGATAAAGGACAAAGTTCTACAATGTACATGAAGAATAAGAAGAAAGGAGATAAAGGTAAAGCAAAGGATGAAGAAGAGTCAAGTTCTCAAGTTTATTATGCAAGAGGTAAAGGCACTGGCAGAGGAAGACCAAGAGGTTTTGGAAGAGGAAGAGGTAATCAGAATAACAACAAGAAGGCTTGCTGGATCTGTGGATTGAGTAATCATTTGGCTCATGACTGTTGGCATAACCTACAAGGATCTAACCAGAATCAAAACAACAATAAGAGAGGTCGAGGTGGAAGATATCAAAGTAATTTTCAAAGAGGTAGACAAAATCCAAGAGGAGGCTATGGTAGAGGTGCAGGAAGAAGTTGGGGACAGAATCAATCCTACAACACCACCTACTACAACTATGCAAATGACACACAGAATGAAATTCATACATCATTGATGATGAATTCAATCAGCACATCAGATAACGAAGATCTAAAGCTATTTTACATTGACTCTGGATGTTCTAATCACTTGTCAGGAAAAATAGAATTGATGTCAGAATTGGAAAAAGGTATTTCTAGTCATACAGTTCAAACAGGTGATAATACCAGACATAGTGTACATTCAATTGGTAAAGTGAAATGCAAGAGTGGAGCAGATTTGCTAACCAATGTTTTGTATGTTCCTACAATACCTAAAAACTTGATTAGTGTGGGAAAGATAGTTGAAAAAGGTTTTCAAGTCAGATTTAAAAATGAAGGAGTAATTGTTGAAGATCCAGAGAATGGATATAATCAGATTGTCTATGGTAAGAAAGAAAGTAGACTCTTTACTTTAAGAGTACAAGGGAACATTGGTCAAGCTTTGCTCACACATGGTTAAGGAGTGATTACAGAACTTGATCTCTGGCATAAGAGATTAGGTCACTTCAATGAAAGAGGAATAAAAGCTATGGTTGCTAATCAGTCTGTACTAGGATTACCAAATGTGCAGAGTCAACAGATGGTTTATAAATGTGAAGCATGTCAAATGGGAAAAGCACACAGGTTACCATTTCAAAAGAAAGGATTCAAACATGATGGATTACTAGAGCTCATTCATACAGATGTATGGGGACCAACAAAAGAAGAATCTATCAGTGTCTCAAGGTACTTTGTTCTTTTCATTGATGATGCTACAAGATGGATAACATTATATGTTTTGAAGGAAAGATCAGAAGTGTTTGGAGCCTTCAAGCATTTTCATGCATATGCAAAAAGAGTCACAAGGCAAAAGCTTAAGAGACTGAGGTCTGATGGAGGGGGAGAATACTTCTCCCAAGATTTCAATGATTATCTTTGGAATGCAGGTATTAAGAGAGAAATAACTTGCAGGTATACACCACAAAAAAATGGTGTAGTAGAAAGAAGGAACAGGACTCTGGTTGAGTTTGCTAGAGCTATGCTGAAGGAGAAGAATTGTCCAAATTATCTTTGGGTTGAGGCTGTAAATACAGCTACATATCTTGTGAATAGATTACCATGTGCAGCTCTAAATGGAATGACTCCATATGAAGCTTGGTGGGGTAAGAAACCAACACTAGATCATTGTAGAGTGTTTGGATCGATTGCATATGCTTATGTACCATCACAACTTAGACATAAACTTGAACCAAAGGTATAAAAATATGTGTTCATTGGTTATGATGAAAAGCAGATGGGTTACAGGTTGTGGAATCCTCTAACCAAAGAATTTCTTGCATTTGATGAACAGAAGAGTTGGTATGTAGATCAAATTCATACAGCTGAAGAATTTGAAGAAGAGGTAAGAAGATGTGAGAAAGGAAAATCAATTGTGCAGGTGAATAGAGATGAAGACTATATGCAAGCAAGTACATCCAGAAGTGGATTAACAAGAAGGAATGAAGAAGCTCCTATATTAGATGAAGAAGTGTATCCAGACACTTATGAAGAATGTGAACCAAGAAGGTCAAGCAGGACTAGAAGACAACCAGAAAGGTATTCTTATGATACTTCTTAAATAACTCAGAAGAACTATGCATATATGGTCAAAGATGATGAAGAACCTCAGAACTATGATGAAGCAAAAGGTAAGAAGCAATGGGAAGAAGCAATGAAGGAAGAATTCAATGCACTAGAGGAGAACAAGACATGGGAACTTGTTCCTAAACCAAATGATAAGAAAGTAATTGGAAATAAATGGGTTTATAAAGTGAAGATGCTTGCAGATGGAAGTATAGCCAGATACAAAGCTAGACTGGTGGTGAAAGGCTTTGCCCAAACCTATGGCATAGATTATGATGAGACATTCACTCCTGTAGCTAAGATGTCAACTATAAGAACAATCATTGCTATTGCAGCTTCAAAAGGATGGACCCTAAGTCAATTGGATATAAAGAATGCATTCTTGAATGGATACATATCAGATGAGGTATACATGGAACAACCTCAAGGGTTTATAGATTCCAGGTATCCAAATTTTGTATGCAGGTTGAGAAGAGCATTGTATGGATTGAAGCAAGCTCCAAGAGCATGGAACTATAGACTGGTGAAGTATCTCAATGATCTTGGATATCAAAGTTCAAAAGCAGATCCAAGTCTACTCATCAAAAGAACAAAGGAAGGTACAATCTACATTTGTATTTATGTAGATGACATTATAATCACAGGTACTTCAGATGAAGGAATCAAGCAGGTAAAGAGATTACTTGAAAAATAATTCAAGATCAGTGATCTAGGAAAGTTGTCATACTTTCTTGGAATTGAAGTCACTTATACAGATCATGGCATATATGTATCACAAGAAAGGTATCTTTTGAATCTATTGAAGAAGTTTGATATGGAAAATTGCAGAGAAGCTTCAACTCCACTTGAAGTTAATCACAAGCTCAGTAAATATGATGGTGCAGAATACAAAGATATGAGGAAATATCAATCTCTTGTGGGTAGTTTGATTTATGCTACACGAACAAGACCTGATCTTAGTTATGTAGTGGGAGTTTTGTCACAACTCATGCATTGTCCCAAGGACCCACATTGGATTGTAGGTCAAAGAGTTCTCACATATATTAAAGGAACTATAAAGGAAGGATTATATTATCCTTTTACATTAGATTTAAAGTTGAGAGCCTATAGTGAGTCAGACTGGGCAGGTAACCAGGATGAGAGAAGATCAACTCATGGTTACATGATATACATTGGTGATAAGCTTGTAAGTTGGTGTTCAAAGAAACAACATATAGTAGCATTATCATCAACTGAAGCTGAGTACAAAGGACTTGTGGAAGCAGCTAAGGAGGTCATATGGATGGAGACATTGTTCAAAAGCTTGGGCATTGATCAAGGTACACCTACAATACATGGAGATAATATGAGTTCACTTTATCTTGCAGCAAATCCAGTTTTTCATGCAAGGACAAAGCACATAGAGATACAGTATCATTTTCTCAGAGATAGGTAATGGAGAAAGAAATTGAAGTAGAGTACATTTCTACAAAAGATCAGATAGCAGACATAATTACAAAGTGCTTGGATGGTGTGAAGACCAGCAGATTCAAAAGCATGGTAGGAGTAAAAGAAAAGAAGAAGATATGAAGGAACAGAGAATGTCAATTAGTGATTGAGGGAGAGCTTTTGGAGAAACAATCACTAATTGGACATACATTTGAAGATCAAAACTTTAGAATAAAACTACATGCCTATGTGAAGGGACAAATTCACAAGTGTATTTTATTTGTAAAGTTAGTTCACTTTAGTTCTGGAGGTTTTTTAAAAGTCACAGGAATGAGAAAATCTATATAAGTTAGTTTGTATCAACTGACGCGATGAGAGAAGAAGTAGAAGAGAGTGATAGAATGTGAGAAGGAGTTCATTTTGTATGACTGAGTATAGTCGGGCTTCTCTGAGTGAGAAAGCATCTGTAAACTTCTGAGTTTTTCATAGTTATGAGAAGAAATAGTTAAAGTTCTGCGTATGAGACTCTCTCCATCATCTCCATGCTTGTCTTTTGTGAAATGATTTCAAAAGTTCAAGTTTTCCAAGCAACTCGATGCCTGGCATTGAGTTTGTGCTGATAAGTCTGTGTGTTATTTTCTGAGTTCCAACTCCTACTAAATCTTTTTGAAAAGATGATGTTTGTGGAGCAACTCGATGCTTGGCATAGAGTTTCAGCATAAATTCGATGCCTGGCATCGACTTCCCACATAAAAGTGGTCTTATTCATGTGTGTGTAAAAGAGGCTAATTCTGGTGCTGAAAAAGTGGTTGAAAAAAGCTCAAAGTCGATGCCCGGCATCGAATTTTGGTTGCAAGTCGATGCTAGGCATCGAATTTTTATTTTTATACACCGAAATTTACTAAAACAGGCAAAATTTCCAGTTTTGGAAGGTCATACAGGGTCATCTTGTGAGTGCTATAACTTGAGTTATAGAGATCCGTTTCATGTATATGATAACTTATTAGAAAGCTCTACTTATCTAGCTTAAGCATATAAAAGATCTTGGAGAAATAATATTTGAGCTAAGAGAAATTAGCAAAATACTGAAGGTATGTCATTTTAGTGACTAGAGAAATCTAAAGAAGCAAAGTTCTTGGTTTCGGCTATCATTTCTCAAAGTTTGGAGTGGCAATGAGTTAATGGTGACCATAGAGGTGTTCTAGTGTCACATTAATTCATTTCTTGTGGTGTTTTACAGATCAACAGAACTCAACTTAGCATGATCTTTATTGGCATACATATCACTGTATGAATGAGTAATCGAAGACTTATTTGGATCCTTCTCAAGATTGTTCTCATACCCCTCTTCATGGAGTGTGGTACCATCTACATACATATGCCTCTCCAAAACTCCAATTGGTGGTTTATCCTCTGTCATATAAGTAGGATCATTGTCTTGCATCTCGAGACGTATATCTAATGTAGTATCACTCAGAGGAATATTAGAAACTTGATCCGTAATTGAGTTATCCTCATGACGAGCATCGCACTCATCATGTTTGGCATGCATATCACTTTTTAGAGAACTCCTTATTGACATCTCCTTGATCTTGACATCATCTCTATTGACATAATTTCTATTGATAATTTCTTCATGTTCATCTTGAAGCATTATCGACACCTCTAACTTTTTGGTTATTTTATATCTTGGTTTAATATTTATATAATTACTTCCTCTCAGATGTGAGGAGTTTGTTGGACCAGAAAAAGCTTCATATTGATTTCTTGCTTCAATATCTTGATTTTTTATTTGATTTGTCTTTAAATTAATTGGTATTTGGTTAGCTTGTCCCAACTCCTTTACTCCTTCCCTCATTAGGGTTTGTAGTTTTGGAACCCTTACAAATGTATTTATTGCAAAGACATCTACTATCCCATGACATCTTAAAGGTTTAGGGTTTGTATGATTTATTATTATTGGTTCTACTTGATGAACCTCAATATGATTATATATGTGGTTTCTAGTCATACTTCTTTATTTTTCGATTAGATTTTCTAAGTGTTTTTGAGTGTGCACATTATTCTCAAGGTTTGGCATGCATGTAATATGTGCGTCAGTTTTATCCGCATGAAGATCCAATTTCCAATCATTTGGAATTTCCCAAACATTTGTTGCTTTATAACATATCTTGTTACAGCATCATGAACAAGTGTTCATTCCTATGTGAGTCCCGATTCGGAGTCTAGGTCTTGCAAAAATGAAATTAGTTCTTCTTGGGCTCTAACATCTATTGCCTATAGGAATAAAAACACCGTTTCATGCATTATACATCTTCGGTCATACTTGGACATATCTTCGAATCGCTTCTCAAACTCTTTTTTAACTTCTAGGATCGGTTGGTTCTTGGGTATATGAACCCATCTCAGGAAGGACTTGCGAGTCACTTTATCTATGCCCTCCACCATGAATTGCTTGAGGAGCATCGCTTTGTATTGTGACTATGTCATATGGTTTATTTGCATGAGTTGATCATGTACACTATATTCACACACATAGGCAAAGTTTTCACATAACTCTCGGTCCCTCATTGGTCTCAATCCAATACCTAGGTATTTGACCTCGAGTTCATACTCTTTATAGGACCTAGATATATTTTTGCCATTGAAAAACCTGCACCGCTTTAGTAGTCGCTCATGGATGGATGGTTTTTGACGCCTATCCTCTTCCTAGAACCTTATGAATTGGGCTGAGAGATTTTCCATATTTGAAGTGCTAGGTTTGCTAAACTAGATCGTCCACTTGCTTTTTCAATTTACTATCTCTAGGATTCACTCAACCTCTCCTTTCACATAAAGTTCAGCAAGTATGTCGTGGGGTTTCGATGAAAGGAGGGAGATAGTAGGAGGAGAAGCTTCTCTTCATGAATCCTCTCTTCATACATAAAGTAACATTTTAACAGAACGAGGGTTACTTTATTACGTGCTGAACTTTTGTTTTCAACGTTCTATAGGACTCTAATATATATATATATATATATATATATATATATATATATATATATATATATATATATATATATATATATATATATATATATATATATATATATATATATATATATATAGCACACATACAGAGCAACGTGAGCATGTGTGTAAATGAAGACCCTAGATCACCTAAAACATGATTCCTAAGCCGACGCAACCCAATAATCGACTAGATTACTTATGAGCTACCATAACTAGGCCGAGGTCCGAGAACTTAAAGTTGCAACTTTGGTGCTCACTAAGCCTCTCATGGGCATTGGTGAAAGAACTTCTCATCTACTTCAAAGTTGTTTGTGATCCTTTGAGTAGATGAATTATGCCTCCATGTATCATGAACAGTTCTACAAAAACCATATAAATGTGTTTAACCTGCAATACCCAGCAATACCTTCGCATGAAAAAGCAAAAACGTTTTTATATGGCCTTTTTCAATGACTTCCTCGGAATTGCTAATCCCTAACTTTAGTGGATGAACCCATAATTTAGATAGCCACTCGTAGTAGGACAAAGTATCTTCCCCTTCTATATTCACTTACAAAATCCAGCATGACAAGATTGCATCAATGAAAACATGTTTGCCATACTGAGTCCTAACCAAGGTTGCAGATAAGAAGGACAAGAAGACACAGGGAGCGAGGCATGTTTTTTAGTTACAACAGTACACTTGACTATTAAAAAAAACATTCATTCACACAAATGATTTGGCATCCATGGATAGTGTCAGTGTGACCTTGACAAGAATAGAAAAAAAAAAAGAAATTTATTCAGGAATGTAAAGCTTAGAACAATAAACGCATACATTGTTAACTTTAGTTATCTTCATTGTTTGACCAATAATAATGTACCACCTCTCAATTCATTGTAAAGTTGAAGATCTTCTTGTGTTTGAAGTAGCAACATCCATTCCCAATCCTTCTTCCTTCAGTTGTCCATGCTCAAGACTGAAAGACTACAGAAAGTAATTCAGTGGCAGTCAAAGCCTTCCTCCATAAATAAGGACTGAAGTGATTTGGTGGCAATCAAACCCTGCCTCGATAAAGGACAATTGACTTGGAGTTTTAATTTGGGTGCAGTAACATCAATGGTTTATCTGCTCTTTCCATAATGTTGTCTTCAGCTCATAGGATATTCCTCCCACAAAGGAAATTTTCCTCAATTCTTAAGACATCCCATTGTTGGACTCGTAATTCCATTAGACCATCTCCTATCCTCGCATTTCATGCTGCTCGTTCCCGCTCGAGAAAAAGAACTCCACATTGGATATCATCAAGCTGTTTTTGTTGCAGCGTGCTCTTCCCTGTGTATTATATGTATACAGAGCAACCTCAATTTTTCCCTTTTTTTGGATGCTCATCAGACAAAGGATCAGAAGCTCTCTTTTGATGGAACAGTTAGCTACTTTTCCATCTCTTTACAACAACTTTTCTAGGCCTTCACCAAATTTCCCCATACGACTATACCACTTTTTCGCATGAATATAGAGAGCTTCAACTTTTTGTTATTCTTTACAGCAGACTCGACCAATCAAAAGTCGGTTTAAACACATGAAGAGCCGAATGCGTCCTTGATTGCCATTCTGTAGTTAATTTAGACATCAACAGCCGAACATGTTGCAGCGGGCTAGTTCTTGAATATTAAGGAAATCAAACATTGATTTACCATGATTGAATCATCTTCATGTCTTGCATATGTCCACTTTGCTTTGAGGTAGTGCTTAATTTGTAGATCCTAAGGACATAATGGGCAGGTGTTTCTCGAAATCTGTATGTTCAACAAACATAATCCAAACTCAGATTCAGCGCTTAAAGTTTCCCTTAACTCAATTGCTCACAGAACTCCCAATTCTGCCTGCTCTTAAACCAACACCAACCCTTTATAAATGAAGAGACAGTCCACCACTAAGGCCACCGGTTTTTAAAAAATGGTTGAATCTTTTCTCTGCAAAGTGGATTTGAGCGTCAATCATGGCCACAAAGCTGATGTGTAGGATACAACAATTTCTTATTCGTTCTCCTTCAGCTTCCATAATTTGTTAATTCAGGTTCTTCATGCATTTCTTCAGCAGCAACAAAAATTAGCGCAATCTGATTACTCTTTTTTTTTATGATTATTCTATTGACTCGCTCAAGTTGCGTTTGCTTTCTTTCAGAATGAGAATACAACTCTGAACGAACAAAGAAAACGAAGTTGAATTCGTTGCTTCCTTTCTTCCTCGCTGCCTTCAAGATCCCTTCGTGACGTATTCAAGCTCTTGATCTCCTCCTCCCTATCTGTCCTCCCTATATGTGCCGCTATCATGAGTTTGAACCTCTGATTCAGAATTTAAACAAGTTTATTTTTCACATATGCGCACATACCTTCTCTACCCACGAACCTTCCAGCGCTGCACTATCTAATACTTCAAGTAAATCTCTCTGCTCCTAAACCCCTCCTCCAACTTCCCCCAACTTCAAGTGCACCTTCCTCTTTTCTCCTGTACATGTTCCCCCCATTTTGTCCCCATCGAACAAAAAGAAACATGCTAAAAAGGAACTAACATGAGCCTTCGATCGCTTTCTCTTTTGAGATCAAGGAAAGAAATCCCTTGCCCTTGGAATAACTGCCCTCCAGCCCTTGACATGATGCTATTCCACTTTTGTGTGGTATTTGAAGAACTCTTGAAGTTTTCTTGTTCAGCTTGAAACCCATGTGATTCACAACTGATATGCAAAATCCTCTCAATGCTCTTGTCTCCCAATGTTGGTTATCAATGTTGATGGCTCAAAATGCTATGATAGCGCACAACCAATGGTGCCTTCCTAGACATATGCTCCTAAAGTCTTCATGCTCCAAGATAGCACCTTTTTGCATGTCTCATGCAAGACATCTAGACCACGCATGTGTCTACTTTTCATGTCCACCTCAAGAATTGTACCTAGAAAAATTCAAGTAACCCCTACACACACTCACACACATGTCAATCACCTAAAAAAACCTTCACACCCATGTGCATTTTCTAAATCCACAAACATGAATAAGATGAATAAAGGCTTCTCTTTTTTTTAAGGTACCTCAAAATGACACTTTTCTGAGCCCTATAACTCAAAAATGGAGAGGAATTAGCTTTAGCTTATGAGACAGAAGAATATTCAACTCTTCAAACTATACAATAGTGTTAGACATGGCATAGGTCTACATTCGCTTCCAAATATCACTTTTGAGCCTTGCAAATTCAGAAATTCTAGAGAGAGATGAAAACCATGAAAAATCCCTTCATTAACCTATCTTTATGCAACCAAGTGAGTCGTAGAACATAGGAACTACAAAAACTTCAATCAAGTAAAGTTTTTCTACTAAGAGTACTTTACCCTTCTCTCATACCTATCAAAAGCTATCTTGTAGTATAGCTTTAGACAAAGCGTTTAGAACATTATCTTGAACATGAACCTTCTCAATAATAGTGCACTCAGTGGCTACGGAGTCTCTAATGAAGTGATACCATACCCCAATGTGCTCAGTCTTTGCATGATAGACCAGATTCTTAACTAATGCAATGGCACTGTGAATATCATTGAGCAAACAAGGTAAATGCTGATGTAAACCCATATCAAAAGCAAGAGGAGAAAGCCACAATGCTTCCATACATGCCTCACTTGCTCCAACATAACGCACTTCTATGATGGAAATAGTTTTACATTCTGAAAGACGAGATTTCCAAGAGAAAGCATCTCTAGCAAAATGAAAAATGTGCCCTGGTGCAAAATTACAATTGTCTACACAACCACCGTAGTGAGATCTCTGTAACTAATTATAGATGCTTTCCCTCTAAATAAGTATAGAAACTTACCTTAGTGCCACTCAGATATCTCCAAATCATCTTGATCGCTTCCCAATGCTTCTTGCAAGGATTAGACATATATTTGCTCAGAACTCCTAGTACAAATGCAATGTTTGGTCTCATAGCCACCATAGTATACATTAGACTCCTAACAACATACTTATAAGGAATTTTGTTCATGAATTTTTTTTCCTCATCTTATTTAGGGAGATCATCTTTGCTCAATTTCGTATATGTGGGTAAATGTGTACTAAATGGATTTTCACCCTACATATTGAACTTGTGAAGTACTTTGGATATTGACTCACTTTTAGACAAGCATATGCATTTTTTACTCATATCATGAGTAATGCGCATGCCAAGAAAATGTTTCGCATCCCCCAAATCCTTCATATCAAATGTCTGACTCAACTTCTTTTTGAGAATTGAGAGGTCATAAGAGGACTTCCCAGCAATGAACATATCATGAACATAAAGTATCAAGCATATTAAGCTCCCATCTAAGCATCTTTCTGTGTAGAGACAATGATCCTTGCTGCTTCAAGAATAGCCTTGAGACATCATAAAAGCATCAAACTCTTGTTACCATTATGTAGGGAGTTGTTTAAGTCCATAAAAGCTCTTCCTTAGCTTACAAACTAGAATTTCCTTGCCAGCAACTACATAACCCTCTGGTTGTTCCATATAGATCAAATCCATAAGATCTCCATGCAAGAAAGAAATTTTCACATCCATTTGGAGTAGCTCTAAGTCCCCCATTACAACATTCATTGGGTAGTCATCTTGATCCATTGGAGAGAAGGATTCCTTGAAATCAACACCATGTTGTTCATTAAAACCCTTTGCAAGAAGTCGTGCTTTATACTTCAGAGAAGTACTATCTAATGTGAATTTTAGCTTATATACCCATTTACATGGTAAAGCTTTCTTGCCCTTTGACAAAGGTACTAAATGCCAAGTACCATTCATGTGAATAGAATCTGACACTCTTCATGTCACACTCCCACTTGACATGATTCTTTCTTTGCATAGCCTCTTTGTATCAAGAAGGCTCACCAACATCTGCTAGCATAATAAAATCCAAACCTAGAACATATCTATAAGGTGGATGGGAGACACATGTAGAGTGTCTCAATGGTTGATAGACAAGACCATTTGGAGAATGATTTGGTCGGCCATTCTCTTGAACATCCCTATGTGCAACATTTTCATGCATGCGAATTGGAGGACTAGTATCCTCAAACAACACGATTCTCACTTCAACCTCTTTAATGGGTTGTTTATGCATCTTAGATTCATTTAAAATGACATCCCTACTTCTGATGACTGATCGTGTTTTAAGATCCCATAAGTGATATCCAAATTATCCTTCTCCACCATATCCAAGAAAAATGCATTTCTTTGACTCATCATCTAGCTTTTGTCTAATATTCTTGGGTATATGAACATATGATTCACACCCCAAAACTCGAAGATGATCATAATACTAAGTGAAACGTTAATCACATGAACTGGAGTCAATACTACTTCTACCCAAAAAAATGCGAAAGGTTTGCATGATGCAATAGAGAAACACTCTATCCTGAATATTTCTATTCATCCTTTCAACTACACCATTCTATACTACCGTATAAGAAGTTGTAAACTCTCTATGAATTCCTCTAGACTGATAGAAAAGGGTAAAGGATAAATTCATGTGAGGCATACTCAGCCCCATTATCTAAAGGTAAAGCTTTAAGCTTAGTTCCTTTTTTAGTCTCAACTAATGGAAGCCATTTTTTGAAACTAGGGAATAGCTCATCCTTCAATTTCATAGGATATACCCAAACTTTTCTAGTAACATCATCTATGAAAGTGATAAAGTAAAGAGAACCACCCAATGACCTTCTAGGCATAGGACCACACACATATGTATGACGAGATCTAAAGGTGAAATTGAAGAGTCAATGTGCACTTTATGCACATTTAGAGTTTTCTTTCCATATTAACAATACTCACAAAATGAAAATCAAAGAAATATAACAAAGATAAGTAGCCAAAATGAGAAAGATTTTCCATTCCACTATGAGACGGGTAGCCCAAATGGCCATGCCAAATACAAGCCATAGGCTATTCAATAACAACTAACAAGTGTTCTTTTTGTGATACAAGTAAAGGATAAAGTGAGCCAACTTTGCTTCCTTTTTCAATAACCATATTGTCCTTTGATATGCAAAAGGACTGAGCATAGAAAACTACCTTATAACCAAGTTCATCAAGTTGACCAACTAACATCAAGCTACGTGATAACTAAGGTACATTGTGTACATTATGCATAGTAAATTTTGAACCATCAATGAATTGCACAACAACATCTCCAATCCCCACAACTATTAGAACAGTGCTCAATAAGATGTTATATAGTCCTACTAACTCGGTCTTATGGAAAGAGAACTTCTACAATTTCGCATATAATCCTTTGTCTCTTAGTTTCTCTAGGACTATCTTTACATGACATTCATGATCCTCTAGACATTTGGAAAATATCAAGGTATATTACAACAAAATCATCTAAATATTCTCGAAAGATATCATTCATCATATGTTGGAAGACAACTCGAGCATTTGTGAGACGAAATGGCATAACTACATATTCAAAATGACCATACTTGTCCGAAATGATGTATTCCATTGGTCTCCTTCTCTGATCCTGACAAGGTTGTAAGCTCCTCAAAGGTCAATCTTCGTGAAGAATTTTGATTTTCCAAGACGTTTCAAGAGCTTGGATATGAGTGCTAGAGGGTATTTGTTCTTTATAGTGACTTTATTCAATCCATGATAGTCTACACACATCCAGAGAGTCCCATCCTTCTTCTTTACAAATAAAATAGGAGCTTCTGCTGGAGACTTTGAGTGTTTGATAAACCCCTTTGCTAGATTCTCATCAATGTTCTTGCGTAGTTGTGTAAGTTCCTCTGAGGATAGTCTGTAGATTGATCCAAAGGGGGGTTGTGCTCCCTCTTGAAGTTCTATGGCACAATCATAAGATCTATGCTCGAGAAGGATGTCTGCATTATTCTTTTCAAAAACATCTTCAAAGCCTTTGTACTGATGGGTAGTTCCATTGGATCATCTGGCTTGGATTCTTGAGCTGGTATGGCATAGATCATATATGTCAGTTCCTTCCTTAGTGCATGTATGAAGGCTTTGGCTCCGACATATGTCAGGTTCTTCTGGATATCTCGAGGGGTGATTTTATTATTCTCCTAATTAATTTCTGGATTATGTTTCTTTAACCATGGCATTCCGATGATAACCATATTTACTGGACTCGATATTACATTGAAACATACGTTTTAATCATGGTCACCAAGGTGTACTCTTAGTGGTATGTTTTTCATGGTTATATTTCCCGATGCTAGAGGTCGTCCTTCTACTACTTCACGTCATCTTTCAAGATTCAGGATCATAAAGAATTCAAAGTTGATCATGTCTTAGATTCATGAATCTCTTGAGGAATATTGGAATGCCTTATTCATTGCAAAGCATATGACATCAGTGATTGTAATAGGGAACTTAAAGAAAGTCTTCAAAGAGCAAACGTCAAGGTTTGTGACATCCATAAGAAGAATCCAATGAAACCCAAGTTAGAGAACATGGTCGCTATCATAGATATATTTGAATTGAAATCAAGCCTTGTAAACCACTTGGATATGATAATCAATCCCATTTTTAAGCAGCATTCAACTCGGCTGAAATGCTACCAACATGATCTTAGCTTGATGACCTCTACCCTAAATTGTGAGTTCCATTGCATTTTTCATGCTTAAACATTTGGTCACTTCTCTTGCGAAGAATCAAGGATCGGCTATATGTATATATTTGGGGATTGTTGTGACTCAGGAAAAGAAAAGAAAACGTGGAGGCTGTTTTTTAGAATATAGTTTCTCGAAGCAAAAGCTTATGTATATGCTCAAATCATCATTATTGGGGATACTTCATGGTTCTATTGCGATCTTGGATTTTCCATCCCAAGTGACTTATCCTTTGTGTATTGTTGCTGAAACAACTCGTTCACCTATACATTGCATTGGGTATGTTCACATTGTTCAATGGGGTCAAGAAAGATCTAGGGAATCATTCGATGCAGACAATCTTGAGCACATGAAATGGGTTTTTTATGACGCATTTAAATGAGCCCAACAATTGAACGTACCTGGTGTTTCATACCCTTTGACACAGGGAGTGGTGATCAACATCATTTCAGTTTTTGTTTCAATACTAAATGAGGATTATTTTTTATAAACTACTGTCGAACCATTTGGGGCAAGCACGTATTCCCAGTTTGCCTCATCCGCCAAGTGAACATGTGACGATCGAGGTTCAGAAGACGGCTGGTTCTCGAAGGAAGACATATTCCTAGTTTGCCTCTTCTGCCAAGTGAACATGTGACGATCGAGGTTCAGAAGACGGCTGGATCTCGAAGGAAGACATGTCGATATCAAATGGTGGTAGCTTCCCATGGGAGACGTGTGGTAGAATTGCATGGAAAAAGGTTGCTGCGCATGCAGCAGATGCATGAAAAAGAGGACCACTTTTTTTAGGGAAGCACGCATGAGGATGGAAGAGAGGAGGAGCTGTCTGCCGGCATGCCTGAAAAAAGAGGCCATATTACATGTTTCATCTGGCTAAGATCTTCATCTGATTAATTATGAACGACGTCACGAGAATGACTCAGACCATATCTGAGAGCTGAGGCTTTTGATGTTATCTCCATATTTCCACACTATATCTGAGCGCATGTTTTTATGTATTGAATTGTTCTGCAACCATCTGTTGAGCACACGCGCGAAGATGAGAGTTCAAGGCGCTGGAGCGTTGAAGGTTTGCATACGATGCTCTGTGATACCTGAGCAGTACTGAAGTTTAGAGGGCGTGCAATACAGAGAGGCCAATATATACACGCACTATTTCTTTTGTATGCTGAAGAAGGGAATGTTACGGACGTCAGAATTGTTGGAAACTATGAGGAGATGCAGATGACAGATTATGAGGAAAGACAGAGCGATAGGGCGGAAAATAAGGAGAAAACAGAGTGATACTGCTGACAGAGGAGAGGAGGAGCTCGATGAATCACGCCTAGCCTTGATACATTATTTTTAAGAGAATGATGAGGAGTGTGCTATGAAAAAGAAAGAGGAGATCGATGTTTCTTCAGAGGACATTCCTCCGCTTTCAAGGAAAAAGCTATGACTTTTCACTGACCCAGAATTTCTTATGAACATTCTTTACCTGAATCCTGAGAACCTCAAAAGCGAACTTCAATCAGGTGCCATAGCTGAGTACTCTCTCCGATGGCTTTTCATGTGGGCAACCGTCATGGGTCTCATCTACAGGAATGGACATTCTGAGTAAACGCATTTCCTTCACGTAATTGCTCTAAACATTTTTTTTCTTTGACCTGCGCTAAACTCTTCTCTTATAATTTGAAATCTATTGATAGTTGTGCTCATCTTTTTTTTAATTCCACAAATTCTCGAATTCTATGATTGGATTGCGACGATACTTTGTAAACTCAAGAAGCTATTGCGAAAAATGTTCTACCTTCTTTATGTCTCATATTTATTTCTGGTTCAGTGCAAAACGTGACGGTGGCAGCCATGGCATTCATATTGATTGTCTCTGATGCATGACATAGACAGGATTCAAATACTGTTTCATTTTTATATCAGAGTTTCAAATCACTATGGATATGCATGATGGAACTGCTGTGAATTGTCACTTACACAAGTATTATTACCATTATCATACGGAAAACAGGCATCAGAACTCATTTCTCTACAAAAGAATCTGTGCATCTACCTGCTATTTATGTATATACGTTTATGATAAACAATACAGAGATGAGTATTAGTCGACATCAAGATATTAAATGAGTGACAGAGCTTGATCATAAACGAGGATAGATCTATGGCTCAATTTTACTATTTGAAATTTGATGTATTGAATTCGAACTCTAGCATGATCCAGATGATCTACTAAAATAGTTAAGTGACTCTAGTCAAATCATGATCATGGATATATGTCGTATCATCCCCGATAAATCTATGATAAGATACTTTCAACAACTTCTTAACTCATCTCAAAAATTACGTATCACTGCTGAAATTCATCTTAAAACTCGTACTCTATAACTGTTTTGATACTATTTTCACTCTGAGATGACTAACATGTGGTAAGTTCTGTCAAATTTCTATTTTGTGACTTCCATCACATCTTATTTATACAGAATCATACATGCGATTATATGTGATAGTTCATAATATTCCAATACGTTTTGTGTGCGTATTTTATAGATGTATCATAACATTGCATGCTGTGTTATGCTAGTTGACAGAATCAAAATTCGGTTACTTATTGAATACATTTATATTGAGATTTCCGATCGAATCTTTTAAGATCAACTAACACCTTATGACCTAAATTATCGACAAAGAAAGAAACAAGTGTGTGTAATTTTGGATATAAATGGATATTGTTTAAGGAATGATTCATAATAGTTTGCAAAAAATATATATCGCTCTAAGAAACCTCACCCTTTCACGTACTCGATCCAAAATCTGAAAAGAGTTTATTTCAAATAATCTTCTTACTCAGATTTCATAAGTATTAGAGAACATTTGTGAAGTGAAAAAGAGCTACAGTCAAGACACGCTAAACAAAGAAGTCGTTTACATGAATCGAATTTAACTATTGAGAAGTTCCAAGTGGAACATTTTGTTAATGCCCAAGTAGATCGGCAAAACTTCAAGTTTTTGATATGAAGAATTCTAAAGCTTTTAAAACAATTCTTTCAGTTTGATCTGATCAATTTTCATGAGTATATATCTTGATCAATTTGTATGTCGAACCTAAGTCTTCAAACATTGAATTGACATTGAACTATCAAACTGCTCTTTGAGTTGAATTGGAATTCTTTAATACGAAAGTTGATCGAGTAGGAACTGTTAAGATATACGAAAGAGATGTTATCCTATTTGAATAAGAATTTGGGTTTATTTGATTAATATTTTCCTCAATTTGAATTTGCTTCTTTGAATCTGAGCCTCACCTGAGCTTGCTCCAAGCACTCGGTGTCCTTCGTAATTCTTGCAGTTGGCATTATCCACCAGCCATTGCTTTCACGCCTACACCGCTCCTCGTGGAACTCGTTGCTTGAGGGGGAGGTGATGTCATGGACATAAAGGAAACCATCCTAAATCTCAGATTCCATGTAACTTTACATATCTCATGATTGGCTTAGAGTTTGGAGAAACTAATGCTACCATTGGATCCGAAACGTGCCAAAACCCCAAGATCGACTATTTATTTGCTGAATTTTGGCATCACGAGGTCCTGTTACAAGTCGATGATATCATGATGACATCATCAAGTCGTAACCGCCATATAGAACCACCTTTGATCACCTCTAAAAGGAGGTATTCACCACATTCATGCTCAGTCTTGCCAATACAAGTCTTGGGAGCTCAAGGAGTCGTGACCGCCAAGTAAGTACTCTCCAAGTTCGAGCTCCAGCTCTTGTCTTGTTTGTTGTTCTAGTCTTGTCTAGTCTAGTTCTTGGACATCCTGTCTTGTCCTTTTGTAATCTTGTAGCACGAGATCTTGTCAAGTTCCTTCTTGTATTCAGTTCATCTCCTAGAAGGGAGTTCTTGTAATCTAGACATCTTGTCT
>CM035413.1:67194239-67404239 GCA_020310875.1 Ceratopteris richardii | reverse complement strand
TATACTAAAGCTTTTGAAGTAATTCAACTTGGAGATGATGCGCAATCTCTAGGAGATGATTCGTACAAAGTTTCATCAAAAACTTTACACGTTTGATAGGTCAATGTGAAGAAATAGTGCAGCAGACTTTTTTGTGTTTTATCCTTTTCACAGATTTTCACAATTTTGATAATTTGGAGATTGGACCTCTAATTTAGTAAAGGTTTTGACTTACTCTTGGTATAGAGGTGCTCTAATCACAAGAGTAGGTTGTTCTTTTGGAGATTAACACTCTCCATCAGTGGTATCAGAGCAGGAGACATCAAAATCAAGGAAAGGAAGGTCCCGACTTCTGCAGATTCAAGAAGTTCAACATTTGAAGAACTAAGAAGTGAAAGCTTGGAGTCAAAAGCTTGAGGAGGAGATCATACGACATCAAGAAAGGCAAAAGGAGTCTAATTCGAAGTAAAGGTACATATATTGTTCATAAAGCTTGAAGATTTCAATACACAGGTAGACACAAGATGGGAGATTCTCTACAGATAGAGAAATTGGATAGGGAAAACTATCCTGCATGGTCAATGAGGATGGAAGCTCATCTTATGAGCAAAGATTTAATTGGTTACATCACAGGAGAAGAAGAGAAGCCAGAGTTCAGAGATCCTAGTGTTCCAACTAGGGAAGAGTTAACAGATCTGAAAAGTTGGATGAAGAAAGATGCTCAAGCTAGGAGCATTATCTATATGGGAGTCAATGATTACTTGTTACCTCATATTAGAGGTCTTGAAAGTGCAACTGACATATGGAATGCTTTGGAGGAGCATTTCCAGAACACTACAAAGTCAAGGAAGGCATCCTTATGGGCAGAGTTTACTACCTTCAAGAAGAAGGCCTCTCAATCCATTTCAGACTATGTGACAAGAATGAAAGACATTGCAGATGCATTAGGAGCTGTTGATGAAGACATTGAGGAGGATAAATTGGTAAGGCAAATCCTTACAGGGTTGAGAGGTGATGACAAATGGAAGCCATTTATTTTGTCTACAGAACTATCACTTGACCATTTCACTCCTGATTTAAATCAATTGTTAGGTCATATGCTAACATTTGAGCAGGATGTTAAAGGAGATGGTGACAAGAGTACAGGTCATGCAATGTACTCAAAGGACAAGAAGAAGAATAGCAAAGGAAAACAACAAGCAGGTGAAGATGAAGGAACAACTACTCAAGCCAACTTCCTAAGAGGAAGAGGAGGTGGCAAAGGTAGAGGAAGAGGCAGGAACAACAAAGATGGAGGCAAAGCTTGCTGGATTTGTGGTAAGACAAATCACTTAGCTAATGATTGTTGGCATAATAATCAGAATAATGTTGGATACAATCAAAATTATAATTCAAGAGGAAGAGGTGGCAGAAATCAAAGAGGTAATTACAGAGGTAGAGGTGGAAGGAATTACTTTGGAAGAAATGCAGGTAGAGGATTCCAAAGTCAACAATACAACAACACCTACTACAATTATGCTTCAGATCAAAAGGAAGATTCAACATTGATAATGAATGCAACTTGTGAAAGGCAGAATGAAGATCAGAGAGTCTTCTACATTGACTCAGGGTGTAGCAATCACCTGAGTGGTAACATATCCTTGATGACTGATTTGGAGAGTAAAGTTTTTAATCATGTTGTTCAAATAGGTGACAACACAAAGCACAATGTGAAGTCAATTGGATCAGTGAAGGCCAAGGATGGAAGCACCTTATTGAGTAAGGTTTTGTATGTTCCTACAATCCCTAAGAATTTGATAAGTGTAGGTCAAATTGTTGAAAAGGGATATGAAGTAAGATTCACTAATGATGGAGTATATGTGGAAGACCCTAGCCAAGGGTATAAACAGATTGTTTCAGGGAAAAAGGAAGGAAGATTATTTACATTGAAGATTCAAGGCAACATTGGTCATGCTATGTTCACATATGGAGGTCATAAGATCTCTGAGTTAGATCTTTGGCACAAGAGGCTTGGACATTTCAATGAAAGAGGTATTAAAGATATGGTTAACGATGGTTCAGTGCTTGGATTGCCTAATGTTGCAGGTCAACATATGACATACAAATGTGAGGCATGTCAATTAGGTAAGGCTCATAAATATTCCTATTCCAAGCATGGTTTTATGTACTCAGAGAAGCTTGAGTTGGTACACACAGATGTGTGGGGACCATCAAAGGATTTCAGTATAAATGGATCAAGGTATTATGTGATTTATGTTGATGATGCTACTAGGTGGATCACTATCTATGTGATCAAAGATAAGTCAGAAGTGTTTAATACATTTAAACACTATCATGCATATGCAGAAAGAATTACAGGTCATAAGTTGAAAAGACTAAGGTCAGATGGAGGGGGAGAGTATTTCTCAAATGAGTTCAGTGATTACTTATGGAATGCAGGTATAAAAAGGGAAGTTACTTGCAGGTACTCTCCTCAACAAAATGGTGTTGCAGAAAGGAGAAATAGAACAATTGTTGAGTTTGCAAGATCCATGATGAAGGAGAAAAATTGCCCTAATTATTTGTGGGCTGAGGCTGTAAATACAGCCACTTATTTGATCAATAGGTTACCATGTAAAGCCTTGCAGGGTATGACACCATATGAGGCTTGGTGGGGTAAAAGACCTACCTTGGATCATTGCAGAGTATTTGGGTGTGTGGCATATGCATATGTGCCATCACAATTAAGACACAAGTTGGAGCCCAAAGCTGAAAAGTATGTTTTCATTGGCTATGATGACAAGCAGATGGGCTATAGATTGTGGAGTCCATCAACAAAACAATTTATGGTTTCTAAAGATGTTACATTTGATGAGCAAAGCACTTGGTATGCAGGTACAATCAATATCAATACAGGTGATGAAGAAGAAGTGAGCCAAAGGAAAGGTAAATCAAATGTTCAGATATTTAATGAACAAGAGAATAATGAAGTGCAGGTTGAAGTGGAAGAAGCCCCAAGATTTGATCCTGAACATGAAGAACCAGAAACCTCAAGAAGTGGAGAGCTTAGGAGGTCTACAAGGAATAGGTGGCAACCTACAAGGTATAGTTATGATACTTCATTTCTAGCCACAAAAGATTATGCTTATATGGTAAATACAGATGAAGACCCTTCTACATATGAAGAGGCAAAAGGTAAGGAAAAATGGGAGAAAGCTATGCAGGAAGAATATGATGCACTATTGGAGAATCAAACATGGGATTTGGTTCCAAAACCAAATAGTCAGAAAATCATTGGATGCAAGTGGGTCTACAAGACCAAGAGATTTGCAGATGGAAGAGTATCTAGATACAAAGCTAGACTTGTTGTCAAAGGGTTTGCTCAGACTTATGGTGTTGACTATGATGAGACTTATAGTCATGTGGCAAAGATGACAACCATAAGGACACTTATTGCTATTGCTGCATGTAAAGGTTGGAAGTTATGTCAACTTGATGTGAAGAATGCTTTTTTGAATGGTTATATTTCAGATGATGTATTCATGGAGCAACCTCAAGGGTTCAGAGATAAAAGGTATCCAGATCATGTGTGCAAGCTCAAGAGAGCTTTGTATGGTTTGAAGCAGGCCCCAAGGGCATGTAACTATAGACTTGTGAAGTTCCTAAAAGAACTAGGTTTTCAGGTGTCTAAAGCAGATAGTAGCTTGCTTGTCAAGGCAAGTGAAAATGGTTTCATATACATGTGCATATATGTTGATGATATAATTCTTACAGGTACAGATGAAGAAGGAATACAAAAGCTTAAGAGGCAAATGGAAAAGGAGTTTAAGATAAGTGACTTGGGAGACTTATCATACTTCTTGGGCATGGAGATTACATATACTCAACATGGAGTATTTGTGACCCAAGAAAGGTATTTGAAGAACTTGTTAATCAAGTTTAAAATGGATGATTGCAGGGTAGCACCTACACCAATGGAGGTGAATCACAAATTGAGTAAGTATGGAGGTGAAGAATTCAAGGACATGAGACAATATCAGAGTTTGGTTGGTAGCCTTATCTATGCTACTCTAACTAGACCTGATTTATCATATGCAGTAGGGGTTTTGTCTCAATTTATGCATTGCCCAAGGAAAGAACATTGGATTGCAGGACAAAGGGTGTTGAGGTACATTAAGGGTACACTCAATGAAGGTTTGTATTATGGGCTTACCTCAGATACAAATATCAAAGTTTATAGTGATGCAGATTGGGCAGGTAATCCAGATGATAGAAGATCAACCTATGGATACATGTGTTATGTGGGAGATAAGTTAATTTCATGGTGTTCTAAGAAGCAACATACAGTTGCTTTGTCTTCTACAGAAGCTGAGTATAAAGGCATGGTTGAAGCTGCAAAGGAAGTGATTTGGCTCAAGACCTTGATGAAGAGTCTTGACATTATGCATGGGGTACCAATTATATATGGAGATAACATGAGTTCATTGTATTTAGCTGCTAATCCTGTTTTTCATGCCAGGACCAAACACATTGAGATTTAGTATCACTTTCTAAGAGAGAAGGTGATGGATAAAGAGATTGAAGTAATCCATACTTCAACAAAAGATCAGATAGCTGATATGCTTACAAAAGGCTTGGATGGACCAAAGTTACAAAGGTTCAAAGACATGGCAGGTATAAAGAAGATAGTGAAGACCTCAATTGATGATTGAGGGGGAGCTGTTGGTGCAGACCAATCACCAATTGAAGGCTTGGAAGGTTAAAGAGTGAAGGAAGGATCAACTATTGAAGCTTGGAAGAAAGACATATTCAGAGGATAAGAGAAGTGTACACATATGTACATTAGTATAGTCATAGGTGACTTAGATCTTTGTTTGAGTAAGAATCTTGTACAAATTATCTATAAATACTTTGAGAAAAGTCGGGGCATGTATGAGAGCATATGTGAGAATAGTTAGAAGCCAAGATTGAGGAAGTTAGAAGTCATGAGATAGAGTAAAAGTTAGTTGTGTTAGCTCTCATCACTCAGTTGTAAACTTTTCTGAGTAATTGAAAATTTTGCGCCCGATCTTTTCGTGTCTGCTCCGTCTGTGTTTGATCAATTGAGAAATCCTTTTAAGGATATCTAAGTTGTTAGTTAATGAGCCTGTGACCTGAGTTTCAGAGTCTAATTGCAAACAGGCTAGGAGAATTGTAAGTAGGAACATTCATATGTGTTGAATGTTTACAGTTCTCTGAAACAGGCGCAAATTTCGAGTTTAATCTTTTGGTCAGATCTCACTCCATAGTTTAAAGTTTTGTGCAAGTAAGCACTTAATCTTTAAGTTAGAAGATGATCTACTCATGGCTAGAAGCATTTGCTTAAACGGGTTTTGTACTGAGAGAATTGAAGTTAAGAAGTTAGGGGTGTCTAAATCGACTTCTCAGAAGTGCAGATTCAGACATAGGTAACTTGTGAAACCAATTTCTCAAGTTATACTAAAGCTTTTGAAGTAATTCAACTTGGAGATGATGCGCAATCTCTAGGAGATGATTCGTACAAAGTTTCATCAAAAACTTTACACGTTTGATAGGTCAATGTGAAGAAATAGTGCAGCAGACTTTTTTGTGTTTTATCCTTTTCACAGATTTTCACAATTTTGATAATTTGGAGATTGGACCTCTAATTTAGTAAAGGTTTTGACTTACTCTTGGTATAGAGGTGCTCTAATCACAAGAGTAGGTTGTTCTTTTGGAGATTAACACTCTCCATCACTATCCTATTTGTAAAGAAGAAGGACAGAACTCTTTGAATGTGTGTGGACTATTGTGGTTTGAATAAAGTCACAATAAAGAACATATATCCTCTACCACTTATATCAGAGCTCTAGGAACGCCTCAGAAAAGAAAAGTTCTTCACTAAGATTGACCTTCGAGGAGCATACAATCTTGTCAAGATTAGAGAAGGAGATGAATGCAAGAAAACATTCCAAACAAGGTATGGACACCTTGAATATGTAGTTATGCCATTTGGTCTCACAAATGCACCAGTAGTCTTTCAACATATGATGAATGATATCTTTCGAGAGTATTGAGATGATTTTGTGGTAATATATCTTGATGATATCTTGATATTCTCCGAAAATCTAGAAGATCATGAATGTCATGTAAAGATAAACCTACAGAAACTAAGAGAAAAAGGGTTATATGCAAAATTGGAGAAGTGCTACTTCCATCAACAATAAGTGGAGTTTTTAGGGTGCATTGTATCAGAGAAAGGAATCTTTACGGACCCTAAGAAGATCAAGACAATCCTTGATTGGCAACCACCTTTATGTGTTTGAGATGTATAATGTCTTCTAGGGTTTGCTAGTTTTTATAAGATATTCATTAGAGATTACTCCAAGATTGTGGCGCCTCTTACCAAGCTTATAGGAAACTCAAAATTTTCATGGACCGAAGAAGCAGAAAAAGCCTTTCAGACCCTGAAATCCGCATTCACTGTTGCCCCAATCCTAGTTCATCTTGATTCGAGCAAACCCTTCTTCCTAGAAACAGATGCATCAGACTTTGCCCTAGGGGCCATTCTATCCCAATATGGAGATGATCGACACCTATATCCAGTTGCATATCATGTAAGGAAATTTTCCCCTCTAGAAATTAATTATGAAATTCATGATAAAGAACTTCTTGCCATAGTGGATGCGTTTGATACCTGGCATCACCATCTAGAAGGAGCAGCTCATAAAGTTACTGTGTATAAAGATCATAAGAACCTAGAGAATTTTATGACCACCCGCATTCTCGATAGAAGGCAATCTCGATGGAGTAACTTTCTATCCAGGTTCGACTTTGTCATCACCTACCATCCACAATGTCAACAATGTCAGTCAGATGCCTTGTCTAGAAGATCTTACCTTGCACCAAAGAAGCGTGAAGAGGCCTTTGATCAACAAGAGAGTGTATTACTGAAGCCTGACCATCTCTAGTTGGCAGCTATCTCTTCAAGCCATCATGAAGATTCAGCCTTGAGTCTGTTGATCCATGAGAATCGACCACATGATGAATTTTTTTGTAACGTTAAGCAGAAAGCTCAAGAAGGAAAATCCCAAGAAGTAAATGAATTTCAGGAAAAGGATGGGTTACTACTCTATAAGAACATATTGTATGTCCCTCCAGGAAAGC
The DNA here is from genome assembly GCA_020310875.1 of Ceratopteris richardii. Lineage (NCBI taxonomy): Eukaryota > Viridiplantae > Streptophyta > Polypodiopsida > Polypodiales > Pteridaceae > Ceratopteris > Ceratopteris richardii. The sequence goes on along the minus strand of CM035413.1, from coordinate 67,397,117 downwards.
CCAGGATCCAAGTACTTCAACAATGCCATGACAACCTTGTAGTAGGACATTTTGGATTGAATAAAACAAAAGAAGTCATATCAAGGGACTTTTGGTGGTGTCAGATGTGGAAGGAAGTCAAAGAATACATTCGAACTTGTGATAATTGCAATAGATCCAACGTACCCCGACATATACCTCATGACCTCTTGAAACCTCTTCCTATTCCAGAAAGGCCATGGGCTTCATTGTCTATGGATCTCATCACAAATCTACCAAAGTCAGATAAGTATGATGTCATTCTTCTTATTGTGGATAGATTTACAAAGATGACACACTTCATTTCAACTACCAAGGCAATCACAGGTGCAGCCACTGCTAGGCTTTTTCTTAGGTATATATTTAGGCTTCATGGATTGCCTGATGACTTTGTCAGTGATCGAGGTCCACCGTTCATATCCAGCTTTTGGAATAGTCTTTGCAAGCTCCATGGTGTTCAAGTTAAACTATCTACAGCAAATCATCCAAAGACTGATGGACAAACATAACGGGTGAATCAAGTCCTGGAGCAATATCTCCGTTGCACTAGCAACTATCATCAAAGTGATTGGTTTGAGCTTTTATCCTTTTGTAGAGTTTTCTTATAACAATAGTGTTCATGCAATATAAGTACTATGCAGATCAACATCGTGTCCAGAAATAATTTGCAAACCTCAAGACCTTGTGCAAAGTTAGATCATCAAAGATTTGGTCCATTTACCATCTTGGCCAAGATTAATCCAGTCAGCTTCAAGCTCCAGCTACCAAGTGCTATGAGAATACATCGAGTTTTCCATCTATCCATGTTGGAACCATATCAGATCTCACCATTGAGGGGGGAGAGACCTAGTCCTTTACCACCTATCGAGATTGATGATCATGAAGAATTTGAAGTCGAGCATGTCCTAGATTCTAGAATATCCCGAGGAAGATTGGAGTACCTTATTCATTGGAAAGAGTATGACATTAGTGATCCTACTTGGGAAACTGCAGAAAACCTTTAGAGAGCACCAATCAAGGTTCGAGAATTCCATAAGAGAAATCCAATGAAGCTGAGACCAAATAACATGACCGCTCCTCATGGAATTCGTCGCTTGAGGGGGAGGTGATGTCATGGACAAAGGAAATCATCTTGAACCTTAGATTCCATGTGAAACTTACATCTCATGATTGGTTCAGAATTAGGAGAAACCAATGCTTCCATTGTGTCCGAAACGTGCCAAAACCCTAAGATTAATTGTCTACTTGCCTCATTCAGATATCCAAAGCTCATGTTTCGAATTGATGACATCATCAATTCGTAACCGCCTTTCATGAACCGCCCTTGAAAACCTATATAAGGAGGGGTTGGCCACATTCATAATCAGTCTTGCCAATACCAGCCTTGGGAGCTCAAGGAGTCGTGACCGTCAAGTAAGTACTCTCCAAGTTCCAGTTCCAATTCCTGTCTTGTTTCTTGGTCTAGTCCTGTCTAGTCTAGTTCTTGGACATCCTGTCTTGTCCTCTTGTAATCTCGTAGTACGAGATCTTGTCAAGTTCTTTCTTGTATTCAATTCATCTCCCAGAAGGGAGTTCTTGTAATCCAGACATCTTGTCTCATACTTATGATCTCGGGTTGTGGGATTTCTTATATCATCTCTACTCTAATTTTCCATACCTATTGGTCCCAGGTTGTGGGATGTCTTGTATCAGATCCATCTTCTTGTATTATTTTCCCTACGTGGGTGTTCTTGTAATCATAAGTGTATTTCGGACATCTTGTCTATTGAAGTCAGAGAGCACAATCTAATGCTCCTTGGTTCTATTCTTGTCTCTTGTTCTAGTCTGGTCTAGTCTTATATCGTGGACATCCTTTCTTGTCCTATTATAATCTCATAGTTGGAGATCCTTTCTAGTTATTTTTTGCATCTTGTTAATATCCCTAGAAGAAATTCTTATAATCCATATATCATGTTCCATACTTACAATCCCGGGTTGTGGGATCTCCTGTATGATCTTTAGTCCAGTTTTCCATACCTATCGATCCAAGGCTATGGGACATATTGTATTAGTTACATATTCTTGTATCATTTTCCCTACATGGGTGTTCTTGTAATCAGAAATATATTTTTGAAATCTTGTCTAGTGTAGTCAGAGAGCACAATCTAGTGCTCCCCTGACATTTTGACAAGACTAGATAGGACTCGAACAAGGAACAAGACAAGACTAAGAACTGGAACTTGGAGAGTACTTACTTGGTGATCACCATCCCTTGAGCTCCCAAGACTGGCATTGGCAAGACTGACTATGAATTGGGCCAATCCCTCCTTATATAGGTTTTCCAAGGGCGGTTCAAGGGTGATTACGAATTGATGATGTCATCGATGATATCATCCATTCGAAGCATGGTCTCTAGATGTCCGAATCAAGCAAGAAGATAGTCGATCTTAGGGTTTTGGCACGTTCGGGACGCAATGGAAGACTTAGTTTCTCCAAATTCTGATCCAATCATGAGATATAGGATTCACATGGAATCTGAGATTCAAGATGGTTTCCTTTGTCCATGAGAGAAACAGATTAGCTCATGCTTTGGCATGCAAGACATTCTCAAGAAACATCATACATACTAAAATGTATCTCTAAGTTTCTTTTACCACGTATTAGAGGATGCAAGACATCTCAAGACATCCCAATTTGGATGCCCTAGAGACTTTCTTTTTTTCTACCATAAAAGCAAGGAATTACCATCTTTGGAACAAGTTCAATCATATGAAGAAGACCCCAAAACAAACTATTGGCTTCTAGAAGATAGCGAGAGGTAGGAAGCATGGTAGAAAACGTACTTTTAAAGTAGGAGAAATAAAAAATACAACTCTATTCAAGTTTGGATCTCAAACACTAAGTGCGCTTCAAGTGTGGCATACAAGGCTAGCTCATGTGAATGAAAGAACCTTGAAAGATAGTTTTTGGGGGATTCTTGTGCAGAAAGGAACTTGAGTGTTTGTAGGAGAATGGAGAGTGAGAACAAGAGAATTAATGATACCAAAAGCTTCTGATCAATTACGAAGAGACAAGTACAAGCTTATGCATAAGCCAAATGCTCTGTGAAATATGCCAAAGACTAAATAATGCTCATTAAACAAGATTAGAAAGTACTTAGAATCTGCTGCCGACCTCTGCACTAGACCTCCACCTTCTCCAAGCTTGCCCTTGTGCACACCTTGCAACAAGCTTCCAATAAGGAGAGGGATGGACACCTTCTATCGATGCACACCTTCAGTGGGACTTTGGAGCTCTTGATGCTACTTGCTTCACTTTCTCTGCATGCAATCTAAGTCACTCTTCTTGCACCTTGCAAATGACTCTTGACACTAGTATATCGTGACACTAACTTAGTCCCACCAAGAATACTCCTCCCCTTGGGTGTCGGTTCACGTACGCTCCTGAATCCCATAGCATCTTGGCCCTCACTTTTATGTCCCAAGATTGTCTCCAAGGTGTGCCCAACAGCCAAAAAATCCCTGTTTTTTCCTGTAGTAACTTTAGCAAAATACCACATTTTAAATGGGGACCATACTTCCACTTTTATCCGTGTGCTTCCTCTTCACATGACTTCATATCTTTTCCTTTATTTGTTCAATTATATACTAAAAAAAGGTGGTTTCACATGAACCTTCCAAACGCTTTTAAAACATCTTGTTAAACCGTACAGAAAGACAATTTGCAACCTGCATCCAACTTTCTGCAAAACATCACTTTGTGAACAATTGATTGTGCACTACATAAGCACCTTGACTAGTGAATGTTGAACACCTTAACTTTAACCATGTTGAGTTTGATCACTTTTACTTTGACCTTTTGACTTTGACTATTTGACTTTGGCCTTATTGAATCTGACTAGTATGTGCTTTGATGGGCTGAACAGTTGCCTACCACCTGATGGGCTCTCCGTCCCAGAGAGACAATCCATGAACTTAGAAAAGTAGTATAGGAAACAATAGAGGTGATTACATGCCAATAGCAATTACTTTCCCAAAAGATAAGCCCACTAAAAGCTACAGGAAAGCTGATGCATTTGCATTGTTACTAGACATTTAGCGGTGAAGAGCAAGATGGGGGAATGTACAAATTAGGGGTTTGATTAGATTGTGGGAGGTAGGGGAGGGGAAACTGGATGGGGGAGATTTATTGTAAGGGCTTGGGACAATTGCATTTTTTCTTAACATTGTTCTAGTGGCCTTATATAGGCAATGGGGGTGGAGGGAGGAGGGGGAGGGGGGGGAGGGAGGTCTGGTTGGGGGGGAGGGAGGGGGGAGGGGGGGGGGGGGGGCGCGAGGGGGGAGGGGAGCATCGCACGGGGCGAGGCGGGGAGTGTGGTGGGGGGCACGGCGAGGAGCATTGCGGGGGGCATGATGGGGAGTGTGGTAGGGGCGGGGCGAGACATGGGGGGAGAAGGGAAGGGGGGAGGGCGGTGAGAGGGGGGCGAGAGGGGGTGAGGGGGAGTGGGTGGGAGAAAAAAAAGGAGGGTGGGAAAGGGCAGGGGGATGGGAGGAGGGGTGGGGGGGAGCACAGAGCATTGGGGGGGGGGGGGAGGGGGGCGGGGCAGAGAGTGTGGTAGGGCACGATGGGAGGGGTGGAAGGGAGAGGAGGGGGGAGGGTGAGGGGGATAAGGGGTGGTGAAGAGAGGGGGGGGGGAAGGCAAAAGGAGGGCGGGAGGGGGGGGGGGGGGGAGGGGAGGAGAAAAAGGGGCACGTGGGGGGGAAAGGGGGGGAGAGGGGGAAGGGAGGGGGGAAAGGGGGGATGGGGAGCGTTGCGGGGGCGAAGCAGCGGGGGAAGCATTGTGGGGGGTGGGAAGTGGAGTGTGGCAGGGGGCGGGGCAGAACATGGGAGGGAAAAGGGAGGGGGCGGGAGGGAAGGGGGTAGGGGGGGGTAGGGGGGAAGGGGGTGGGGGGAGGAGAGGGTAGGGGGTGGCGGAGGGTAGTGTCTTTTTTATGAATAATCCAACATTCATTATCCAAGTAGTGTTGTACTTCATAGAAGTACATGAACAAATCGTCCAAGGAATCGAAAAGGTGATAAAATGGAGAAAACATGAACAAGAAAATGGAGAAAGGGTTTATTTACAACCTAGCCAAATTTAGCACTCTAGGTAGTCTATATCTAGTTAATATGTTGTGTGATGGTACGCCTTAAGCTTAGAAATGTTTGTTAATAGGAGCATCTCTTCAATGAGAGTTTCTAGTTCTACAGTACCCCACTAAAGTATTGATTTGATTATATATGGGCCTTCCCAGTGGGGAGTCCATTTTCCTCTAGTTTGAGCATTTATCTGTGGTTTGTGTAACAAAACTAACTCTCCGAGTTGCAAGATTTTGGGCCATTAGTTCTTGTCATATGATCTATTCTTCTAATTTGAGTCTACACTAACTGTTTGGATGCTAGAATATGGGATTCTTCCGTTTCGTGCAAAGTTGCGAGCCTAGCTATTACCTTTGGGCCTCTCTTTCTTTGAACTCCTTCAGTTCTCATCGAGCCATGTATGAACTCGAATGGTTCTATGGGAGCTATCCTATAAACGAGTTGGAATGGGGAAAATCCAATTGTTTCTTTATAGGCTTGTCTTTATGCCCATAGTGTACTAAGATAAGTCTGACCATTTGCCGTGGGATAATAAGAGCATGAAGTTCTATGAATAAATTTATACCTGTTCAATATAGCTTGCAAAATCTTATTCACAAAGTGTGTTCCTTGGTCCATGCAAATCTCCAAAGGGCACCCAAATCTACAAAATATATGGCTGAATAAAAAATCAGCAAATGTTTGTGCTGTGCAATCTAGTGAAGCAATGGCTTTAGCCCACTTTGTTGCATAGTTAGTGGTAATCAGTAACTATTTATCTCTATTTGGAAAAGGAGGATAAATAGGCCCTACAAAATCCCATCCCCGCTTCTCAAATTGTTGCCAATTGATAGATATTGTGAGTGGGTTGTTTCTCTGCTTTATGGGTTTAGGGCTACATCTTTGGCAGATGTCACATACTTTAGACCTATCATTCAAGTCCCTAAACAAGGTGGGCCACCATAATCATGCATCTAGAATTCTCTCTCCCATGATGTTACCTGGAAGGTGCCCACCACCAAGATCTTCATGTGCCTTTGCTAGGATATCCCATGTCTCTTCCTCCTCTATGCATTTCCTCAAACAACCGTCTTTCCCATACCTATATAGTTTGCCTTGAATAATAGTAAATGGTATGCTATTGATTAATAGCCTCTTCTTTTGTAGTGAGCTTGCCTTTTCTAGATACAATCCAATGTTTAGAAAATTGTTGATGTCATCATACCAACCCTTGGCTTGGAAAACAAACAAATTGGCATCAGGAATATCATCATTTACTCCAATTGCTTGATCCTTGGCATTGATCCTGGATAGATGGTCTGCCATAATATTTTCTCTACCTAGTTTGTGAAATATAGAAAAATCAAATTCCTAGAACAAAGGTAACCACCTCCATATCCTACCAGTCGCTTGTGGTTTGTTCAATAGATATTTGAGCGGTTGATGGTCAGTTATGATAACAAATCTCATTCCAAGCAAGTAATGATGAGACTTTTGTGCAATGAAAACCATGGCTACGCCCTCCCTTTCTATGGTGCTATAATTTATTTCAGCCTTGGTCCGAATTCAACTAGAATACAGAATTGGTCTGTCCAGTTCGTATTCTTCCTTATGTTGAGTCAAAAATCGCCCCACTGCATATGCAATAAAATCTATATGTATATGAAAAAGTTTTGACAACTTAGGTGTGATCAGAATGGGAGGAGCTACTAACTTTGACCTTAATGTTTGATATGCTTTTTTCTCCTCTTCTTGCCACTTAAAAGGTACTTCTATACCTATAAGCCTAGCCAATGGCCTGGCTATATCTGCATACATCTTAATAAACCTCCTATGATACCTTGTATTTCCTAGAAAACTTTGAATGTCTTTTGGAGATTTAGGTCTAGGTAACTTTAGTATAGCTATAATTTTGTCTCAGTCAGGTGCCATACCTTTGGAAGATACCATAGGTCCTAGGAGGGTACCTTCAAACATCAAAAAATGGCATTTGTTTGGGTTCAATTTCAACTTTGTTTCTCTGCACCTCTTAATAACCTATTGTAATTGACTCAGATGCTTTGCGAAACAATCCAACAAAGAATCTACAAAAGTACCTAAAAAGGATGAAAAATCATCCATGAAAATTCTGATAGACTCTAGCAGTAATGGTCCAAAAATGAGATTAATTGTTTGATTGAAAGTAGCTGGGGAATTTCTCAGTCCAAACAGCATCTTTACATATACATAAGTTCCCCAAGGTGTGATGAATGTAGTCTTCTCTCGATCCTCTAGGTCGATGGATATTTGATTATATCCATTGAATATATCCATGCAGCTATAAAGTGTATGTCTAGCTACTTCTTCTATGACTTGTTCAACAAATGGCATTGGAAATCCATCTAGGATGGTGACCTTATTCAATGCTCTAAAGTCCACACATATTCTAATCTTATTAGTGTTTTTCTTTGGAAAAACTACCATAGGAGATATCCATTCTGAATGCTCCACAGGGTTGATAATTCCTCTCTCTTCCATTTTCTGAATTTCTAAGTGAACAAATTCAGTATATTTAGGATTCGGTCTATTAATCTTACCTCTTGCTAATTTTGCTCTTTCAATGAGAGTGATTCTATTCTCTTCGTAACTAGGTGGTACTCCTTCCAAATCCTTGTAGTGCCAAGCAAACATATCTCCAAATGATTTCATGAAAGATGTTACCTTTACAAACACCTCCAGATGTTTCCCTATCCATATGGCTATTAAAATGGGATGCGGTTGATCCTTGTTGTCCAACTGAAGCTCCTTCACTGGATTTCTGTTTATTATGTTATCCATAAGTTCTTCCTGAGTAGCATCTTTAATTACATTGTCCCACATAGCCTTGGTATCATAATCAAGAACATCTTGAATGTCTATTTGCACCTCCTCCTCCTGGATCCATCCTTGAGGGATCTCATGAAGTCGTAAAGAATCCTCTTCCATATTCTTTTTCTTACCTTTAGACTCTGAACCGTCCTTTTGGTTGCAATCTACTGAAAAAAGTTCCTCGATATTGCTTTGTAAAGGAGACTTTTTTCCCCTGCTCTGGTCTTTTGTTGGTTCTCCCAACCCAGCCACTTGAATTTTTTCCTCTTTTTTTGAATACCTTTCTTCCATGTCTGAATTAGATAGAAAAATTTCAAAGCAAGGTAGAGAATTACCTGCTTCTAGCCATGCTTGCATGTTGTCTTCATCATATAGATCCAATTCCTTCTGTTCTTGTATGTCCATACGATCTATATCTGTATATATACCAACAGATTGCATCATGCTGGTATGCTCTTGTTGATCCAGACCTTCTTCCACTAATATTTATCTTAATTTAGCACCTCCCTATTGGACCCAGATGGTACTAGTCATGTACTAAAATAGCATGCCTTAACCAGGGTCTTCCAATTAACAGAGGAAATCCTCCCTACACATTTGGTAATCTTATAACTACAAAGTCCAAAGCAAATGTGTTACCTTGTACTTCCATTTGAATATTAGGGACTACTCCCATAGGTATGATCGTAATCTGATATGCCAATGTAAACATAAAATTGGCTACCCTTGATGGTTGAAACCCCCAACTTCTTCATAGTATATTTAGGCATCAAATTGATTCCTCAACCTCCCTCTACTATAGCTCCTTTTAGAATTCGACCATTAATATTCATTGTAAGTCTCGGGCTCTTGTAGTGTGTCAGGGGTGCATTTCATGTATATGTATTTGTACCCCCAACAACAGCTTTGGCCACCAGAGTCGATGTGGATGCTTCATCTATTATTTCTAGGACTTCAGACCTGAACCTTTCATTCATCTTTATTAAGTTAAGAATACTGACCTCTGTTTTAACCGACTTCAACAACTCCAAGGTTCCTGATTCCTTGGTTGCATAGTGTATATTTACTGCATCAAGCTCCTTGTGCACTCTATTGAATGCATTTTTAATAGTATTGTTGCTACTTGTATTAAACTCCTTATGTGTATGCTCACTAGGTGTAGTCTAAACCTCCTTGGCCTTCTTTTCTTTATTGAATCTATACGTATTAGGGTCTTGATCAGCTTCCAATTTACCCTTTCCTTTGCTTCTAGTCTACACAACCACCACACATAGTATTCGTTTAGGCCATCAAGAATACATAGAAAACACACAATAAATAGACTAGGAACACAGACTTCTTAGGTCGTAAAAGTGTGATCGAACTTAGAGTATGTGGCTGACAAGGATACCATATGTTTCTTTAAGAAACATATACAAAGGTGTATAGTAATCATTTGGCCTTTCACATGTGCACTAATAGTAACATGGGACTGGAAGCTCTAGATGTGGCGTACGAAACTAGTCTACATGGAGGGCTTATTCTACTACAGAAACATGTAATAAGTAGGTAGGTTAGGCTAGGAAAATTTCAACATGGTACTCCCAGAAAACCCATGGAGAACATTTCCTCAAACTTTCTCTTGTAGCATCAGTGTAGGCACTTAATTCATGTTTGCCATGGTTGATAGTATTCACTAATGGTGGTTTTCTCATATCATAAACCAAATAACACTTACCTTCATTAAACTGTGGTGCAAAAATATATAGAGCCTTGATGTTCTAGAAAGTTTCAAAGATGACCGTCATAAGCTCAAAAAGTTTTATGCATGTCTTTGCAATGACATCAGGTATGTTCTTCAATCGATAGGTCTGCAAACTATGAGGTAGGTATTTGAATATTCTTTCCATGCCTTAATTTGATGTTGCTTAAGCTTTGGTCATATCATAGTTATGGTCTCTGTGGCATAGTGTGTATGGCTTCCACAACTCCACTAGTCTCTAACATGATTTGGAGGGACTCAATGAAGTGCGGGTTGAAACCTTCTTCTCCCAAATTGCTATTGATCAATACTTGGCTAGTGTGGAACCAGAGTCAGCCTCTTTCCTATACACATTTTATCATGTCATATAATGTTTAAAGTTTCACGTTGTAAGGAGGGGCACCTTTGATTTCTTCATCTTCTTGCTCTTCATTATCTCCTTTTTCCTCTTGTTCTTGTTCCTATTGTTGCTCACCATGTCGCTTCTCTTCTTACTAGTGTTGCTAATGATCACCTACTTCCTCTTCTTCTAACTCAAGGTTTACATCCCAAGGATCTATTTAAATTCTATGTTGTGTAATTAAACTCTAAATTGGATGGTGCCAGTGGAAATATCAATTGAGGGCCATTTTTTCTTGTCCTTGGTAACATAAGTGTGAATGGGCATACTATCTGCTTTGGTGTTGGATACATACCGAGCATTAGAGTAGCACCTTTTGGATGCAGGTATGGAGGTTTTTAAGCCTTTGTACTATTGAATTATGCTCTAGGATAAAGCTCCCTACATAGGGATGTCATAATCCAAGAATCTACATATGATATGCATGAGGGCACAACATCCATGCAAGATGGTCTTGCGAGGCCATCTTTTATTGTCTGCGTGAATCTATTCAATGATAGAATGTAGGAGATTGATGGTCTAGTTTTGAGTGTCTTCCAAGTATAAACTAAGCCAACATCTCATATGTGGTTGGGTGAACGTGTCTTGCCTAGAAAAAGCAAAATGTTGCATAGAAATTCTAAGATGGACTTTTATATTCAGGGTGATTGCTACTATATCTTTAAGTTTGGTGAGATTTCTACTCTTCATACTATCCTGTACTAGTAGTTCCTTTTCTATTGGAATATACATACCTTCCATATCCATGGCTTCCCAAAATAAGTTAAGGATGAGTCATAACGTTTTCAATTCACTCCCATGTGTTAGTGATGGTATATAAAAGGTACTAGCTATCTTCCTATCCTTGTTACATTAGAGAGTGTTGATAAGGTAGTAGGGGCACATGAAATTGGGTTAAAGTAGCCTTGCAATAAAGTACTCAGGTAAGTCTTCCTTGCACTTCACATTCTCTAGCTTCACCCATTCTTGTGTAAAGAAGTGATATTTCCCCCATACATTGTTAAATTGACATTCAACTTCCCAGATATAAGCTAGATCTCCAAAAGATCCTACCATCTCATTGAACCAATGAGTGTGGGGATTGACTCTCATTGTGTGCCTTAGAGGTGGAACTTGAATGGGTATTGTCTGAAGGTGTATCAATGCCAATGTTCTCTCTCTAGGTATTTCAAAAATAGGCAAGGTATCAATATCTATCATTTGGTGACTAGTACCTTCCTTGAAATTTGTGCCTACAACTTCAACGATGATGATGGAGGTAGTGGATGTTCTATGAATCTACTAGAAGAAGAAGAAACATATTAGTATTTGTTGAGCCCATCAAAGTCATATGGGTCAAAGTCAAAACATTCAAAGTCAAAAGTGGTCTATGGTCAACATGGTCAAAGTCAAACGGTTCAAAGTTTAGTTGTCAAGGTGCACATGTAGTGCACAATCAATTTCTTCATAATGGTTATGTTTTGCAGAAAGTTGGATGTAGGTTGTAGATTTTCTTTCTTAAATTCTCTAAGGTTTAAAAGGTTTTGAACGTGTTTGAAAGATTTAGGTAAACCCTCCCTTAGGTACACGTTTGAAGAATTGAAGGGGTACGCAAAAGTGAAAGTATGGCCCCCATTTAAAATTTTGTTATTGTCCTAAAGTCAGTACAAGACAAAACATGGATTCATTGGATGCACCCATTTGGAGACAGCCTTGGGACATAAAAGTGAGCACCAAGATACTCTATTAGTTAGGAGCACACATACATGAACCAACACTCAACTCAAGGGATGCATTATTCTTGATTAGACTAAGCAAGGTTAGCATATACTACACTAAGAGAGAGAAGAGCAAGAGACATTCAAAGAGTGTGCAACATAGAGAAGCAAGTGCAAAGTGTGCAAGAAGTGTGACTTAGGTGTTTCGAGAGGAGTTCTAAGCAACGCAATCAAGGGTCACAAGGTCCCATTGAAGCTGTGTGTGTGTGTGTGTGTGTCGAAAGAAGGTGTTCATCCCTACTCCCCTATCGAAAACTTAATTGCAAGGTGTGCACAAGCTCAAGCTCTTGGAGAAGGTGGAGGTGTGGAGTAGAGAAGGTCAATAGCAGAAAGAACCTTGGGTATTTTGTAAGCTTGTTGATTGTGTACTATTTGGGATTATTCATTACACATAGAGAACATTTGGCTTTGTGCTATACATCATCATTGTACTTTTCTCTTCATAATCAATCTGTAGAGGCTTCCGATGTCTTTATTTCTCTTCTTCTCCTTCTTCTTTCTCATACAAACACTCAAGTCCCTTTCTGTAGAAGAATCCCCTACAAAATTTGGCACACTCACTGGGACCACAAGGAGGCTTGAGCATAGGAGAAGCAGTATTTGCAAAGTGTAGAAGAGTACAAGGATACCGATAGTACTATATTGGCTTAAGAGGTAATCTTTCTTCCATTGGAATTCTCTGAGCCTAAGAGTATGAGCAGCCCATGCGTGCAACCTGGTCTCAAACCTTGAGGGTCCCTTGCAAAGCAACAAGAAGGAAGGTTATTTGAATATCAACCAGTTCACTATCATCAACATCATCAGTAAAGGAATATGGTAGCACATGTAGACTTGGAAACCTTATTCTCTAGATTAAATATCAAATTTCCATCCTTCAAGAGATTAGCACAAGAAGATCCAGATGAGTACATTAGGAGAGTTTTGGCCTTATGTAAGACAAGGGGTCTAATGGGAAGAGAAGATGCATTATTTATTCTTTTCCCTACAACATTAGAAGGGCTAGCAGACAAATGGTTTAGTTAGTTTACCGACAATCATTTCACCACATGGGACCTGATGAAGGAAGCATTTATGACACAATTCCAACAAGGGAACTAGAAATTCTAAGACTAGGTCTTGGGGAGACCTGTTGGAGCAAGTCTATGATAAGCCTAAGTATTGGCTTGAGTCCCACAAAGTCATAGAAAAAGCCTTAAAATGAAGACTATGTACAGTTCACTTGTGAACTACCACTTGTAACTTTTGAAGAGTTTACTTAATGTAAAAGTGAAATAATCTTAAGTGGTTGAGTCCACTTGATCAAGAATGGAAAGAGGAGCCCCGAATTCGTGATTTGTGGTAGGTAGAGAATCAAATCAATCATTGATTGATTGGAGAGTGATTGAGGGAAGTTAGCCTCCCAAACTCAACTATAAATAGATGGCAGTTTTAGTTGTGGTTAGAGAGACCTATGTGAAGACCTCCAAGAGCTGAGCTTTATGCCATATCAAGGTGTGATTACAAGGCACACATATGTATCAGTAAGTCATTGTATTGTACAAGCAATATACTTTCATTTTCATGATTATTTGAGTTCATCTTTCCATGTTCTTGTGAAGTGTACTGCTCACTACCATTACTCTCAGTTTTTCTCAGTCAGCTTGCAGAGATGTTTTCTCTAAGCTTGGTGCATCATTCTCAGTGATTGAACTTGGTAAAGTTAGCTCTATAAGTTTACTATATGCTCACAAATTTTCATGTCATTTAGATGTTGCAATAATCAGTTATAGTTAGTTGAAGTCAACAGTGTCTGTGCATTTTCACTTCTCTGTCAGGTACCCGACTCTTTCTCTCATCTTGTCAGAGATGTTTCTCCGTGGTTACTTATCCAAATTCAATGATTTAAAGCTTTGCTGGATTCAGATTACTGTCTAGTATCACCATTCAAATTTTCATAATCATTGGATTCCTACATTTTTACTTATGTTGATTTTGCTGCTCACTGGTCTCAAACCGTAGCAGCCCGTGAAAATCGGGATGATGTCATCAGTTGTTAAAACTCATTCTCAATGTTTCGTTCATTAGTTTTTATGAGATTACTCTTGAAAGTTAGCCCTTTAAGTTACCTAGACTTCCCCAAGAGGAATCAAGCTAATTACTGTTGTACTCAGAGAATTATGTAAAACACTGGACAAGTGTATGAACCAAGAATAACAAGTTTTCACCTCTGAGCTAACTCCAACTTATCTGTTTTGATCTATCTTTTTGAGAGTGATCTTCCAAGGTACATAGGGTGTCTAATACATCCATTGGCAAGCTAAATGGGCCCACCATATACTTCTGGAGTTCATTTGGCTGGTGTAGATCAAGGATTTTTCAACACCTCTTTATCTTCAAGCACATACCTATCTATCTCTTCACAGTGGTATCAGAGCCAGGTTGGACAACATGGCAGATGGATTTCCTTCATCAACTGACAAATTGGATAGAGGTAATTACTCAGCTTGGTAATTAAGAATGGAAGCTTATCTCCAAGGTAGAAGTTTATATGGTTATGTGGTTGGAGATGAAGTTATGCCAAGTTTCAGGAACAAAAGTCAACCAACACAAGAAGAGCAAGAAAGATTGAGCACATGGTGCTCCAAGGATGCACTTGCAAGGTCTTATCTCCTCAACTCTATCTCAGATTTTTTGTTGCCTCACATTAGAAGTTGTAAGACATCTCAGGAAGTGTGGGATGCACTTGAAGCTTTCTTTTCTTCAAGTACTAAAGCTAGGAAGCATCAACTATGGTTGGATTTCACAACTCTCAAGAAGGCTCCCAAAAAAAATGTGACTGATTTTGTCACAAAGCTCAAGGACATATCGGATCAGTTGGGAAGCATTGGAGAGGTAATAGATGAAGAGCAAATTGTAAGGCAGGTCATCAATGGCTTGAAGGCAGATGACAAGTGGGAAGCTGTTGGGTTGTAGGGTATGCACATACCCACAATTGTGCATAGAAACCCTCCCTAGACCAAAATAACATCTCTTTTTGTATCTATTTAGGATTTCACATAAGAACCCTTCCCTAGATACTTTTTAATATTTCTCATAAACTAAAGCTATGGAGCCTTGTTGTAAATGCTCACCTTTTTCAAGAAAGCAAGCAAAATCTCCACGCGCACGTATCCTCCTCCTTTGAGAGATTTGGTTGTTAGAAAAGATCTTTTTGAACTATGGAAGTTAGGCATGTGCTCCTTTTTGACTAGTCAAAAGGAGCACATGGGAAATTGTACTGAGCCTATAAATAAGAGGCTCATTTCTTGTAAGGGGGCCTTTTGGCCTCCATGCTAATGGAATGAAGTATCATTTGGCTTCCACATTTCTCCTTGTGTGCTAGGCGTCCATGTGTGTGGGTTTGGCACTTGGGGTTGGCTTGTGTGTGAGCATTGCCCTCCCTTGCTCCTTTTGACGTTGGCCATGGTGCCATTGTTCATGGACGTGGGTGTGTGTGCGTTGCTTGCACTTCTTGCAACTCCTCTTGGAAGAGCCTCTCACTTCCATGTGAGGCGGTTAGGGTTGGTTACTCCCCAGACTTCAACAAAATTTGGCGCCGTTGCCGGGGATGATCGACCTTCAACCGTTGGGTTTTTTCAAGCTTGCCGTGCCTACACTTGGTGGATGCACCTCATGCTTGGATTGAGTTGTGGATCCGTGTGGCCTTCGGATGGCCTTGGGTACCACTTTTCTTTAATTTTTGAGTAGTGTTAGTTCATTTCTTTGTTTGTTGCATAAAAAACACTCCCTAACCCCCTTCTCTCTCTCTCTCACTCTCACACACACACTTCCACACATTCATTAACTAGCATCACTCTCCATCTCTGTCACCTCTGATTTTGTGCATGCCTTGGATAGAGGGTGGGTTCTACTCTCTCTAATCCCTCCCTCTCTTCATCTTTTCGAAAAGAAAAAAAATACGTGCCAAAGAAGAGGCAAGATTCGAAGTTCCCATGAATATATGCGCCTTCCCTCTCTTTATGTTGTACGATAGGGTAGTTGGGGGAGGGTCTTAACTCTCCCTCCCATTCCCTCCTTACTGACAAAAATGTGCGGGGCAGGAAGGGGCGTACTACCCCTTTCTCTCTCCCTCTTTTTCCGTCTCCTTCCTCTTGCAGGAGGAGCTACGTTCCCTGCTTACCTCTATTGCAGGACCATCTCTACATACCTCTTGACCTCCCTTATCGCATAGAAGGGTGCGGAGCTACTACGATGCTCCTCTCCTCCCTCGGTGGCTGGGTGCCATCTCGTTGATGCTTCACGGTCGACCAATGGCGCACATACGAAATGACGTTCTCGGTTCTGAGCTTCCTCCGGCCCCTTGGCATGGTGAGCTTCGCTCCATGCAGAGCTGTGCGGAAGCCCCCTGTTGGCGATGGTGTCTATGGAAACAAGCATGGTTCTCACTTCTGCCTGGCGACGACCCACCGGCGTGCTAGCTCTTTGGCTTCCCTTGCATATCTTCACTTCGATGCATGGAGTAAAGCTAACCCCCATATCCTCCTCTCCTGCGTAGCCAATCTCCTTTTTGAAAGTCAAGAAACACTGCTCCCTCTTCGCATGGAGCTTGAGGATCAGCTTGGGATGGAGCTATGGCTCCCTCGCAACTTCTGGCTGTGATATGTTACGGCTTGCAGCATAGGTAGATGGTTTATGGTTGCGCGACCTTGTCTTCGAGAGTGGCATAGATTATTGCGAGGAAGCAATGAGTGCTTCTCTATCATCTCTACGACTGCTATGGTGGGGTTGGGCCCTTTTTTGGCTTCCCTGTCCTACCCTTTGCTATCTTCTACATCAAGCCCTGAACCAGGGTGGTGAGCCCTTCTGAGTCCCCGAGTTCATTTCATTTTGCTACTCTTGGTCATGTCCAAGGGCCCCCTCTGCTCCTGCTTTACCATGCATGTGCCTATTTCTAGCTTCTCATGCTTAGTTTTTGAAGGGTTGGGCTCGTTGGGAGCTCCCCCTCGATCTTTCCTCTCTGATTGCATGTCATATGATTGTTCTTAATGTTGTGTTTCTCTGCTGAGATGCAAAGTGCTTCTACTTCCTGCTAACACCGACTCAGACCGGAGGATGAGGCCGCTCTCTCTCCACATTGTGAAAGGCACTTGGCAGGTGTACAAGTCATCCTAGGTGTGGCTTTTGACTCTCACACAACAAATTCTTTTAGCTTCAGAACGCAAGCAAGTGCACACATGGTGGCAATAAGATTCAAAGACTGCTTTGAAGTGATGATTATGAAGGCTGAAGGGTCCACCTGGCATGCAGGCTACGGCAACACGATTTTCTTCCATGCGCCTACTTCTCTAGGCACCCATGCTATTTATGGTGTTCTCGGAGCATATACACATTTTTGTCATAATATGGAAATGGAAGATTTTGCATGTGTTGTTTTCTGTTACCTTGAGTTATTAGAAGAATAGGATCACTGATTCGAACTTGCGGTCTGAAAGTTAATATATATATATATATATATATATATATTTTTTTTTCTCCATCCTGTAACGGCAAGGTTTATATAACAATATGTCGCAAAAGACTTGATACACAGATGTGGTGAACTGTCCCCATTGTCTCAAACAAGGTCACACATTGGTTTAACTGAAAGACAATAGTTACGCAATATAACACAGGAGCAATAGCAGAGAAGATAACAGATATAGGAGAATCTCAACAATTTTCTACTAGCAGCAAGTACAAAGATGATGGCTGTGTCCACCCGTGCGCTCTCAAGGTAGAGCTTAAATGGTGATATAGACAACTCTAGATAGGGAGATACAAGGTAGAGGTATGCTGGCTCAACTCGGTATCTTAGGAAGTGCAGAAGTCATGTATATATAGGATCATGGGTGGCCTGCCATGGACGGCTATACATGGGCGGTAGAGCGTGGGCGGCCACCGCCCGCGTAATTGCCATACACGGCTTAGACTGGTTGAACCGACCTAACAAATATAAATGATTTCTGACTCCGACAGGGAATATTCCATGGAATATTCCCTTTACCGTCGCGCCGGGGGCGCTGCCCCCGGACCCCCACCAGGGGGCCCGCTGGCCCCCTGGGACCCTGGTAACTCCCTTTCCTTATAATATCTTACATGGTCCAATATGACCTTCATCCAACATTCAAGTTGGGATTCCCATCAATTGGGTAATGCACGCTTGGCTTCTCCTCATAAAGGGGGCCTTACAAAATGTGCATACAATCATGAGGGGTAGACATTGATCATATACTAACATTAACATCACCCTGGGGGTTCTTTCATGTTATGCACCAGGAAAAGAACTCTCAAGGGCAACCGCAAGGCTGCTGTAATTTTGGTCGAGTAACCATGCCATATTGGGTAAGTTAATCTTGTGAATGACTATGTTCTGATATACTGTGTTGGAGGCCTTGAACTTTTAAGGATTGTATGCATTACTCCTTTACGATGTTATTTAAATAAACTCCCTTCAATAAACAATGATCGAATATGGTTCATATTATTCGCTTTATGGCAGGCTCTCAAACTATTGTGTTTCAAGTGTTGGACAAATCTGTTTATCCATGAGCTTTGTAGATGGTTATTTCTTGAAACACTTTGTGTGTTCAGTATAGTAGATTCTGTAGAAGTGACTGTTCTGAAGCTCTGATCGATCTATAAGTTCTCACACCAGGATAGTGCTGTTCGGGAGACATGTTTGTCTCGGTCCCAATTCCATCATGGTGCAACAGGGAAGTCATTCTATGCGTATTATGGATTTTGTCAATTGACTGTTTGGAGGTATGCAAGTCTCGATAGATGTGTAGTGACACCTCTTGAGGGCAGCTTCGAGTTTGCCATGAAAGACTGAAAGTCTGTTGACTACCCAAAGGTTTCTGACAAATAGAAGTAGGTTGTGCTTATTTTGACTTGGTTTTTTTTTTATGAGTTCCCAAAAGGATGGGAGTTTGGCTGCATCAGGTGACTTCCGAGCTAGAGGTTTCTCATATCTATGATCAGTTCTCTGTTCGTAATAATGTCCTAATACGGTTTATCTATGAGATGATGCACTGAATGCTTTTCTATGTTTAGATGACCTATTTTAGGGGTTGTGACCGCCCCACCTGCCCATAAGGTTATGATAAGCTAATTATGGAATTCAGGGAATCATGTATTGCGGTTTCTTAAAAAGGCTACTTGGAAGACTCTCCTCTAAAAGGTAGGTTGGTCACCTATAGGTAGTGAAAATCTCTCACTAACCAGTGCATGCTGAATACTGCTTGATGGGCCTAGCTTTGCTGACTCTCTATCATCTTGAAGCATTGAAAAAGTTGGATGTATTATTTTGGTTATGGATGCATTAGGCCTACCTTTGATTTCCTCCAACATGAGATGAATATATTCATTCTAATTGCTCATCATGAATCTATCTTGAGTGTTATAGGTTGAAACAGAAGTTGATGATGGCTCAGAATTGTTGGTTAATCTTTTGTAGAAGGCTACTACTATGGGAAGCTCACGACTCGTTTTCTTCCTTCATATGTTCTGTTATGACTAATTGTATTCACTTATGGTTAATGGACAAGATGAGAAGTGTTTCATATGGTTGACGTCTAAGATTGTTCGGTTTCATGTTTGAGTTCAGGGCCTGATTTCAGTTGGAGCAGATAATGGACTTCTCTAGGGGAAAGACTCACGTGCTTACTTATTGCATGGTCATCCTATTTTCACCTTCATATATTATAAGATGATTGACTTATTTGATTGAAAATTGACCTTTGCATACTCATTTGAGTCACTAGAAGGGAAAACTTTTATCTCATATGTCACACATGCACCTATATGATAACACATCAGGATCAATGGTGGCATAGTTAAATTATTGGAGATATGGTTGTTGCTATGTATGTTTAGAAGGAAGGCAGATGATGACATCATATGGGAACTGTTCACTTTTTTATTTTTGTCATCACAACTAGTATGGACAGATTATCTGTTTGAAATAGTACAATCGCTTTTTGTTGAGGTAGTATGCAGTCATATCGTATGTTTGCCAAGGTTTTCAGAGCATACAATGACCCACTTCCCTCACATCTGAGGAGTTGGGGTGACTCTAATGATTTGTTCTCTCTGTTTGATTACCCAATCATCTATTGACTCACGATCTGTCTCACATTTCTACTCTAAAGATCACATTATAATAGGTTGCAGATAAGCGACTTCACAACGAACAACATTTTGGATAGGTGGTAATGTGGTATACTCCTCGGAGCACCTGAAACTACTTGGAAGATTCTATGACCATAAACTCTACTTCCAGAACTTGAGGATTCCCCATCCTATGTGCTATATACTTGTGTAACTGTTGTTGCTTATGAAAATTTGCAATATTACTGTTGGTACCTCAAGTAGATATTTCTGGAATAGCTGGATGCATGATTGACCTCTTTTTCACACTTTCTTTGATCTAGTTGGAGTGGTCATCTCAGCGTACTTCATGACAATGAGTTAAACATATGAAACATTGGATACATAATGCTTGTACTTCAAAATGTTCTTTTATGAGGTAAGCACGATTCTCTAAAAAGACGGTTGAAGGTGAACAGGCACATAGGGGTTGACATTTTTCCAGACCTGTTCTGCACTTAATTAGTGTGAAAGACATAAGGGTTTGAGCAATTGTTTTTTTTCTAGAGGAGTAACTCCCTAGTTCCACATTGCTCAAAAGAATATTTAGCAATTCAGGCAAACACACTTAGATCTTTTGCAACTGTGCTTTGCAGGAATAGTGCTGGATAAGATGATTTCAATTCCTGAATGCTCCTAAAATGATAGGACTCAATGTTGCACTATTGACTGTTCATTCTATGAGCACATAAAACTCATGTCAAATTGCAAGATGAAATGAGGGTAGGAATGTACGTTAATCATGTTATCCTATTTCACATGCTATGAAACGTGATATGTCACACTCACTTGGAGATAACTGATGTTGGATTGCAGAAATAAGAAGATTATCAGGAGCTCTTCTCATTAGAAGAGCAAGTTTTAAGTGAGAGATGTCTCTCAAGTGGAAACTAAAAAATGAAATTTTGTGGTTGGTTCTTTTCAATATCAGTCTACTTGTTATGTATGTTAAATTTCAGGTATTGGAGCTTTGAAGAGAAGGCACACTGGAGGGCTGGGCTGACTGCCCCCCAAGGGGATTGTGTCGCTCAGCTCTAAAGATTGAAGATTTGCAGCTTGAAGTAAAGACTGAAGACTTGCAGCTTGAAGCTTGGCAGATTGAAGTATTGCAGATTGGGAAGATTGAAGATTGAGGTGTTGAAGATCAATGAAGAGTATGAAGACTTGAAGACTGCAAACTGCAGAATGGAAGATTTGCAGACCTGGAGCTTCTCAGAATTGAAGAACTCAAGATTGAACCAGTTCTGTTGTGTATGATCCTTTCCTCTTAGCTTTGTCGAGGACGACAAAGTCTAGGGGGGGGGGAGAGTGTTGGGTTGTAGGGTATGCACATACCCACAATTGTGCATAGAAACCCTCCCTAGACCAAAATAACATCTCTTTTTGTATCTATTTAGGATTTCACATAAGAACCCTTCCCTAGATACTTTTTAATATTTCTCATAAACTAAAGCTATGGAGCCTTGTTGTAAATGCTCACCTTTTTCAAGAAAGCAAGCAAAATCTCCACGCACACGTATCCTCCTCCTTTGAGAGATTTGGTTGTTAGAAAAGATCTTTTTGAACTATGGAAGTTAGGCATGTGCTCCTTTTTGACTAGTCAAAAGGAGCACATGGGAAATTGTACTGAGCCTATAAATAAGAGGCTCATTTCTTGTAAGGGGTCCTTTTGGCCTCCATGCTAATGGAATGAAGTATCATTTGGCTTCCACATTTCTCCTTGTGTGCTAGGCGTCCATGTGTGTGGGTTTGGCACTTGGGGTTGGCTTGTGTGTGAGCATTGCCCTCCCTTGCTCCTTTTGACGTTGGCCATGGTGCCATTGTTCATGGACGTGGGTGTGTGTGCGTTGCTTGCACTTCTTGCAACTCCTCTTGGAAGAGCCTCTCACTTCCATGTGAGGCGGTTAGGGTTGGTTACTCCTTAGACTTCAACAGAAGCATTCACCACATCTATGGATTTGTACATGGACATGCATGTACCTGATTTCAACACACTCATTGGACAACTACTTACCCAAGAGGAAAAGCTTATCAAAGATGGAGAAAGCTCTAAAGGTAATCAATCTTTAGCTTTATACACGGATAAAAGCAAGTCTAAAGATAACAAAGGAAAGGCAAAGAAAGTGGATGATGAAGCAGGTACATATCAAGCTAACTATGCAGGTAGAGGAAGACATGGCAGAGGTAGAGGAAGAGGAGGTAGACAAGGTAGGGGGAGATCCCAAGACTCCAACTCATGTTCTATTTGTGGATTAACTAATCATACAACTGAAAATTGCTTTAGGAATTCCAGGAATCAAAGAGGTAGAGGATACAATAGAGGAAGTTATTGCTACTCAAGAGGAAGGTTCAACAACTACCATGGCAACTACAACAACTACAATCATTCAAACTATCAAGGAGGCTACAAAGGAAGGAGAGACTACAATAACTACACAGAAGACTCAAACAAAGAGGATTCATTATTGATCATGAACATGGCTATGCCACAAGGTAAATCTGATGAGCATGTTTTCTACATAGATTCAGGTTGTTCAAATCATGTGGCAGGAAATGTGGCACTCCTATCAGATTTAGAAGATCCAAGGAATAAGCATGAGGTACAAATAAGAGATGATACAAAACATCCTGTGGAGAAAATAGGCAATGTCAAAGCTCCTGATGGAAACATCAACCTACTCAGTAAGGTACTCTATGTCCCTACCATTACAAAGAATTGATAAGTGTTGGGCAGATAGTAGAGAAAGGGTTGCAAGTCAGGTTCACAAAAGCAGGAGCATTTGTTGAAGATCCAAGTCAAGGATTCAGAATAATTGCAAAAGGTGAAAAGACAGGTAGATTGTTCACATTTGAATTAAAGGACACTAGAAACATTGCTCTCTTTAATTATGGTAGTCAGACACTCACAGAATTGGAAGTATGGCACAAAAGGTTAGCACATATTGGTGAAAGGTCATTAAAGCAAATATGCAAGGATCAAAGTGTACTTGGACTTCCTAATTTGTCAAAACAACATATGATTTATAAGTGTAGTGCATGTCAATTTGGAAAGTCTCACAGGTTACCATTCATGAACAAAGGTTATATGCATGGAGATCTCTTGGAGTTGGTTCATACAGATGTATGGGGACCTAGCAAGGAAGCTTCAATATCTGGATCAAGGTATTATGTTTCATTTATTGATGATTGCAGCAGATGGACTATCCTATTCTTTATGAAACAAAAAGATGAAGTTTTTTCATGTTTCAAAAGATATTTGGCTCTTGTGGAGAATCAAACAGGTAAATCACTAAAAAGGCTAAGGTGAGATGGAGGGGGAGAATACTTCTCCCATGAGTTTGATTCTTTTCTTCACGAAAGAGGAATCAAAAGAGAGGTAACTACAAGGTACACTCCTGAGCAAAATGGAGTGGCAGAAAGGAGGAATAGGACAATTGTTGAAGGTGCAAGGTCTATGTTAAATGAAAAGCATTTACCTAATTACTTATGGGTTGAGGCTGTATCTACAGCCACTTACTTGATTAACAGGTTGCCTTCAAAGTCCCTTGATGGGATGACTCCATATGAGGCTTGGAATGGAAGAAGACCAAGCTTAGATCATTGTAAAATTTTTGGATGTATTGCTTTTGCTCATGTTCCTTCACAGGTTAGAGGCAAGATGGATCCAAAGGCAGAAAGGTGTGTATTTATTGGATATGACAACAATCAAAAGGGCTACAGGTTATACAACCCTACCAACAA
The DNA here is from genome assembly GCA_020310875.1 of Ceratopteris richardii. NCBI lineage: Eukaryota > Viridiplantae > Streptophyta > Polypodiopsida > Polypodiales > Pteridaceae > Ceratopteris > Ceratopteris richardii. The sequence continues at coordinate 67,373,350 of CM035413.1, read as the reverse complement.
AGGATTCTTGGTAAGCAGAGATATAGTTTTTGATGAGAACAATTCATGGTATGAAGATTCATGCAGGAAGGTCAATTTACCATATAATCTTGAAGAAGATTTTCCAAAGCTTGGTAGAGAACAACCAAAGATTGAAGAACAAGACACCTCAGAGGATGATGAAGAATCTCAGATGGAAAAGATCAAAGCATGGAAGTTTAAAGGTAAAGCAAAATTGCAGGAACTTGGACATGAGGCAGAATCATCACATCATGGCCTAAGAAGATCTATGAGGGAAAAGAAACAACCAGAAAGGTATGGGTTTGACACCTCATTAGTAACTAAACATTCTATCTACATAGCAGAGGATATAAACCAAGAGGAGCCATCATCATTTGAAGAGGCCAAAGCAAAATTAGAATGAAAGCATGCAATGAAGGAAGAGATTGAAGCACTTGAGGAAAACAACACTTGGGATTTGGTGCCCAAGACTTCATCCATGAAGGTAATAGGCTCAAGATGGGTCTATAAACTCAAGAAGAATTCTGATGGTTCAATTAACAGGTATAAGGCAAGGCTTGTAGCAAAAGGCTTTGCACCAACTCAGGGAATTGATTATGAGGAGACCTTCTCTCCTGTGGCAAAGATGCCTACGATTAGGGTTTTGCTTAGTATTGCCTCTTCCAAGAATTGGAAGATACTTTAACTAGATGTAAAGAATGCATTCTTGAATGGTTGGATAACAGAAGAGGTATATATGGCACAACCACCTGGTTTTGAGAACCAAGTTTATCTTGATTATGTGTGTAAACTTAACAAAGCATTGTATGGTCTCAAGCAAGCTCCAAGAGCTTGGAATTTCAGGCTTGTTTCATTCTTGCAGGACAAAGGCTTTCAACCAAGCAAGGCAGATCCTTCACTCTTTATTAAAAAGAGTAATTCTGAGGTCATCTACCTATGTGTATATGTAGATGATATTATATTGACAGGAAATGATGCAGATGGTATGAAGAAGATCAAAGATCAAATGAGAGAAGAGTTCAAGATAAGTGATTTGGGTTCACTTACCTACTTCCTAGGTTTGGAAGTTGTCTACAAAGATCATGGTTTGTTTCTCACTCAAAGGAAGTACATTAAGGACATGTTGGCAAAATTCAAGATGCAAGATTGTAAGATTGCAGGTACTCCAATGGAGGTCAATCACAAATTGAGCTCACATGAAGGTGAACTCATAGAGGACATCACATCATATCAAAGTCTAGTGGGTAGTCTCAACTATGCCACATTGACAAGAGTAGATATATGTTATAGTGTGAGTGTGCTACGTCAATTGATGCACACACCAAGGAAACCACATATGGATGTTGCCAAAAGGATTCTCAAGTATCTCAAAGGAACCATAAATGAAGGACTTTATTATCCTTATGTATCTGATTTAGGTTTGAAGCTATTTTCTGATGCAGATTGGGCTGGCTCCAAGGAAGATAGAAGGAGCACTTCAAGTTATCTTACCTTTGCAGGTTCAAAGCTTATTTCATGGTCATCCAAGAATCAACCCACAGTTGCTCTCTCTTCTACTGAAGCTCAATATAGAGGTCTTGCCATAGCTACACAAGAAGCTATGTGGATGAAGACATTATTCAAAGATCTTGGACTGGAGTTTGGAACTCCAACTATTTTTGGTGACAATATGAGTTCTATTCATTTGGCTGCTAATCCCATTTTTCATGCAAGGACTAAACATATTGAAGTTCATTATCACTATGTACGAGAAAAGGTTCTAAGCAAAGAGATTCAAATATCATATGTGTCCACTCATCAACAATGTGCAGATATTCTAACCAAAGCATTGGATGGTACAAAGCTTTGCAAATTCAAGGCTATGATTGGTTTGTAGGTAATCTTGGAGGATTGAAGACCTCAAGCATACTTGGCTTGAAGGGGAGCTGTTGGAGCAAGTCTATGAGAAGCCTAAGTATTGGCTTGAGTCCCACAAAGTCATAGAAAAAGCCTTAAAATGAAGACTATGTAAAGTTCACTTGTGAACTACCTCTTGTAACTTTTGAAGAGTTTACTTAATGTAAAAGTGAAAGAATCTTAAGTGGTTGAGTCCACTTGATCAAGAATGGAAAGAGGAGCCACGAATTCATGATTTGTGGTAGGTAGAGAATCAAATCAATCATTGATTGATTGGAGAGTGATTGAGGGAAGTTAGCCTCCCAAACTCAACTATAAATAGATGGAAATTTTAGTCGTGGTTAGAGAGACCTATGTGAAGACCTCCAAGAGCTGAGCTTTATGCCATATCAAGGTGTGATTACAAGGCACACATATGTATCAGTAATTCATTGTATTGTACAAGCAATATACTTTCATTTTCATGATTATTTGAGTTCATCTTTCCATGTTCTTGTGAGTGTACTACTCACTACCATTACTCTCATATTTTCTCAGTCAGCTTGCAGAGATGTTTTCTCTGAGCTTGGTGCATCATTTTCATTGATTTAACTTGGTAAAGTTACCTCTATAAGTCTACTATATTCTCACAAATTCTCATGTCATTTGGATGTTGCAATATTCAGTTATGTTTAGTTGAAGTCAACAGTGTCTGTGCATTTTCACTTCTCTGTCAGGTACCCGACTTTTTCACTCATCTTGTCAGAGGTGTTTCTCAGTGGTTACTTATCCAAATTCAATGATTTAAATCTTGTTGGATTCAGCTTACGGGCTTGTATAACAATTCAAATTTTCATAATCATTGAAGTCCCAAATTTTGAGTTATGTTAATTTTTCTGCTCACTGGTCTCAAACTGTAGCAGCCCGTGAAAATCGGGATGATGTCATCAGTTGTTAAAACTCATTCTCAGTGTGTGGTGCATTATTTTTGATGCCATTACTCTTGAAAGTTAGCTCTTTAAGTTACCTAGACTTCCCCAAGAGGAATTAAGCTAATTGCTGCTGTACTCAGAGAATTATGTAAAACACTAGACAGGTGTATGAACCAAGAATAGCAAGTTTTCACCTCTGAGCTAACTCCAACTTATTTGTTTTGATCTATCTTTTTGAGAGTGATCTTCCAAGGTACATAGGGTGTCTAATACATCCATTGGCAAGCTAAAAGGGCCCACCATATACTTCTGGAGTTCATTTGGCTGGTGTAGATCAAGGATTTTGCAACACCTCTTCATCTTCAAGCACATACCTATCCATCTCTTCACAAGACCTTCCTAGAATTTGTCACTAGAGCCAAGGCATTGATGGCTAAATTGCCAGATCCTCCCCATGATTTTCTCATCAAGAAGTGATTGGCTAAACCACTTCCAATATCAACACAATGTCGAGTAAAGGAATTAGTGTTACTGACAACAACAATAGAATAATTTATTAATACAACCATAAGATTGAGAAAATTAGGCATTAGTATCGAACAAGCTCTTCCAATTTTATCATATCCTACAGGACTTGAGGAACCAATAATTTAGCTAAGGAAAGAACTTGAGAGCTTGAAAAGGAATAAACCCCATAAGGAGGAGTAAATTGTAGTCACTCAGATGAGGTTAGAAATTGAGGCCCTAAAGCTACAAAAAGAAGAGGAAGCCCAAGCAAAAGAGTTGGCTCAAACTTGACAAGAGTTATAGGAACTCAAGGGAGGTGGCATCAAAAATGAATTATGGTGCACCATATGCAGCAAGAAGGGTCATGTGGTAAGTGAATGTCCAATTTTAATTGTAACTTGCCTGCTATGCAGGAAAGCTGTTCATGAGGCTCAAGTTTGTCACTCGAGAGGGATGCCTACAAAACAAGTGGGGGCAAGGAGGAGCTCAATCATTAACCAATGTCATGGGAGCAACACCTAATCGAGGTAAAAATTATAACCCTAGACATAGGGATAAATTTGGAAATGGGCCAAGGAGGCCAATTATGTGTTTTAGATGTGGAGAATGTGGGCATTACCAAAGCAGGGGCACTCTACCAAAAAATGCCCCTCCTTGTAGAAATTTCCGAAAGGCTAGAACCACTATATCAACGGCTACCCTAAGAACTAGGAATCTTAATCAATGCCACACATTCAAATGATTTCTGCGTGCAAAGAAGAAGTTGTAGAACAAGTTAATGTGCCATCACCATCTACTAGAGTGGTTAAGTTAGAAAAAAATGAATCTTTTTTAATGTAGACAAGAAGCAAGGGGAAGGCTCAACTAGACATAGGTCAAGAGTCAAGGATTAATGGAAGGAAGAAAGACAAAAAGACATCTGAAGACAAAGCCAACACATGTGTAGATACGATGCAAAAGAAATATCTCATAGGCACTATGGATGCTATTAGACATGCATTCAAGAGGTCTCATGAGGAGTTTGATAAGTCAAATAGAGCCCATGCTCTTAAGGAATCATAAGCTTCAAGACTAATCGAGTCCATGAAAAAGGATATCAATATTTTTTATTTAATAAAGATGGATGTGAAATTTAGGTCCGAGCTCTTGCAGATAATTCAGGAGGCTTCCACAAAAAGTTTAGTGGGAAAGATTGCTGTTATGCATAAAGATGGAATGGTAGGGGAAGTTCCCCTCACAGCTCATAAGAGCCCTCGGCTAACAATCATTGTAGAGGGGGGTTTTGGCATTAATTTGATGCATGCACATACCATGAGAAAGATTTGATTACACCCATCAAGACCGGCAAACTTCACTGTAACATTCAAAGACCAAAGCATAGTAAGGCCTATAGGAGTGGTTCCTAGAGTCCCTATTGAGATACAAGGTACCATCTTTAACTTGGATTTTGTTGTCTTAAGGTTGTCACAGGTTGAAGAAAGGTTCTCCTTGTTGATTAGGAGACCTTGGTTAAGGCATGCCGATGTGCTGCATGATTGGGGTAAGGACACAATGTGGGTAAAGCAAGAGTGAAAAGAGTTACAGCAGATATTTTTAGAAGAAAGACTAGACAATCAAAGAGATACTAGCATGATGTACACAATTGGCATTTGTATGGAAGAAGAATTGTTGTACAACCTAGAGGCAGATCTATATGAAGAAGCGAATTTAAATGAAGAAGAAAACTTGTTGGCTTGGCTCCATGTAAAAGACCCATCTTCTTGCTATTGAATTTTTCCAAACCATGCAAGGAGAGAGGAAGTCTATGAAGGAAAAGAAGATAATATTCAGGTTACTAATTCAAATGAAACAGTCTCAGCGAAAGGCCATAGAAAAGAGAAGAAAAGAAAAGCCCTTAAGTGTAGTAGTGATGAAGCTTCTTCAAGTCCTACATCAGTGGTCACTTTGTTATGGATACTGGTATGGATATCTTCTTTTATGATAATTTTTATGGCAATAAGAGTAGGGCTTTACAAGGATGTGGAAGGAGTACCTGCGAGTCTTTAGAAACAAAGGATTACATTGGCTAAGAAAGCTCGAATAGAAAAAACAAAATTTTGCAAATTAAGTAATACAGTAGCTGAAATAGAGCTACAAAAGATGTAGTATAGGGCAAACATTATTCTAATGAAAGATTCAAGGTAGCCCTATCAAATGGTTAGTGTGCCCGAAAGGAAGGTAGATCAAATGAATTGCAATACAATTGGAGATTATGGAGGGCAAAGAATTTCAATTAGTCAACATATCAAGGCTCAAGGATTATCATCAGCACAAGTAAAGTTTTTTGGATCACCTGGAACTTGCAAAATCTATCCAGGTTGTACATAGCCTTCTCGTTCGATGGTTTTTCTTAATTTTTATTAGTTTTTATCCATTTTCATGCCTGTTCTTTGAGTTTTTATGCAAATTAGAAGCCATTTCACGGCCCTTTGCATGAACAATTTTCTAGAATTTTTTTGGAAGTGTTTAAGGATATTTAGAATTTTTCATCTTTCTTCAATGTCATTTTTCTTGATAAAATGGATGAGAAAAGGAAGTTCTCTATGGTTTTGAGTGGGATAAGTGCCCTACATATTTAGGGATTTTTTTGAGAATTTTTTGTGATTTTTTTATTTTGTTCTGAATTTTTTTTTTATTTTATTTGTATTTTTTTCTCTCTTTTTGGTATTCGCCACAAAAAAAAAAAAGCAAAGCATCCCTCACTACTAATTTCTTTTATTTTTTACCTATTTCAAAAAGAAACTCCTCTCAAAAAACCTGTCACTACCTAGCTCTAATCTCTCTCTAATCTCTCTCTATATCCTCCCTCTAGCCTCTCCCTCCTCTCTCTAATACCTCTCTTTCCTCTTTGTCTTCCCCTTCCTCCCACTCCCCCACCCTCGTGTGCTCTTCCCCCGCTACCCCCACCCCGGTGCGTTCTCCCCTCCCCACCTCGGCGTGCTCTTTCCTCCCCCCCCCCTCACCCCCCAATGATAGGATTAAATTTATCCTATGGTGGTTCACTATTTTTTTTTTTTTTTTAGAAACATACGTTTGGCTCTAGTTTGTGCATCATATGGCCATTTTTTTTTAATTCCGGGTCATTTTTATGTTTGTTGACCCTGGTGGACTCACATTTGGCATTACTTTTGCCAAAATCCAGACTCTACTTCTCATTTTGGTAAAAGCGCACATGTTTTAGGAACATTTTTCATGTGTTTCATATTTTGCACATGATCCACATGGTCTATTCTCACCTTCTTTTACTATATCTTTCACATTTTTATCTATGCACCCTCTATAGCTTTCATATTTTATCATTTTGACCCTCTCTAGAGCCCCTTTATCCTTCTACATAGCCCCATCTTTACCCCTACTTACCCTATCCCTCTCAGCCCTGTCAACCCTCCATAAACTTTCCTTCTACCATCCATAACCTTTCCTTCTAGCCTTCATTATCCATCATCTGCTCTTCAATGCACAATTCCCACTTTTGGTTCTTCACTCTTGCTTGTTCTTTACTGTTTCCCATGGATTTGGTAGCTGCTCAAGTGTCCTTTTGAAGATTTTAAAGAACACAAATCATGGTGACCTCTCTACCCACAATTCTGGCTCTTAGCTCTCTAAGATGGAGAGCCCATTAGGTGCTGGGCAATTGTTGAGACCATCAAAGTCATACTACTCAGAGTCAAAATATTTAAAGTCAAAGTGGTCTATGATCAACATGGTCAAAGTCAAAGGGTTCAAAGTTCAGTTGTAAGGTGCATAGGTAGTGCACAATCAATTTGTTCACAATGGTTATGTTTTGCAAAAAGTTGGATGCAAGTTTCAAATTTTCTTTCTTAAATTCTCTAAGGTTCAAAGGGTTTTTAAAGTGTTTAGAAGGTTTAGACGAACCCTCCCTTATGTACACATTTGAAGAATTGAAGGGAAAACAGTGAAGGTATGTGAAGTGGAAGCGGTATGCAAAAGTGAAAGTATGGCCCCGCATTTAAAACTTTGTTATTGTGGGGCCATAACATGGATTCATTGGTTGCACCCATTTCGAGACAATCTTGGGACATAAAAGTGCGAGATACTCTATCAGTTAGGATCATACCTACATGAACTGACACTCAACTCAAGGCATGCATATTTCTTGATTATACTAAGCAAGGTGAGCATAGTCTACATTAAGAGAGAGAAGAGCAAGAGACATTCAGAGTGTGCAACGGAGAAGCAAGTGCAAAGTGTGCAAGAAGTGTGACTTAGGTGTGTGCAAAGGAGTTCTAAGCAAGGCAATCAAGGGTCACAAGGTCCCATTGAAGATGTGTGTGCATTGGTAGAAGGTGTCCATCCCTCGTCCCCTATTGGAAGCTTGAGTGCCAGGTGTGCATAAGTGGAAGCTTTTGGAGAAGGTGGAGGTCTTGTGCAGAGAAGGTCGGCAATACAAACTATGTTGGTGAAATCAAGCCCAAGACTACATACTTGATAAGCACTTAGTAGCTTGATGTATTAGCATATCACTTGGAAAGCTTCATATGCACACGATCTTGTAACTTTGAGTTTAATTACCCATTGTAAAAGCTCAATAAACCCAGGAGGAGTTCGGAAGCATCTATGTCATATCACATGGTAGTTGAAGTCTAGAGAGCATCAATCCTATACTTTAGGATTACTTTTAGGTATCCTATACTTTAGGATTATTTTTAGGTGGAGATTTGAATTTGAATTCAAATCCTTGGCTCCAACAAAAGCTATAAAGCATGAGAAGAAAAGCACGCAAGCATATCAAGGTTGAGAAATCATTTCCATGTACCTTCATTGAGAAGAGGAGCTCATCTCATAGCTCACTCATTCCACACTCATTGAGCAATTCCTTATTCCCAATCACTTTGTAATTCTACATGATTTAATCAATGTATGTCCATTACTTCCTACTCTCATATCTATGTCATGCTCTATTAGAACAATGCTTTTGTCTGAGGTGCTTCTCACTGTATACTCCATCATTTTGCATGATTTAGAGCATGAAATCTTTAGCATATTGTCTACTTTAATCTTCTTCTACCCTATATATAGATAAGAATAATTCTAAGGTTAAAGGTAAGAGTATGAAGCAAGATGAAGCCAATTATGCAAGAAGAGGAAGAGGTGCTAAAAGTAGTGGTAGAGGTGGTAAGCAACGTAGGGGGAGACCCTACAATAGTTCACCATGCAAAATATGTGCTCGCAACAACCACACTATGGAAGAATGATACAAAAATACAAGGAAACAAAGGGGAAGAGGTTTCCATAGAGGAAGCTATGGACAAACTAGAAGCAGATACAACTATGGTGGAGGCAACTACAATCATAACTTCAACCAAGAATACAACAACAACAACAACCATCAAGGAGGCTTTAGAGGAAGAAGGCACTTCAATAATTACACTGAAGATCAAGAAGACTCTCTGCTCATCATGAACATGACATCCAAGCAAGGTAAAGATGAGGAGCATATCTTTTACATTGACTCAGGTTGTTCCAATCATGTGGTAGGGAATGTAGCACTCTTATTTGACGTTAAAGAACCCAAGGATAAGCATGAGGTACAAAGAGGTGATGACACTAAACATTGAGTCAGGAAAATTGGAAATGTTAAGACATCTGATGGTAGTATGAACCTTTTGAGCAAAGTTCTATATGTGCCTACTATAACCAAAAATCTAGTTAGTGTTGGGTAGATTGTAGAGAAAGGTTTATAGGTCAAGTTTGCAAAGCATGGAATATATGTGGAATACCACCAACAAGGATTCAAAAGGACTGCCAAAGGTGAGAAGTCTGGTATATTGTTTACTTTTGAAATTGAAGACACAAGCAATATAGCACTATTTAGTTAATGAGACCACACCCTATCTAAGTTGGAAATATGGCACAAGAGGCTAGGGCACATAGAAGAGAGAACTCTAAAGCAAATTTGCAGGGATCAAAGTGTCTTTGGGATTCCTAATGTGACCAAGAAACACATGATATACAAATGTGGAGCTTGCCAATTTGTCAAAGCTCATAGGCAACCATTCAACAGGAAAGGATACATGCATGAAGATTATTTGGAGCTTTACACACGGATGTGTGGGGTCCTAGAAAAAATCCATCCATGTCACATTCAAGGTACTATGTCTCTTTTATTGATGATTATAGTAGGAGGAAAATTCTCTAGTTCATGAAGCATAAGGATGAGGTGTTTTCATGTTTCAAGAAGTATTTGGCACTAGTTGAAAACCAAACAGAAACGAGCTTGAAGAGAATCAAATCTGATGGAGGTGAAGGAGCTTGAAGAGAATCAGATGTGATGGAGGTGATAAGTACTTTTCACATGAGTTTGATCTCTTTCTACAAGACAAAGGCATAAAGAGGGAAGTAACAACCAGGTATAGTCCTAAATTGAATGGACTACCAGAGAGAAGGAACATGATAATTGTTGAGACTGCTAGGTCTATGTTAAATGAGAAAAAATTACCTAATTATTTATGGGCAGACGTTGTTTCTACAGCTACCTATTTGGTTAATAGGTATCCATCCAATTCATTGGATGGTATGACACCATATGAAGCTTGGAATGGTAGGAGACCCTCATTTGATCATTGCAAGATATTTGAGTGTATTGCCTATGCACACATCCCATCACAAATAAGAGGGAAACTTGACCCTAAGGTTGAGAAATGCATATTCATTGGGTATGATAAAAAGCAAAAGGGATATAGACTATACAATCCCACTAACAAGGCATTCATAGTTTTTAGGGATTTAGTATTTTATGAGAATAATTCTTGGTTTGAAGATGTTTGTAGGAATGTCAAATTACCATATGATTTGGAAAATGATTTTCCAACCCTAACTCAAGAAGACCAACATTAAGCAGAGGACATCAACTTAGAAGATGAGTAGCATGTTGACTTCAAAGTTTGGAAGTCAAGAGGCAAGTGCAAACACAAGAAACTAGAGGATCTACCCGAGTTTTCCATTCAAGCTTTAAGGAAATCACAAAGAGAAAGTAAGAATCCCATAAGGTATGGATATGATACATACTTAGTCACAAAGCACTATGTATATATCATGAAAGATTCAATGGAAGAGGAGCCTTCTTGATTTGAAGAGGCTAAGAAGAAGAAAGAGTGGAGAGAAGCCATGCACGAGGAAGTGGAAGCATTGGAGGAAAACCACACTTAGGACATAGCTCCCAACAAACCAGATATGAAGGTAATTGGTTCAATGTGGCAAGACTAGTGGTAAAGGGATTTGACCAATCACATGGAGTATATTATGAAGAAACATTTTCACACATGGCAACGATGCCAAGAATCAGAGTGTTGGTAAGACTTGCTGCATCAAAAAAATGGAATTTATATCAGTTAGATGTCAAGAATGCATTTTCTAATGGTTGGATATTAGAAGAAGTATATATGGCAGAGTCACCAGGTTTTGAAGATGAAGAAAATGCAGGGTATGTATGCAAGCTTAGAAAAGCACTCTATGGTCTCAAGCAAACTCCTAGAGCTTCAAACTACACACTTGTGACCTATTTGCAAGATCAAGGCTTTGCAGCAAGCAAGATAGATTTTTCTTTATTTGTGGAAGAAGAATTAATCAGAGGTCATCTACTTGTGTGTCTATGTAGATGATATCATTATTACATGTAATGATTTTGATGGTATCAAGAAAGTCAAGGCTAACTAATGAAGCAATTCAAAAATCAGTGAACTAGGGTTGTTAACCTATTTCCTTGGCTTAGAACTTGTGTATATAGATTTAGGTATATTCATCACACAAAGGAAGTACATACATGATATGTTGGTAAAATTTAACATGGAGAACACTAAAGTTGCAAGTATTCCTATGGAGATCAATCACAAGCTTAGTTCACATGAAGGTGAACTTCTTGACGACATTATAGGTTATCAACAACTTTTGGTTAGTCTCAATTATGCTATGAGTACATTGAGTGGATATTGCATATGCTATGAGTACATTGAGTCAATTCATGCATGTACCAAGGAAGCCACATATGGAAGCTGCAAAGAGGGTGCTTAAGTAATATGCTATGAGTAATATTGCATATGCTATGAGTAATTCATGCATGTACCAAGGAAGCCACATATGGAAGCTGCAAAGAGGGTGCTTAAGTATCCAAAGGGTACAATGAATGAAGGGTTATTCTATCCCTTCACTTCTAGCATAGATATAAAGTTATATTCTAATGCAGATTGGGCTGGCTCTAAGGATGATAGGAGGAGCACTTCAGGGTACCTATCTTTTGTAGGTTTAAAGCTCATATCATGGTCATCCAAGAAGCAACTAGCTATGGCCTTATCTTCCATAGAAGAAGAGTATAGAGACTTGGCAAATGCAACCTAGGAAGCTATGTGGCTTAAGAAACTGTATGTAGATTTGGAGATACATTCCTACACTCCAATTATCTTTGTAGATAACACTAGCTCACATCATTTGGCTGCTAATCCTATGTACCATGCTAAAACGAAGCACAATGAAGTGCATTAACATTATGTTAGAGAGAAATTTCTTAGCAAGGATATCCAATTATCCTATTTGTCAACTCATTTGCAATGTGCAGATTTACTTACCAAAGCATTGAATGAAATAGAGATTAACAGGTTCAAAGTGATGATTAGGTTGTAAGAGATCAAGGAGCAATAAAAATCAAGCATGTAAGGCTTGAGGGAGATCTATTAGTGCCATCAAGCCCAAGCCTACATACTTGATAAACTCGTACTAGGTTGATGTATTAGCATATTACTTGGAAAGCTTCATATGCACACCCCTTGTAACTTTGAGTTTAATTACCCATTGTAAAAGGTTAATAAAACAAAGAGGAGTGAGGAAGGATCTATCTCGTATCATTTGGCAGTTGAATTCAAGAGATAATCAATCATATACTATAGGGTTACTTTTAGTTGGAGATTTCAATTTGAATTAAAATCCTTGGCTCCAACAAAAGCTATAAAAGATTAGAACAAAATCTTGCATGCATCTCAAGGTGGAGAGATCATTTCCAATTACCTTCATTTGAGAAGAGGAGCTGATCTCATGGCTCACACATTCCACACTCATTGAGCAATGCCTTATTGCCAATGACTTTGTAATTGTACATGATTTGATCAATATATGTTCATTACTTCCTCCTGTCATAACCTTGTCACACTCTATGAGAATAGTGATTTTGTTTGAGCTGGTTCTTAGTATATATTACATAATTTTGCACGATTCACAGCATGACATCTTCATCACACTATCTACTTTAATCTTACAAAGCTTCATTTTTAAAGCTTCATTCGATCGTCAGATATTGATCAAACATTAATCACTGATCTGTGACTATCAAGGCCCATAAAAGTCACGGTGTATGTTCAACTTGCTAAACATAACTCTTTGCATATAGTTTATTATTTTGGATGCTTCTACTCATGAATGGTAGATTGTTAAGCTAGTTGAAGTTCCCCAAAAGGAATTTTATTAATTGGTGCTATACTCAGAGAATTGTGAAAAACACTGAGTAGGTGTCTCAACCAAAATAGAAAGTTTTGTACATTGGATCATATGCCTACCTATTTTTTTTTGCCCCATCATATGTGCATCATCTTCTAAGCAACATAGGTGATCATTTGTGCTTATTAGCTAGCTAAAGAGGCCCACAACACTCTCTAGTAATTACATATTGTAGGTGTGAAGCAGGTTTTAGCTACATGATTTCATCTCTTGTGATTATCCACCATCTCCTCAAACATAAAGAACCTTGGGTATTTTGTAACCTTGTTGATTGTGTACTATTTTGGATTATTCATTAAACACAGAGGCATTTGGCTTTGTGCTATATATCATCATTGTACTTTTTTCCTCATAATCAATCTGCTAAGCTTTGGCTACCTTTATTTCTCTTCTTCTCCTTCTTCCTTATCCTCACTACAACATATCGAGGGTATACCGAGGCTGCTACTGAGGAAAATGAATGAGCGTGATTTCTTCACGACGTCGGTGTTAGAGTTGGTATACGCGTTGGAAAGAAAGCGTCGATATACATGCCGGTATAAGCGTCGGTATATGCGCCTGTATAGGCATCGATATATACACCGGTATTACCGACACATATACTGGTGCCCATACCGACACCCATACTAGGTGTACCGATGCCTATACAAACGACCATACTGGAGCTACCGACGCATATACCGACTATCATATCTACAGAAATTTTTTTGGGCAGAGTGTATTGTCCTTTGTTACAGCATGATGTTGTTTAGCAAAAGATAATACACTCTGCCCAACTAAGTACATGTGTTATGTACTCTAATGGCAACCAAAACATAAACTTATATGAGCAAAAATGAACAATGAATCATGTACAGAAAGTTGTATATTCCATAAATGAAAAATGTACAAAAGTGTGGCAAAGCACTTTTATATAGGAATCAAATACAAAATGTGACAAAACACTTCCATATAGGAATCGAATACAAAATTATGGTACATCATTGCCACATAGGAGTGTAATACAAAATTGTGGCAATGTGACAAAACACTTCCATATAGGAATCGAATACAAAATTATGTTACATCATTGCCACATACGAGTGTAATACAAAATTGTGGCATTGATCAAAATATTTACACCTACAATCCTGCAACAAAACATATGTATAAAGTAAGACCAAATGACATGACATTTATAAACAACAACTAAAAACACGAAACCAAGATATAACTTTACCTAATCAAGAATATTCTCCCATGAGACGATTGCATCGCGTCCCTCTAAGTCTTATAATAGTGCAGTTAGTCCATTTCGATATCCATATGATTCTTCAGTTCGCGTCGGAGGACGACCCACTGCCAACTCCTATAAAAAATATGCAAAATGTTAGATGAACATAAATAATGTGCTTAACACAAACAACTTCAATAATTAACATGATACTTACAAATTGGTAGCGCATACTGTCGTATCCGCCGCTAACTAAATGTGACGTTCCAGCTGTATCTAAACGTGTGGCCGCTGCATCTCTCTGTTGACGATATCCATCACGAGTATGTTGTTGCTCATCGTGAATCAATTCCCATTCTTCGACATCTAGCCATACAGGCTTCAATAAGCCTACTCTAAAAGCATCGCGAGCTTCCGATCATCGATGAGACATCACCTCGCGTGCCGTATGCTAAATCCATTTCAAACTCACAATAGGATTCCCAGGTGCTGGCCGGTACTCTTCATATATGGATTGTGTGATATGATTTTTAGAGTCCCTATCCTGTTCGCTCCATTTTAACATTACTAAATGACTGAATTCTATGGAGCAAAGTTGTCGAATGCGCTGACGCATTGACTTTCCGGCCGCATCCATAACTAGAGCTCCATTATGGATATGATATATCCTGGATTCTTCATGATCATGCGCTCCCCAAGGTGTACATGGAGATCCCATCTGATGCAATGTGAAGATCTCCTCTCATCCAATGTATACATATGCATGCTTCTATACGTATGCATGCATGTATGCATATGCATGTATGTGTATGCATATGCATGCTTGTATACATATGCATTCATGCTTGTATACATATGCATTCATGTATGCATATGCATGTGTATGCATATGTATTCATGTATGCATATGCATGTGTATGCATATGCATTCATGTATGCATATGCATTCATGTATGCATATGCATTCATGTATGCATATGCATGCTTGTATGCATATGCATGCTTGTATGCATATGCATGCATGTATGTATGCATATGCATGCATGTATGTATGCATATGCATGCATGTATGTATGCATATGCATGCATGTATGCATATGCATTCATGCATGCATATGCATGTATGTATGCATGCATGTATGCATATGTATGCATGTATACATATGCATGCTTGTATACATATGCATATGTATATATGTATGCATATGCATGCTTGTATGCATATGCATGCTTGTATACATATGCATTCATGCTTGTATACATATGCATTGATTCTTGTATACATATGCATTCATGCTTGTATGCATATGCATGCTTGTATGCATATGCATGCTTGTATGCATATGCATGCTTGTATGCATTTGCATTCATGTATGCACATGCATGCTTGTATGCATATGCATGCATGTATGCATATGCATGCATGTATGCATATGCATGCATGTATGCATATGCATGTGTGTATGTATATGCATGTGTGTATGCATGTGTATGTGTATGCATATGCATGTGTGTATGCATATGCATGTGTGTATGCATATGCATGTGTGTATGCATATGCATATTTGTATGCATATGCATGTGTATGTGTATGCATATGCATGTGTATGCATATGCATGTGTATGCATATGCATGTGTATGCATATGCATGTATGTGTATGCATATGCATGTATGTGTATGCATTTGCATGTATGTGTATGCATATGCATGGTTGTATGCATATGCATTCATGTATGCGTATGCATGCTTGTATGCATATGCATTCATGTATGCATAGGCATTGTGTATGTGTGTATGCATATGCATTGTGTATGTGTGTATACATATGCATGCTTGTATGCATATGCATGCTTGTATGCATATGCATGCTTGTATGCATATGCATTCATGTATGCATATGCATTCATGTATGGATATGCATTCATGTATGCATATGCATTGTGTATGTGTGTATGCATATGCATGTGTGTATGCATATGCATTGTCTATGTGTGTATGCATATGCATGCTTGTATGCATATGCATGCTTGTATGCATTTGCATGCTTGTATGCATATGCATTCATGTATGCATATGCATGCTTGTATGCATATGCATTCATGTATTCATATGCATGTATGTATACATATGCATGTATGTGTATACATATATATGCATGCATGTATGTGTATGCATATGCATTGTGTATGTGTGTATGCATATGCATTTTGTTGTGTGTATGCATATTCATTGTGTATGTGTGTATGCATATGCATGTGTGTATGCATATGCATTGTGTATGTGTGTATGTGTATGCATATGCATGTGTGTATGCATATGCATGTGTGTATGCATATGCATGTGTGTATGCATATGCATGTGTGTATGCATATGCATGTGTGTATGCATATGCATTGTGTATGTGTGTATGTGTATGCATATGCATGTGTGTATGCATATGCATGTGTGTATGCATATGCATGTGTGTACGCATATGCATATTTGTATGCCTATGCATGTGTATGTGTATTCATATTCATGTATGTGTATGCATATGCATGTATGTGTATGCATATGCATGTATGTGTATGCATATGCATGTATGTGTATGCATATGCATGTATGTGTATGCATATGCATGGTTGTATGCATATGCATTCATGTATGCATATGCATTATGTATGTGTGCATGCATATGCATGTGTGTATGCATATGCATTGTGTATGTGTGTATGCATATGCATTCATGTATGCATATGCATGCTTGTATGCATATGCACTCATGTATTCATATGCATGCATGTATGCATATGCATGCATGTATGCATATGCATGTATGTGTATATATATAAATGCATGCATGTATGTGTATGCATATGTATTGTGTATGTGTGTATGCATATGCATTGTGTATTTGTGTATGCATATGCATGTGTGTATGCATATGCATTGTGTATGTCTGTATCCATATGCATGTGTGTATGCATATGCATGTGTGTATGCATATGCATGTGTGTATGCATATGCATGTGTGTATGCATATGCATGTGTGTATGCATATGCATTTTTGTATGCATATGCATGTGTGTATGCATATGCATGTGTGTATGCATATGCATGTGTGTATGCATATGCATGTGTGTATGCATATGCATGTGTGTATGCATATGCATGTGTGTATGCATATGCATGTGTGTATGCATATGCATGTGTGTACTCATATGCATTGTGTATGTGTGTATGTGTATGCATATGCATGTGTGTATGCATATGCATGTGTGTATGAATATGCATGTGTGTACGCATATGCATATTTGTATGCATATGCATGTGTATGTGTATGCATATGCATGTGTGTGCATATGCATGTATGTGTATGCATATGCATGCTTGTATGCATATGGATTCATGTATGCATATGCATGCCTATATGCATATGCATTCATGTATGCATATGCATTGTGTATGTGTGTATGCCTATGCATGTGTGTATGAATATGCATTTTGTATGTGTGTATGCATATGCATTCATGTATGCATATGGATGCTTGTATGCATATGGATGCTTGTATGCATATGCATTCATTTATTCATATGCATGTATGTTTGCATATGCATGTATGTATGCATATGCATGTATGCTTACACATATATATGCATGCTTGTATGTGTATGCATATGCATTGTGTATGCGTGTGTGCATATGCAATTTGTATGTGTGTATGCATATGCATTGTGTATGTGTGAATGTGTATGCATATGCATGTGTGTATGCATATGTATGTGTGTATGCATATGCATGTGTGTATGCATATGCATGTGTGTATGCATATGCATATTTGTATGCATATGCATGTGTATGTGTATGCATATGCATGTGTATGCATATGCATGTGTATGCATATGCATGCTTGTATGCATATGCATTCATGTATGCATATGCATTCATGTATGCATATGCATGTATGTATGCATATGCATGCTTGTATGCATATCCATGCTGTATGCGTATGCATTCATGTATGCGTATGCATGCTTCTATGCATATGCATTCATGTATTCATATGCATGTATGTATGCATATGCATGTATGTCTATACATATATATGCATGCATGTATGTGTATGCATATGCATTGTGTACGTGTGTATGCATATGCATTGTGTATGTGTGTATGTGTATGCATATGCATGTGTGTATGCATATGCATGTGTGTACGCATATGCATATTTGTATGCATATGCATGTGTATGTGTATCTCAATCGAAAACAAAACAATCACTTACATCGATGTAATTGTTTGAATCAAGGTTGTCAGAATCCACTTGAAGTTCTCCTTCATCAAATTTCCATAGATTATATCCCAAAAATCTCTTGCAAAACCAAACAGAGACCATATTAGTAATTAAAAACATAAAGAAAGAAAAAAGAGTGCTACAATATGTGTGATCTACTTACCAAAACTTCAGATCTATAAAAATAGAGATGTGCTTAGAGAGAGAGAGAGGGAAGGAGAGGCAGAGAGAGAGAGAGAGAGAATTGTTTGAATCAAGTTCGTCAAAATCCACTTGAAGTTCTCCTTCATCGAATTTCGAAAGATTTGATCCCAAAATCTCTTGCAAAACCAAACAGGGAACATATTAGTAAAGCAAAAGCATAAAGAAAGAAAAAAGAGTGCTAGAATATGTGCGATCTACTTACCAAGACTTCAGATCTTTAAAGATAGAGGTCTATTTAGAGAGAGAGAGAGGGATGGAGAGAGAGAGAGAGAGTGAGAGAGAGGGAGGGAGAGAGACAAAGAGTGAGAGAGAGAGGGAGGGAGAGAGAGAGAGAGACAGAGAGAGAAAGAGTGACAAACAAAGATTTGCTATTGGTGTGCACAAACCCGAGAGCAGAAGATGCAGATTCAAAACACTCAGAATGACAAATTTTGGTTTTGAGCCCGGTTAAAAAGATGGCATCGATATAAGCGTTGGTAATTCCAACAAATTACCGACGCTTATACGGACGCATATATCAATGCAGTCTTTTTGAGGAAAAGCGGCTTTTCCAAATTGTCCGAGGGTCATACTGATGCCGACACCTGACCGTCGGTATGCTGACCGTCGGTATTCCCTCGATCTGTTGTTGTGCCTTTTAACACTCAAGTCCCTTTTTGGTGACAAGAATCCCCCAATAGTGTTTTATTAGAAACTAGATGAGGCCTTGTTCGCTTTACAATACCAATGTGAAATCCTTGATCATTGCTGACTTAATGAGCTTTAGGTCTGAGATTAGATTGGGTGGAAGTTACTATGGTTAGTGGAGAACTTAGATGCATATTTGGGATATGCAATGAGCTCAGAATGCATCTACTATTGTACAAAGGTGTCACAAGGCACGGTCAGGGGGGTTGTTACATGAGCTCACTCTCCAAACTTTCCTAATGAAATTAAGTTTTGCATGTGAATACATTTAAGGTTTTTAAAGGTAACTCCACTTGGATCTAGGACTTTTAAGTTACACATCTCCTAGTGATACTATGTTTGATTTTACTTGAATATGTGTTTGAGATAGCTTTCCTCATTGGTTTTTGTAGAGTGGGCGTGGGTGAGGACGGATTCAATTCTAAGAGCTTATGTGTGGCTCTTGTTAGATCAACAAGATTTCATTATGCCTGAGGTGATTTTATCCTATCATATGACTGATGAAAAGAAACCGCTTCTTATGGAGAACGTATGTGCATTCAGTTATTGTATTGAGAGTTTGATCCTATGATCACCTTCTCATGTAACTTCAAAAGCATTTATCTTTGTAAAAGATCAAAGTAATAAGGCGAACTAACATGATTTGGGAGTCTTCAAGATTGATTCTAAATAAATCAGCCAAGAAGTTGATATAACTTCAAATTTCTCTTTTCCTAGATTATAGAAAAGTACATTCTCTTCATTATTTTCTATCCCCAATCTTCAAATTTGGATATCAAAATCTTTTAGATGTAAATTGGGTAGGATCAAAGGATGATAGAAGAAGTAGCTTTGGATACTTAGCATTTGTAGGTTCAAAATTGGTTTCATGGAGTTCCAAGAATCAATCAATAGTTTGTTTATCTTCAACTAAAGCAGAGTATAGAGATCTTACTATTGTAACTCAAGAATCAATAGGGCTCAAAGAGTTGTACTCATATTTGAGATTTGTAAGTTCAAAGCCTCACACACCTTGAGATAATGTAAGTTCCATGCATCTAGTTGCAAATTCGATTTTCCATGCAAGGACAAAGCACATAGAGGTTCATTACCACTTTGTCAAAAGGAATTTTATGGCAAAAGAAATGGACATATCATTTCCTATTGAGAACAAAATAGCAGACATGATGACAAAGGCACTTGATCGGATAAAGCTATGTAGGTTCAAAACCAATTGATGTATTCGACCTATCAAAGAATAAAGAATCAAGCCTACTTTAGCTTGAGAGGGATCTATTAGATCAGCAATATTTCATTATGCATGAGTTGATTTTATCCTATCATATAAATGATGAGAAGAATTTTCTTCTTGTGTGGCACTTATGTGCATTGATTTATTGTATTAAGAGTTTGATCATATGATCACCTTCTTATGTAACTTTAAAATAATTTATCTTTGTAAAAGAGGAATTTAAAAAGGCCAAAAGTCACAATTTAGGAGTGGTTGAGACTCATTCTCAATTAATGAACCAAGAAGTAGACCTAACTTCAACTTTGATTTTTCCTAGATTGTAGGAAAGTAGATTTTCTTCATTGCAACAAACTACCCCACCTTGAATTCGAATTCAAATCCTTGTAAAAAAAGGCATGGAACATTTCTAGACTCTATATAAGACTCTCAAACCCATTGTACATAACAGTCTTTTGAAGCAATATACATACATTGATGATCATCTTGGTTCTTTATCACTATTCTTGACTCTTCTTTCTCAGACTCAGTCATCTTGCAGAGGAAACTACTCTCTCTAAAATTCAAATGATGTTATTCAACATTAAATTGAAAGATATCACTTTCTAGATTATGTGTATAAAGTTTCAAGTCCCTTTGTTAGTAGATTTAGAGAGATCACCATTTGAAGGTCTCAAGGTCATCTTATACACATCCCTAAAAAATCAAGATGAAATCCAGTGTGCTAAGGTTATTGCTCCTTTATTGCTTGATATAAATTAGGTATTTTATGCATTATAGCAAGCCAAACCTATGTATGACACTCCCTTAAAAGGAAGTTTTCCAATTTTAACTATGTTGGCTACTCTAAGTGTTTGAAGTCATAACTTCCATCCATATGTAGAAAATTTTTGCGTGCTAGTCAATTGGCAACTCAATTGTTTTGCATCAACTTGTTCTTGTTGACATTAAAAAGTACCTATTAGGTTTTATTGCTTTAACCAGAAGCCTAAAAACTCTAGTTTACATATCCTAATAGCTAGGGCAAGTCCTCTACTAGTTTGCTAGATCATCTTCACCATCTCATAGCCTTACTTTCAAGCTTCTCCAAACATCTCCCACATCTTTCAGCTCTTTGATCTTGCAAGCAGATCTTAGGCACTCAGGTTTTTCGAGGATTGTCGTCTACCTTCATGGACCAATTGGGTACTCAAATGAAGAGTACACATTGTGAATGACATCTTTGATATACTACCTTTGATTTTTTTCATTTTGTCAATCACTTCGTAAGTGTTCCATTCCCACCTTCATTTCAATTCGAAATCCACTTGTAAATGTCATGGAACACTCTTAGAGTCTATATAAATACTTGAAATCACTTGTACAATACATGAAAGCAATATACATACACTTATGACCATCATTGTCTTGCTCCTTCAATTCTCTACATCATGTTCTTCGCCAACATTAATGTTGCAAAGGCTACTGCTCTCTCTCCAGAGCTCCAAATTGTGTGAACAATGGCTCATTGGAAAGTTAATAGTGTCTAGTCTATGCATATACATTTTCATAGCATTTGGTTTAGTAGATTTGGATAAATCTGAGTTTTTCTATCTTGGGATCAATCTCTACGTATTCCTAAAAAATAGGAAGTACCACCGGTGAATGTCCCATTCATTCCTATAGCATATTTTGCTTATTACTTATAACTTTGTGCATTATATACACTCAACCTTATGTTTATCACTACCATAAAAGGATTTTTTCTAATTATAATTTTCTAATTATAATCATGTTGGTCACTATGGGCATTTGAAGTTCATTGTCTCTTGGTGGCTCTAGCAAGGGAGCTGGTGGTTCCTCACCCTTGCCTCTCTAAATCTACTTTACATATGAAGCACTTTGTCTCAAGAGACATTATGTTTTATGATTCCATAGTCTTCTTGATCTGTTCCCCATGCCTCCTTGCTTTAGATACAAAGAGCATTGGCATCTTTGAAAAGAAGCTTTGTTCGGTCCTCTCTCTTTCTCATTCTTCAATAGCGAGATCCATTTGCATCATAGAGCTTTGGACACGAAGATCATCTCTTTCTTCATCACTAAATCTAGAAGGACTAGGATTTTTTTTTCTAAATAGATCATTGATTGTGAAACTCTAGAGTTCTCTTGTGGCTCACTTGTTATTTATCCAAACCCAGAGAAGTCCACTCCTTAGGTCTAAGTTGAATGCATGATGATAGATCCATTCTTCACCAAGGATGAGATATTCAATAAGGTCTTCACCATGACACATTAGCACTTTGATTGTCATATGGATATTGTGGATGGACATGGGAAGCTCCACCTCAACCATGAAAAGAGTTTCCACTCCTCTCTATACTACAAGATAAGCCTAAATATGATTGGTGAAAAAGTCCATGTTTTGAAAACAAGAATAGATTATATAACTAGTGGCTACTTCTAAGTCAATCAATGCCTTCATTGTCTTTGCCATCCTTCTGTGTCCTAATTCTATGGTTTGAAAAGGACGTCTATTGATGATACGATGAGAGCGAAGACTATTGGTTTGGCACATATCCATATGATATTTTGGGGTTTCATAATTATCATGTCTAGGGTGATCTATATCTTGGCTTCTGAACTTCATATGTCTAATACATTCTAAGGCCTCTTCCTAGGATTTTTATGGATTTGTTTCTCTTCTTCCTTATACTTTTTGGATGTGTTGAGTCAACTTATTGTTTCTTTTGTCAAAGGTTCTTGATAAAGTCTCACTCTAAAACCACTAATATAACATGGTAACGCCTCACCATCTAAGGTAGCTATTTGGAAAAATCAAATTGTTAATATCCTATTGATAATCATTTCGCCATAGCCATGCTTCTCCAACTTTGAAGCATGTTGCTTCATCGTATATACCAAGATGGTCTCCTACTTTCAAGCCTTCAAATTTGACATGTGCATCAAAGTATGCCTTTTGTCTTTTTAGAATATATCCTGGCACCTTCCCTCAATCTAGTTTCTCTGAGTCCTTATGAATTAAAAATCCTCGATGATAGCTCATGACCCATACACTAAAGCTCTTGTGCCACCTTTAATGTGCATATGAAAAAATATAATGGTAGAATGGCGTTTTGGCCAAATACCATCTAAAAGGGACTGGTATTGACTACCATTCTATAGGCAACTTGATATGCTTGAATAGTATGATGTAACTATTTATCATAATTAAAGAATTTGTTATTAAGGAGCTTACTCAATACATTACATAGGATTTTTTTGTGCTCTCGGTTTGTCCATTTTCTTGTGGATAATATGGGGCTAACTTCTGATGAATGACCATGAATTCATGTAACAAGTATTCAATGATCTCATTCAAGAAGTGGGTACCAAGATCACTAACTAACTCTATTGGAAATCCATATCTTGTAAATATGTTCTTAGATAAAAACATTTATGTCGTATGTGCATCCTTCTTCTATACGATAATCCATAGTGATAATGATATACTAAGCATGTGAATGCTTGATTGGGGGATTAACAGGACCAAAAAAGTATATTCCCCACTTGGAGAATGATCTTTCTCCCATCATGGGTCTCAATGATATCTCATCTTTGTGTATCAGGTACTGAGCTCTTTGGCATACATCACACCGCTTCACATAGGTATGAGCATCCATATGAAGGTGGGCCACAAAAGACTTGAGAACAAAATTGCTTTGATCATGGGACGAAATCCATAATGTCCTTTTGCAACACCATGGTGTGTAGTTTCTAAGATCTTTAGATATTCACTTTCATGGACACATACTCCTAGGTATCCATCTTGTTGAGATATAAAGCTCAACATGTGATGATCCAGGATGACATGTATCACTTTTCATTCCTCTGACATGTATAGTGGTTAGGCCAGTATGTGTTAGGGACACTTCATTGAGCTTCATTAGATTTATCTACTAAGAGTGATGGCACATTTGTTACTTGCAAGATCATTCATCCGTGGACATTAGGTTTTTTGTTTTGTATAGTTCTCTATATATTGCACTTGTTGTATTCTTGATTTTAGTTCATTCCTGTACTTTCATTTTATGTAATAGAAGAAGAAGAAAAAGATACTTCCTCCTTGCCTCAATCTGTGTGTGCACTCCTGTTTGATTGTTTGAGTGTGTATGTGAGCTCTCTACCTTATCTCTTTCCTCATGATATGGTATCCAAGCCAATGTGGTTGTAGAGAGCTCCTAGAGAAGGTTGACAGTGGATTACGCAAGACGACATGGAGAAAGTGCAATTCACAAGTGACCTCAGGTTGCTATAGAAATTGGCGTGAAGATAGAAGGCCTCAAAATATTTTTGGCATCAGACTTTTGTTTCGGAGCCATCTTGACCTTTGATTTGAGCCCATAAGGTGGGGCCAACTAGAAAACTAGGTCAATTTGCCAAACTATAACTTAGATCATGTTTGAAAACACTCATACATTCTAGATCTAGAATATCAAGAGATTTTGTGTATTGTTGATACACAATAACTGTGTTTTTCTGAGATCAAAGTGTCACATCATAGTGCAACAATATTCAAGCAATAGCACTTGAAGTGTTTTTGTGGTATTGTGAATTGCTACAGAAATGGCAAATGGAAGTGGAATGAGTCACCTTATGAGATTAAGTTGGAGAATAATAGATTCCATGCCTGGAGATTCCATATGTAGAATTTTTTGGTGGGAAATGGCTACTAGAAGTACATCAAAGGAGAGAAAAAAATGCTCTATAGTTACCATAGAGGAATTAGACTAGGGAGGAGTTAAGAGCATATGAGGAATGGAATCAACGAGGAAGAAAGGTAATGTATTGGGTATCTGTTAGCATACATGATAGCATGATTGGGCACATACAAGATGCCAAGGCTCTGAAAGAGGCTTGGAATAGTATGGTCACATTGTATGAGACCAATACAAAGGCACAAAAATTGCAACTCAAGAACGAGTTGCATACATTGGAGAAGAAGGGCATGTCGGTAAGCCACTATACCCTAAAAACCAAAAGCATATGTGAGTCACTTGCATCAATTGGCATGAATATAGATGATGATGATGATAAAGTGGAAGTGTGCCTTCATGGTTTAGGAGTTGCATATAAGGAGTAGAACTTCTATATAGAAAAGGGAAAATATTTCCAATTTTGCCGATTTGGTATCAATGTTGATTATTGAAGAAAAGAATCTTGGTGAGCATTCAAACTTCCAATTAAAACCTAATTCTGAGTAGGTATTCTACTTTGGTAGAGGAAAAGGCAAAGGTATAGGCTTTGAAAGTGGAAGAGGGCACCATAACCAAGACCAAGGTCAATAATAGAATCATGCGAGAGGTACAGGAGGCAGAGGGAGCACATTTCCAAAGAAATTATTAATGCTATGAGTAAAGGATATTGGAATTGTGGTAAACTTAGATACTTTGAATATTATTGCAGGTTGAAGAATCAAAATAACAAAAGGTAGCAAAACAACTATGCATCCACAAGTGTAGATGATTTTGAAAAGTTACTCATTATTCAAGATCATATGATGATTTGGATGCCTGCTGATGTTTCAAAATCCAATGGTAATGTTTCATAATGTTGACTCAGGTGCTTCAGATCACATGACTAGTCATACAGAATGGTTTAGTAGTTTGCAAAAGTTGCTAGTTCCTGGATATGTTGAAACAGGTGATTAGACAGGACACTCTATTGAGCATACAGGAAACATCGCATTGTCTATGGAGGATGGGAAGGTAAAACATCTTGTTGATGTGGTGCATGTTGCAAATATAAGAAAGAATTTGTTTTATGTTGGACAAATGGTTGACGAAGGATTACAAGCCACGTTCAATGATGATGGGTTATATGTAGAAGAGTACAAGGACGATGTACGATTGATTTCCAAAGGAAACAAAATGGGTAGGATGTTCACCTAAAATGTGAAAGTTCTTGAAGTGAATGCATTTATTTTTGCAAAAGGTGTAGGAGTTATTGCTCATATAGAGATCTAATAGAAATGAATTAGACATGAAAATCTGCAAAGGCTGAAATTGATTCAGCCAAAGGAGATTATCAATGGACTACCAAATTTCAAAGTTATAAAAATGCAAAAGGTATGTGAAATATGTCAATTTGGTAAACAATGAAGATCGTCGTTTCTGTATGACAAGCATGTTAGTGAGAATGTGCTAGAAATAGTACATACAAATATTTGGGGTCTTGCAAAGTCCACATCTATGGGTGGTTCTAGGCTTTATGATACTTTCATTGATGAAGATACACAAAAAATGTGGGTATGTTTCATGAAAGAGAAGAGTGAGGTGTACACTCACCTCCAAAATTTTAAAGTTATGGTGGAAAAGCGTACATGGAAGTATATTTAGACATTAAGATTTGATGGAGGAGATGAATACATGTCAAATGAGTTCAACAATTTTCTAAAAAGTCATGGAATTTGATGTTAGTTTTCATGTAGGTACACACCACAATAGAATGGCATTGCTGAATGCAAAAGTAGAAATATTGTAGAAATAGCAAGAGCCTTGATGGCTGAGAAGAATATGCCTCATTGTCATTGGGCAGAAACTATGCATACTATTGTATAGATCATGAACAGAACTCAAAGGGCTGCTGTAATCAATCAAGTTTTACCTGAAGATCAGAAGTTCAAAAATAAAAAGACAAACTTATCACATATGAAAGTTTTTGGCTATATTACATATGTTCATGTTCTAGATGAGCTGAGGATGAAGCTTGATCCAAAAATAGAAAAATGTATTTCATTCGATACTCCTTCGAACAAAAGGGATATAAATGTTATGAACCACTCACATGACAGGTGAAGGTAAGCAGAGATGTGGTGTTTGATGAAATGTCAAGCTTCTATGCAGATGCCAAAGATGGACTTAATCTTGAATCAAGTGACAAAGAAAATACTGAAAATTCAAGTGCAGAATCTCAAGTTTTGAGTGGACTAGATATGTCACCAGGTAATAGTTCCAACTCGAATCCATGGAGTGGAGGACGATTTTGTGGAAATTTCAGGCCATCAAATTCATCAAATACATCCAAGAAAGGTAAAATGAAGCTTTCTACTAGTAGTAAAACATCTATAGGTTTTGAAGAAATTGATGGAGATTGAAGGGATTCAAAAAAGAGCCTTGATGAGGAACTTGCATTGCCCTCTGTGAAGACTCCAGGACTAAGAAAGGCACATGTAGATGAAATAAGGAGAAGTGTCTCAAGACCAAGAAGATCTGGGAGGATGCGAAATTCAGTGCAGCGATTGACATATGGTAGTTACATGGCTTGTCATTGTGCCTACATGACAAAGGTAATACAAGATGCCAAATGCTCTTGTTTTGAAGATGAAACTGGAAATGCAGATTGGAAAAAATCTATGGATGAGGAGATGGCTGCACCATGGAAACAATACATGGAAGCTAGTTTCATTGCCACAAGGAAAGAAACCCATACTAGATGCAAGTGGGTTTACGAGGTAAAGCACAATGCTGATGGTAGCATAAGCAAGTATAAAGCATGATTGGTAGCAAAAGGATATGCACAAACATATGGCATTGATTATGACGAGACATTCAACCTAATAGCTAAAATGTCTACTGTCAGAACACTTGTTGCATTAGCTACAACAAAAGGATGGGCTTTGCAATAGATGGATGTGAAGAATGATTTCCTACATGGTGCGTCACGGGAAGAAGTATACATGGACCAATCACAAGGATATGAAGATTCAAAGCACCTAGAATATGTTTGCAGGTTGCAAAAGACATTGTATGGGCTTAAACTAGTGTTGTACTTGGACACTTTAGGGTCCTTGGAGACTTTGGTACCTTCAAAAAGAGACATTATTTGATGAATATTAAAAATTATTAGAAGCAGCCATTTATATAAATAACTATGCAACATGTTAGCATAAGGGTTGAGTATTTGAAGAAAAATATAGTTTTCACTAAAGGATAGAAAAATTAAGATTTATTCACTAATTTTATGAGGCTAATTTCATTATTGGCATGGAAATTACAATGATTATAGTTAGTGGTTATTTTTAATTAAAATCATGATGTTGCAATTTTCATTGTGTAAATGCAATAAAATCTCTTATTTTATATAGTTCAAACAATTTCTAACATAGTTAGATATTTTTAATGATTTTTACTAAGTTTATGGCATAAAATTAATCTCTTATGTGCCATGATAATCTTATCATCTATGATATATTTTGGAAAGTGATGGTATGAATATGACTCATTTTTTATTATCAAAACACTATTTAAGATTCTTAAAGCTAGATATATTTTCTTAGCAACCTTAGGAGTCAAATGTCTACGAGGATTCTTCAAGTGAGACAATGCTAATATTTTTCTATGCTAAGAAAAGCTCATTTGATAAAAACATATTGCATATGCTACATGATTATAGTTAATATGCTAGTTCTTTGTATATAAATTAGTTTATAATTTTTACATAGTTATTTTGATTGACATTATATACCTTATATCATTGAGAAAAACTAATGTCTTAGGCTGAATATATTCTTGGCAGAGTGGAATATGGCAGTTCAATGATATATTGAGACCATTGGTGGTATGTGAGATAGGTAAAAAAATAATTGGTTCAAATACATGTACCATATTTGTATGATACTACGTGATCATTTTTGAAATAAAAAACTAGCCTTTTTAGTGTTTTAATGCATCAATATTATATAGAAGGATCCTATAGTGTAACTATGTCAAGAGCACCATACATTGTAGTAATTTTTTTATTATGAAAATGATTTTTCTAATTCCCAAGACTTTTCTTAAATGATTATATGACTTTAAATAAACATCAGGGAAAAAATATGAGAGAAAAAATATTCATGGACATATTTCTTTCTTCTCATATATAAGTCTACAAAAAATAGTTTTTTTCTATGGTATTCAATAATTTCTATATTTTGAGTTATCAAAAAGCTTATTTTTAAGAAAATATATTTTTTTATAGAACACTTAGGTATAGATCTTTATGGGGTTAAAAGCTTTTTTTCAAAATTTTATTTCATTTATATGCATAGTTTTTTTACCTGTCAGAAAAAAGGACACTAAAGTGTCCTTTTTTGGTACAACACTAGTGTTAAGCAAGCTCCTCGTGCATGACATGCAAGGATTGCTGATTAATTAGCCACCATTGGGTTTTCTATGTATGATGAAGATCATTCACTATATGCAAGGAAGGGTGATGATTTCATCACGATTGTGGCTATTTATGTTGATGACTTGATTGTAGGCAGTGGTAATGAAGAAAGTATTAAAGAGGTAAAGCAACTTCTTATGCAAGAATTTGACATAAAAGGTCTTGATGTGTTGTGCTATTTCTTGGGCATTGAGTTTATACATACAAAAACAGGTATATGGATGTCACAAATGCAATATGCCTTGTATGCTGCAAAAGTATGGTATAGCTTATTGTAAGCCAATTTATATGCCATTAGATCAGAATTTGAAGTTGGATACTACATCGGGTGAAGCATTGGAAAATGCTATTATGTACACGAAAATTGTGGGAAGTTACAAGGCTTTATCTAAGCTTCAGTTTTGGACTTGAAAGTTAATTTATGTAGGCTCCCAAGAAGCCCCATCTAGATGCTCTGAGGCTCTACATTATGTGGGTGCTACTTGGGATTATGCATTGTTTTATGAAGCTAGTGTAGATTTGTAAGTTTATGGATACATCGATGCAGATTGCGTTGGTAGTATTCGAGATAGAAGATCTACTAGTGGCTTTCTATTCTCACTTGGAAGTGCACTTATTACATGAAACAGCAAGAAGCAACGCCCTGTTGCTTTGTTGAGTACAGAGGTTGAGTATAGAGGTGCTGCAATGGTAGCATGTGAAGCATCATGGCTGATGATGCTACTTGTAGATTTAGGTATGGAAGTGCAAACTCCTATCACCATCTATTGTGATAATCTTAGCAGCATATAACTAGCAAGGAATCTTGTTTTTCATGCTAGAACAAAGCATATTGAGGTGAATTATCACTTCATGAGAGAGAAGGTAATAGCACCTAATATTGATCTTGTTTATGTGAGGAGAGATTAGCAGGATGCTGCTATGTTTACTAAAGCACTTGCAGTAGAGAAGCTGAAGATGTTTTGGAAGACGCTTGGATTAGAGGACATGACATTGAGCTTGAGGGGGAGTGTTGAGATATGAAGCTGAACATGTGATTATCCAAGATGACACGTATAACTTTTTCATTTCGACTTCTATATCTCATGATTGGTTTATAATTTGAGGAAAACAATGCTTCCATTCGGTTCTAGGTGTGCCAAAACTCTAAGATTGATTGTCTACTTGCCTCATTCGCATATCAAGAGCTCGTGTTTCAAATTGATGTCATCATCGATGACATCATCAATTCATAATTGCCTTTCATGAACCAGCCTTGAAAACCTATATAAGGAGGGGTTGGCCACATACTTAGTCAGTCTTGCCAATACTAGTCTTGGGAGCTCAGCAAGTCGTGAGTGCCAACTAAGTACTCTCCAAGTTCCAGTTCTATTTCTTGTCTTGTTCCTTGTTCTAGTCTTGTCTAGTCTAGTTTCTAGACATCTAGCCTTGTCCTCTTGTAATCTCATAGTAAGAGATCTTGTCTAGGTATTTCTTGTATCTAGATCATCTCCCTAGAGGGAGTTTTTGTAACCCGGAGATCTTGCTTCTAACCTATTAGTCCCGAGTTGTGGGATATCTTGTATCATCTCTAGTCCATTTATTCATACCTACTAGTCCTGGGTTGTGGGACCTCTCGTATCAATTACATATTCTTGTATCATTTACTCTACATGGGTGTTCTTGTAATCAGAAGTGTATTTCCAAAATCTTGCCTACTATAGTGAGACAACACAATCTAGCACTTCCTTGACATTTTGGTAAACTATCTTCATCAAGAACGAGCACCATGGAGATTATTCGATAAGAATATTTTTCTGCACTTAAATTCATTCAACAAGTCCAAGAGATATGGGAAAACCAAGAGAGGATTGAGCAACAAAATATTCAAGATCTAACCACATAACTTCATAGGCAAATTTAGGAGTTGCAGATCATTATAAATCAATCTTCTTCATCTATACATATGGCAATCAATATAAAGAAAAGTCCAGAAGTGAGCATGCCTAAGAAATATAATGGGATAAGATCTAAGTTTCAAGGATTTCTACAACAAGTGATTCTCTTTATAAGAATGCAACCCGATAGGTACCTTGATGATGCTTCTCCAGTGGGACTCATAGGAACTTTGTTATCTGGTCCTGCTCTTTCATGGTTTTGGAGATACCAATTGGTCATGTGTTGTTGAGACAAAGCTAAGGAAGATACATCAAGGAGATAGGTCTACATCTACCTATGCATCAAAATTAAGAAAAATCATATGTGACCTCAAATGGCATGAGGATTATTTTATCAACCCATTTTGATGGGGTTTACTTAATGATGTCAAGAATCTCATGTTAACCATGTCCAAGGTAAATACTTTGAATGAATTTATGAATCAAGCAATTGAGTGTGATAATAGGTTGTTTGAGTGAAAGCAAGAGAAAACAACTTCTATTACTGATCGAGAATACAAGTTTACCTCTACTCCGCAACAACATATGCTCGAGGAAACTCAATCAAAACCCATGTAGTTGGATCACATCATGCTCATATGAATTACAACAAAGGAAAGACAATATTGAAAGGATAATGGATTATGCTTTTATTGTGGAGAGCATGATCATATGGTATTCAAATCCCCTAAGAAGAAGAAACAAGGTGGGATTAAAACTTCCACAATCACCAACCCACATCAAAAGGACCATCATCAGAATCAAAAGAAGAATACAATCCATCATGAGAATCATGCCCTTGATTCTATACCTAGATGTACATAAAGCCTTTCGAGTTTCATTATGGATGTCCATCATCATCTTATTCCAGTACCATATATCAAGAACTCTACAAATACCAAGAGCTATGAAGACTCAAGTTCTAGAAGGAACCTGTAGAAAACCTTCAGAGAGCATCAATCAAGGCTCAAGAATTCCATAAGAGAAATCCATTCAAGTCGAGACTAGAGAACATGACCACTCCTCGTGGAACCTATTTCTTGAGGGGGAGGCGATGTCATGCACAACGAAACCATATGAACCTCATATTCCATGTGAATCATATATCTCATGATTGATTCAGAATTTGGGGAAACCAATGCTTCCATTTTGTCTAAGATTCATGTCTACTTGACTCATTTTGATAATCACAACTCATGTTTCAAATTGATGACATCATCAATTTGTAACTATTATGGGAGGGATTTCCAAATCCAAAAAAAAAATTAGAAGAATAAAAACTTTTTGAGTTCAAGATGGTTAACTATTATCTCTCTCATAATCATTTTGATGCATTTGTTTAATTTGATTAATCTTTTCTCTTGAGTACTTGTAGACAAAAGAAGATGAAAATGTATTCTGAACATAGGATGGAAGGATAATTGAACCCTCATTTGAACCCTTCATTTTATGAACTTTCATATGTTTATGTGAACACTAAGTGAGTTGTATGAGTGTCCAAGATCATATGAAGATATCTATGTGTGAATATTAGTGAATTTAAGTATGGATATGTACATGTGTCTATGCTTATGCATGTGTGGGGTTGTATATCTATATATATTTGTGAATGCACTTAATTAATGTATATGTTCATGTGTCTATGGGTGTGAGTGTGTTATATGAATGTGAGTTTTATGTTTGTATGTATGTACTTGTATGTGTATACTTAAAAGATACATATGTGTGCACTTATGTCTATCTGTTTATGTGTTTTTGCCTACCTAAACATGAGTATATATATGTGGGTCCATGATGTATATGAATAGAACTAAAATTATGAATTATGTGTCTAAATATCATGTAAAAGGTGATATGAGGGTGAGTATGAATGTTTATAGGTGTTAAAAACTTTTGTGTATGTCTATATGGTTGAATTTAATTAATCTTCACAATATATGCGTATGTGTTTTAGCTTTCCATAACTGAGCATGTAAGTGCATGTGTACTAATCCTAAGTGCCTAAATTGTTCCAAGAACATTCATAATTAATAGGTTCATATTTACATATATATGGTGGATAATTCTTGATATATATATATATATATATGGTTAATAAAAACTATATATATATATATATGAATAATTAATATATATGTATTTAATATATAAGTTAAAGAAAATAGGGTTGAATTTAATAAATAAATAAATTACAATACCTAATTAAAATACTTATTTAATAATTAAGTAATATAGTTAATATACCTTTTATTATTAAAGTAGATAATTCTATGCGTGTGCATTAGTATTAGTATGCTTAGTGACATGTGTTAGTTAATTATAAGAATGTATGAGTGTGTGTATGATAACTACGTGTATGCTAGGACTAGATTATTAGTTAAATTTGTTATGCATTCACGTGTAAGAAAGAACTAGATATGTATATAAATATGAAGTGAATTAGATGTGTTTTTCCTAATGCTCTTTCATAGGTACAATTATGAGAGAGAGGGGGGGGAGAGAGAGAGGTCATTTGCACTCTATGCTTTGCTTCCTTGCTCTGTTTGTAAACTCTGATCTTGTAGCCACATTTTATCAAGCAAGGAAGATGTGCCTTCTTTGATTTGAGAGAGAGATAGACGGCGGCAGATCTAGAGATATCACTCGCGATAGGGGAGAGAGAGAGAGAGAGAGGGAGAGAGATAGATGGAGAGAGAGAGAGAGAGGTCATTTGTGCTCTATTCTTTGCTTACATGCTCTATTTGTAATCTTTGATCTTGTAGTGACTTTTTTGCAGGTAGGGAAGATGTGCCTTTTCTTATTTGAGAGTGAGGAAAAGGGGGATTTTGTGCTACCACAAATATGGCTGAGATAGAGAAGATCTGCATTGCGATAGAGCATCAGAGGAGGGAGAAACGGAGATGGAACTTGTATTTGCACACACTTTTTTAGCAATGGAATTGTGACTTGCAAAACTTGTTCTAGTACAAATTGATTCCATGTATTCTCTTGTTCTTGTTCTCTTCCTTGTTGCTCATAGTTCTTTGCACAAGCCATCCTTGATCCTTCTTGCTTTATGATCTATGCATTAGCTCTAATATGGAGCATTGAAGGTGACAAGGCCTACTGCTAAGCACCACCTACTATTCTATCATGCTGAGCTTTGATGTGAGTTCTTTTGACAAGATGATAGAGATAGTGCTTAGCTCTTCTCACAAGATGAGATAGAGAGAGATGGTGGTAGATTTGAAGATATCGCTCATGATAGGAGATAGATAGAGAGAGAGAGAGAACACAAAGAGAACTGCACACACACAAAGAATTATAGGGACTCTTGCTGATGGCGCTGAGGGAAAATACGATTGCAGATGGGAGAAAGAGAGATGCAAGTCCTTCTGCTTCTGACATTTGATGGCTCACTTCTATGCATGATGACAGAGAGAAACCAGTGGAATACTGTGGTTATGAGAGAGAAGGAGTTGAGAGAGAAAGAGAGAAAGAGAGAAAGAGATAGAGAGAGAGAGAGAGGGAGAGAACCATGCCTTGCTTTCCATTCTTTATTGAATCTTTTGAAGGTTAAAGTACTCCAAGGGACCTATGAGTATGTGAAATGATATTTATTATTTCTTATCTATGTAGGTATCTACGTGTATTAATGAGAGAGAAAAATATTCTTTGTTAAGTAGCCTACAACTCTATAAGTTATATTGTCAAAACATTTCTTTGTATCAATTCATATCATTTCAACCAACTATGAAGTCTTGGTATGCCCAAGAGTATGTATGATTGATATTCTTGTCCTCACCTCTGCGAATTCTTTAAGCAGTTTGACGCAGAAAAATTATCACGACATGTATTTGTGTGATTTTCTATAGGAAGTCATTCTCTTGGTTCGCTTACCTTTTGCTCTTGTTATTCAATCTATTGCATGATTATGGTTTCAATATTAAGTATGTAATTACTCTGATGTCTTAAAGAAATTGATTGATTGCCTTTTATTAGGTCAGATATTAGCATCATATTTCCTTGAGCCACTGTTTTTTAGTTAGTCTGGATATCCAAACCAAATTTTATTTAGTTATTCAGCCAAGCTATGAAGAAATGTTAATGTTCATTCGTTTAGCATAAAAATATATGTGATGTGTATGTATGCATGAGTGCATGTGCATATGTAGTGTATGCATGAGTGCATGTGTATGTGTGAATATGAAGTGTATGCATTAGTGCATGTGCATGTCCATGAGTGCATGAGTATGCATGAGTGCATATGTATGTATAATGAGTATGGGTATGAGAGTGCATGAATGCATATATATAAGCATAGAGTGTATGTATATACGAGTATGAATGTATAGTGCATATGTGATATGTAAGCATAATGCTTGTATGCATGAATGCATGTGTATGAACATGTGTTTACTTGTACATAAAGGGTTGATAGTCTAGATGTGTGTAATAGTAGTTAATATTTGTATGCATACATATAAATGTGATGTATGTATATAAGTATAAATGAGAATGTGTCGTATCTTAAACATAAGAAAGTCAATTGGCATGTATTAGCATAAATTTAAGTTATGTTAAGCTTATATGAGTGTTAGGTCTATGTACGTGAATTAACATGAATTAGTGAGTATGAGTATACATGTAATAGTTTAAGTGCATGCATATGAAAATTAATGTATGTGTGCATAACAATAAGTTTAGAAGTATATGTTAGTATCAGTGCATATGCATGAATGCATGTGTATGTGAAAATGAATGCATGTGCGTATATAGTGTGTGCATGTGCATATAAGAGATAATGAATGATGCATGAGTGCATGTGCATATGTAGTGTGTTCATGTGCATATAAGAGGTAGATGAATGCATGAGTATGTGCATGAGTAATGTTGTGAATGCATGTGCATGAATGCATCTAAATGTTAGTATGCATGATCATATGTGCATAATAATGCATGTTAATCTATGGATATAAAAATATGTGTGTTAACATAAATGAGGTGCATATGGACAAGAAATACATATGAAAGTAACTATAATTTTAGTGCATAAATGAATGCCAATCATGAATGAAGTGCGTAAGCATAATGAATGTATGAAAATGAATGAGTGTTCTATATTGATAAAGACAGACTTATGATTAGTTTCCTAATGCTCTTTTGCAAATAATTTGATGAAGAATTGATGAGCAAGAGGACTTGAAGAAATTTACGAGCTTAGAGTAGCAATTTCGCCGCTTATCTTAGTTTCATTTATCACATTTTGAAACATAAATTCTTATATCTCGCTTTTTATATAAAGATTTGTATAGGAGTATCTTCAAAGTATCTATATTAGGACTTTTCTCAAGCACTTGTATAGGAATTTTCTCAAGCACTTGTATAGGAGTATCTTCAAAGTATCTATATTACGACTTTTCTCAAGCACTTTACTTCTCATGTCTACAAATATTGCATCTTCAAGTAAATCTTCTACTAAAAATAATGATATTCATAGCTCTTTTATTTTAGGGACTCTTTTACCTACTCCGTTAGAGAATACTACTACTTAATCCAACAAGAACGAGACTACTGTAGAATTAGAAGTTGAACAAGTAGTTAAAGATCGTATAGTTACTAAATCTTTACATTCTCCATAATATGCTAATGTTTTATCTAAAATTTTCAACTTCTCTTCAGTTGCATCGCAAGATCAGTGAGATTCTGTTCTCACCATCTCCCAAAAGAAACATTCAATCTAAATAAATTGAAAATGACAAAATTAAAATTATCAAAGATCGATTAGCCGGTGAAAGTTTAACTTTGAAAGCTCATCGCACCACTATTTCTAGATACAAAGCTACACTTCCTTACGGACCTTAGGTTTATAGGATTAATTGAAATAGAGTATTAAGTTATTGCTAATAACTTCCTCACACACTGAAAACACATCCTATTTCCTAATGCGCACAACAAAACACCCAACGTGTAGTCACTTAGAGCGGCTAACATGAGTCAATTTTGATTTGCGTCTGCCTCCTTTCACACCCGTAGATAGATTTGGTGAACCCATAGTGTGCTTAGGATTTTGTGGTTGTATTTTCAATCTTAATTACAAAAATTAACTTTTATTTTTTTCTTGTTTGCAGGTGAGCGGAGGAAGTAGTAGCAAAGACAAGTGAAGAACTTGTTGCTACCTACTCTTTTCCCTTGTTGTTGAGGATTGTTCCTTAGGGAACTGAGTGCCTCCACGGGAAGAAGGGTATTAAAGATGGAGTGGCTTCGTCACTTCATCTCCCCCCCCAATCAACATTTAGGAAGACAATTATTACATGATCACTTTAGTTTGTAAAGAATTATCATAGTGCACATTAGAACTTCTACATCAAGCGAGTAAAGGTAAGGTGTTTATTTAAGTTTCTTTAGTTTCGTACAATCACATCACTGAAAAAGAAGGATTGTTTTCATTGCACTAAACGTTAGTCACATTGCACGTGCATTTGAAAAGCATACATCATTGCATTAAGAAAGATTAGTTTTGTTTAGCATTCCAAGCAACTACATATTAGATCATAGGATTGCTTATTTTAAAATAAAGGATAGCTTTCTAAAATACTTGAAAAGATGTACTTTATAGCACGAAAAGAAAAGTTTTATTCTAAACAGAAATACTGTTTGTTTACTTAACACTTTATTGCACTAAAAAGAGTTTTTTTTTAATTGTACAAAAAGAGTTTTTGGGCTTAGGTTCTTTGATTTAAGTAGTTTTTCTTATTTCTTTCCTACTCCATTAAAGTCCAAAATAAACTTAAGAAAATTTATTCAAGAAATTAGTAGTATTTCTTGTTTTACCTACTACATCAAAAATTCAAAACATTTAAATTAAGAAAACTTGTTTAAAACTTATAAAAACTATCTAGACATGTAATTTTCATTAGAGTAACCTTTGGAATTAAAAATTCAAAGGATTGAGAATTAAAAGTAAATTTTGAAATTAACAACTCAGAAAGTAAAAAGACATTAAATTATAAAACCCAAAATATCAAGTTTAGAGATATTACAAGCTTAGATTAAGCCAAGTTAAAGTAAAAAGATTGAATACTTATTTGAGAAAAGAAAGTATTAATAGTAAACCCCTAGGATTTGCTTAATTCATTATTCCTCGATTTAACATCAAGGGATATGTTTAGACAGTTTAGAGAGACATTAGAGCCTCCTATTAGAGACCTTTTACTCCATTCTAAGTGCTATCAAGAACGCAAGATGGAGGACATGTTTAAGAACATTATGATAGAGAAACAAGGAACATGCACTTTTCATGCAATTTTAAGAGAAATAGGAAAATTTACTAGCTTAAATATCACAAAGTACCTGGATGCATTTGAAGAACAAGTGCAAATCCAAGGTTTACCTGATGACATTTTAGTGAAGTACTTTGGTCGTGTAGTTTCTAGTTCTATCCTAGAAAGCATTCAATTTCATGTTAATAAACCTTGGGAGGAGTTTAGGAAAGAACTACACAAGATGTTTTATCTTGGGATTTTAGTCAACATATCCGTGATGGATTTTTGTGATTGATAGACTCCTTAAAGAGCAATGAGTCTCTAACTCATCTTCATGGTGAGTTCATGAGATGATTTTCCCAACTCCCTGAAGAAGATAGAAACACATTAAATCCAGACCTAATTATACATTTCCTCAAAA
This sequence comes from Ceratopteris richardii, assembly GCA_020310875.1. Taxonomy (NCBI): domain Eukaryota; kingdom Viridiplantae; phylum Streptophyta; class Polypodiopsida; order Polypodiales; family Pteridaceae; genus Ceratopteris; species Ceratopteris richardii. Next base: position 67,334,118 of record CM035413.1, on the reverse strand, counting down.
TATTAAGTCCTTAGGATAGAGCTGAGATAGAAAGATGAATAGAAGAGCCAAGCAAAATATATGGTCTTATCGATGATTGGAAAAAAGTGAAACGAGAAATAGACGTTGTAGCCCAAATGAAGCAATGCCAATCTATTTTGTATGCAAAACCTAGTTCTTCTCAGCCTAGGGAGATACCTACTGCAGGGCGAACTCGTATGCCAATGGTTGCGACTATGACGATGGCTAATAATGTAGTTGCCCTGAAAGCTCCAATCGAATTTCAACTAAACATTCTATGTAAACAAATGGAAAATGTTATGAATATGCAGACATCTCTTTCCAAAGAGGTTGCCCATTTAAATAATAAATTATATTCCATGCGTTTAAATGAGCCTGGAGCTAGTAGTAGTGGTGTTGGGCAAGCAATACCTATGCAACCGGCTATGCCACAATATATTTCTCCTCAGCCAGTTTTCTAGCTCGTTCCACCTACTCAGTTCGCTGTTCAGCCACCTTTTCAAAGGAACACTGAAAGAAAAGCAACTGGCAGAAAACAGTGTGTGTGGTGTGATAGCCAAGAACATGCAATGTATGCTTGTAACAAATTAAAGAGTGCAAAAGAAAATACATTATTAGTGGAGATTGATAGGAAATTTTGTGCCTTTAGGTCACGACTTCCTTTAACCGTTAACTAGGGCAAAGGAGGTATGAAAAAGTTGTATGAAATTTAACGATCTCTAATGCAACTGCCAATACCTTGACTGCTAGATTAAAGCTAGCTGATGATAGGCCTCTTTCTACGGCAAGTCAAAACTCTTATTTGATTGGGGCATTGGTAAGGGCTAGAGATGAAATAATGTGTAAAATAGCATGGCGATCTCCTCTTGATCCAGCCTGTGTTTATTCTCATATTGCCAATGTTGAGGAGAAACAAAGATGAGATGATATGCACCATCATATAGACAAGGGATTTAGGAGGTGTTGGAACATCAAGCTTACACTATGCTTGAGGTGGATTTGATCTACATCAAAGTCTATCACATCGAAAGAATATCCGTTGGAGAGTTCTTTTTCATATGCTCATTTATTGTATTTTTTTGAGAGATTTTTTATGGTTCATTTACCGTTGTAAAAGCCTTGAGCTTTACACATGTAAAGGTAGAAAGATAGAGCCCAAATCCCACGAATTTGTGGTGGTTGAAATTGCATTCAATCAAGCAATTAATCACCTAAAAGTAGATCAAACTAGATCTTCACTTTTCCTAGATTGTAGGAAAGTGAATTGATTCCCTCCAACAACCATTCCCACCTTCATTTGAATCAAATTGAACTTGTAAAAGTCAAGGAACACTCCTAGAGTCTATTCAAAGCCTTAGAGATCCCTGACAATAAAGAAACCCCCCAAGAGGGTTACTCTACAAGCAAAGAAGATGGTTTCACCACTAGTAACGAAGACAACATGGATAGTGAAAGTTCCATCATTGGATCGACGATCCCGGAAACGGTGCCGAGCACGGGGCCCAAGTCTCCTCAGCAAGGGGCATCCCGCAAAGGAAAACAGCCTATGGAGTTACCCTGGAAAAGCCCCCACAAGAACCGCTTTCTAAGTCGGGAGCAGATCCCAGCGAAAAAGAAAGATGAAGCCAAGAGAAGAAAGGACAAAGCTCCCTCCCGCAAAGAGGGATCAATACAAAAATGATTGTCATCTCGCTAAATGCTAGAGGGCTAACCGACCCCTCAAGAGCGACCATCATTGGTCAATGGCTTCGCGACATTAGCTTAAACCCTGACGTTATATGTATTCAGGAGATCAAAATTGACGGAGAAGACCTCCAGAAGCGGCTCAGGCAGGTCTCCTCGGCCCATGTGTGGATCCCAACGAAGCACCAGCGGGGATCTTGAGGAACGGTTATCGGTGTTAAACAGCTCTGGTTTGAAAAGCTTGAGAGCTCCATTGAAGATGTAAGCCACCGCTGGATTGCTGTTTCTTTTGGTGCTCCTCTTTGTGTTACTATGGTTTCTTTGTACGCCCCTAACGGGGAATTGGAGAGACTGAACACTTGGGCTTCCTTAGACTCGCTTCCCCACAACATGCTTATATGTGGAGACTTCAACATGGTGGAGGACCCTATGGACAGATGGATGGGCAAGGGCAGGGTCATCGACAGTCGGGAGAAAGAAACGTGGGACATGACCAAACTCCACTTGGATTTGGTTGAATTCAAAGACTCGAATGGCTTTTCTTGGTCGAATCTCCAAGCGGGTGAGGACCTGAGGAAAGCTAGACTCGATAGATGCTACATCTCTCAAAGTTTTACTCATCAGTGGGGCTACCCTACCATCACGCAACGCACTGACCTCACTATCTCTGATCACTACCCGATCGTTATCACTTTTCAACCTTCCATCAAGATCCGCAAGGCTCCGTGGTTCCATGCCAACACGGCCACCTTCTCTCCCCCCTCCGTCCATCAAGAGATTGCCGATGTGTGGAAGGTGGCGTTCGCCTCTGGCTTGGCCCCAGCCAAGTGCTGGAGAAGTGCGGTCGACAAGTCTCGCAAAATCATGATCAGAACTAAGAAAATGCTCGAGACTGTGCGGCGGGCTCGAAGGGAAGCTCTTTACCACAGACTCTGGCGCCTCGAGGAGGAAGTGAACAAAGGAAAACACCAAGCCCAGAAAGGTCTCCGGAAAATCAGAACAGTGTTGAGATACGAGGAAGAAATACAAAGGAAAAACTTGCAAATCTTCTTCAAGGAGTGGTGGGCTGGCAAAGCCGACAAGCCCACCAAAGAGATGTGCCGTATCCTTAAAAGGAAACACAACAAAGAATCGATCCCCCTACTGCTACATCCACATGGCAATGTATGCAATTCGGAAGAAGATAATTTTGGCATCATCGAAGGGCACTTCACGAGACTCCTGGGAACCTCGAACCCCCTCTCCCACCATAGAAGGGACTGTATGGCTGCCATTTCTAGGGTTTCCCCTCGGAGAATACCACCCAACCTCCACTCCCTGCTTCATGCCCCTATCTCTGAATCAGAAATCATTGAGGTCATTGATGCCCTCCCTCTCGGTAAAAGCCCGGGACCCGACGGACTCACTAACGAGTTCTTTAAATCCTTCAAGCTGGTGATTGCCACCCCTCTTCGGATGGTTTGGCAAGAAGCGCTAAAGTTTGGTGCTCTTCCTTCTTGTCTAAATAATGGAATTATCAAGTTGATACACAAGAAGGGGGAAAAGAACAGAATCGAGAACTGGCGGCCGATTACGATGCTCCAAACAGGATACAAGATCATCGCCAAAGTCATCGCCAACAGACTCTCGTGCCATCTTAGATCTTGGCTTAGTGAGGACCAAAAAGGTTTCATCAAAGGCAGGTCTATCCTGGAAACCATTGTGGATATTTGGGAAGGTATTCAATTTGCAAATGAGTCTAAGCAAGATGTGGTTTTCCTCAAGATCGACTTTGACAAAGCCTACGACAGGCTAGAATGGGACTATATTCTGCAGTCGCTCCAAGATCTCGGATGTAGTCAGAAATTCACCAAGATGATCGCGACCCTTCTCGGAAACGCAACGACCCAAATTAACGTTAACGGAAATCTTTCGAAAGCGATCCATCTTAAAAGATCTATCAGATAAGGGTGCCCTCTGGCCCCCCTTCTTTTTGCCATCGCCACTGAGGGGCTGAGCAGACTGGTGGCACATCATGTGGAGGCTGGCAATATTAAAGGCCTCCGGCTGCCTCGCGATCACAGTCAAATCATCATGAGACTTTTTGCCGATGATATGAACGCATTCGTTCACAATGATAATACCAGCCTGGAGACTTTCTGGAGGTGTCTTGCTACCTTTTGTGATGCATCTGGATCCAAAATCAAGCACTCTAAGACCGCCTTTAGGGCTATTGTGGGACAACATCCTGGCCTTCTTATTGATCATGGCTGTCAAATCATTCGGCAGGGCCAAATCTTCCGTCTTCTGGGAATCCCCTTGGGGTTTGGCGTCTCTATGGAGCAGCGATGGAACTGGGTGCTGGCCAAACTCGAAAACAAGCTTAACTATTGGAGAGGTATGCAAATCAATCTCGCTGGACGTGCGATGGTTATCAACACGTTCCTCCTCTCTTCTACCATCTATTTCCTTTCCTGCTGGAGACCGAATGAGCATGGCCTGTCCAAACTGAATAGTATTTGTAGAAACTTTCTTTGGACGGGCGATCACAACAGAAGGGGGGTGCCTAAAATCAAATGGGCCATCTGCACTAGCCCTAGAGATTGCGGGGGGCTTGGTATCCTGGACATTGGGTGTATGGCTAACAAACTGGCATCCAAATGGATGATTAAGGCTTGGTGCAATAGGGAGGCCTCGTGGGCCAAGCTGATTTTCAGAAATAAGAATGAGATGGCCCTCATGGGGTTCCCAAACTGGAAGAATCTTGACATCATGACCCTGCTATTCTCCCCGATCCCCGTCTTCCCGAAAGGCTCCAATCTCGTGTGCTCCCTTTGGAAGGGCTGGAATAAAGTCAAAAGCTTCACAAGAATTAGTGAGGACTGGAAGTGGGCGGCCGGAATCAGACAAAACGACTCTATCTGGTTCCCGATACATGGCATCCGGAGTGTGGAGTCGTGGAACATTCAAAATGCCAAGAAGTTATGGAACAAAGGATTCAAAAAATGGAAACACCTCTGGAAACAGGACACCAACAGCTGGATCAACTACGAGGATATTGACCCTCGCATAAACATCTCCTACGAAGAATGGAACACTTTGCAAAGCAGATGCCTTGCATGGGATCGTCGCAAGACTCGCCTTCTCATGGGACACGACACACCGAACTCGCTTGGTCTCAAATGGCACAATGGAAATAGCCTACTCAAAATCCCGAACATCAAACAAGCGGTGGACATCCAGATCAGCCTCAACAAGAAGTGGTGCCTGTCTTGGACGCTGCTTCGGTGGGACATGAAATTCATGGGCATCTGGCACCCCCTTATAGAGATTAAGAAGTCTGTCCTTTTATGGCAAATTCTTCACCGAGGAATTTGGACCAACCATAAGGCTAGCAAACTTTGTGGGACCCTGCCTTGGTGCAAACGCTGCCACCGTGCTATCGAAGATATCCCACACATCTTCCTTACTTGTCCCAACTCCTACAGAATCTGGCAGACGGTTGGAATGAAAATCAGACTTCAAAAACAGCTTAGTTGGAAACAAGTCCTTTTGGGAGAAGCGATCGACTGCTCTGCGACACTCTGGAACGCCATCAGAGGGGAAGTCCTGTGGAAAATCTGGCGGGAGAGGTGTGCTCTCAACTTCGGCGATCCCCCCAGGGAGTGGTCGATTGAGAAATCACTATTCCTCCTTGGCAGGAGGATTGTTAACAGTAAGAAGTCTCCCCCCTTCAGGCACCATCAAGTCCTCCTTCTGATCAACAACAAGCTCAAACCCAAGTGGGCCCTGCATGAGGGCGATGAGAGGGTGATTAACCTTCTCTGCAATGCAACCTAGGATTCAATCAAGCTTCCCCTGCTTTGTGGGATTTGGGGGGTCTCGTGGGCACTAGTCCCCTCCTATTGTACCTTTGTTTCTTAATTTAATTCAAGTCCGGGAGAGTAGGCCATTGCCGAACTTCCTTTATATAAAAAAAAAGACTTGAAATCACTTGTACATTACATGGAAGCAATATACATACACTTGTGACCATCATTGTCTTGCTCCTTCAATTTTTTGCATCATCTTCTTCGCCAACAGTAATCTTGCAGAGGCTGCTTTTCTCTCTCCACAGCTCCAAATTGAGTGAAAGATAACTCCTTGAAAAGGTATTAGTGTCTAGTTTATGCCTGTAAGTTTTCAAAGCATTTCGTTTAGGAGATTTGGAGAAATCAGAGTTTTGCTGCCTCGGAGTCAATCTCTACATATTCCTGAAAAATAGGAAGTACCACCGGTGAATGTTGCATTCATTCCTATAGCATATTTTGCTTATTCCTTATACTTTTGTGCATTCCATACACTTAACCCTATGTGTATCACTCCCATAAAAGGATTTTTTCTAATTGTAATCACGTTGGTTGCTATGGGCATTTGAAGTCACGCTGGTTCCTTGAGCTAGTCGACCCGCGAACCTATCTGTTTTGTATTGACTCATTCTCCTTGATGCTCCAAGGTACATAGTGTATTTCTTTGCACTTATTGCATGCCTATAAGGTCTATTTGAGTCTCCATAAGCTCAAGGGCTGGTCTTGTGCCGGTTGGCTTTACCAAACTTCGTCGCTTCGAAATGCACTTTTCTACCTTCGACAAGCTTCTCCAAGTTCTTTCACTGGTATCAGCGCTAGATCAAGATGGATGATGGCTTTCCCTCAATGATCTAGAAGATTGATCGACACAACTATGCGGCTTGGCAAATCAGAATGGAGGCCTATTTGTAAGGTAGAAATCTTTATGGAATTTTGGCAGGTGATGAAGTTATGCCTATTCCAAGATCCAAAGGAGGACCTACAGAAGAGGAGATAGATAAGCTCACACTTTGGTGCGCAAGGGATGCTCAAGCAAGGTCATACATACTAAAATCTATCTCGGACTTTCTATTACCACACATTAGAGGATGCAAGACATCTCAAGAGACTTGGGATGCCCTCGAGACTTTCTTTTCTGCTAGTACCAAAGCAAGAAAGAATCATCTTTGGATTGAGTTCAACCAAATGAAGAAGAGACCTAAACAAACCATCACAGAGTTTGTTACCAAGGTCAAGGAGGTTGCTGATCTGTTAGCATCCATTGGAAAGCTGATTGAAGAAGAGGTCATCATGAGACAAATTCTCAACGGCATTTGAAGTGATAAGCAATGGAAATCCTTCACGACGGTTCATGATCTCATCATGGATGTGCAAACTCTGGACTTCAACATCTTTCTTGGACAACTCTTCAATCAAGAAGCCAACAATAGAATAAAGGAAGGTAACTCTTATCATGGTAATTCAACTAGTGCTCTATATGCAGATAAGAAGGATAGGAAGCAGAAAGGCAAGAAGAAGGAAGAAGATGAAGAAGAGACTTCCCAAGCCAACTTTGCAAGCAAGAGCAAGTGGAAAAGGAAGAAGAAAAGACCAAAGAAAGACAAAGCCAAAGCTCAGAATGTTCAACCTTGTGCCATATGCGATAAGACCAACCACACCACTCAGAATTGTTGGTTCAATGGGAAGACCCAGAAAGGAAGTAGAAGAGGTGGATATGGCAGCAATAGAGGCAGAGGTGGACACAACTTCAACAAAAACAATAGAAGCTATAATAGAAGGGACTACAACAACTATTCAGAAGATCAACCACATGAAGACTCATTGTGTTAGTAGTCACGGAGGCCCAAGTGGACTTTAATGCCAAAATAGCATGATAAAAACGAGTCAAAGGGAGCAAGGTTAGAGAGAAGTCCAAGGAGGACTGAGCAGACAAGGGATCCAATGTTCATTAGGGGAATAGGCCAAGTAATAATTTTTCAAATAACACATCTATCAATAGTGATTTTTATCACTTCACCACATTGTAAATCTTGTTTCTGTTAGCTTAAACTCCATTTTATCATAGTCAAGGAGTCCTAGAGCTTGAGTAGTAGATCTACCCATGTAGCAATCTTCATAATTGCTAGAGCTCAGTTTAGCCCTCAAATATAGTAAGAAACCTAGTTTTAACTAGGTGAGATACTACGTCTAAAGAGGGCCAAAGATAGTAAAAAACTATAGAAAGATCTAGAAGGCTCATTTTCTCAGGGTAGCTGGGAATCCAAGCAGACTAAGCACATTGTAAACTATTTCTTGGTTGATTGAAGATTGCATTGCTCCTCTTTGTCTTAGCATGTATGCATGTGTGCGTTTCTGTGTGTGCATGTTAGTGTGATTCTTACTCATGCACTTGTATGATCATTGGCTCATGGTTATCATACATCCGTCATGTCTCCTCGGATTGACAATTATGAGGTGGATCACCTCACATTGATAACCATCATTGTGCTAAAGTGTCACCAAATTTGGTGCCATTGTCGAGGACCGAGCTTTGAGGAGGAGTATGTGATGGTAAGACATAGAGACACAATGTTGAAATCATAGGTAAATTCTTTTTTTTTTCACTTATTCACCTACTTCATCATCACTCCTACCATTTGTACTCCCTCCCTATGTCTACTTCAATGTTCACGAGGAATCGACCATTTTGGTGATATCCTCACTGTCGGAGTTAGACGTCTATAGAAGCACGCGAACAACACAAGGAAGAAGAAGAAGCTTGGAGCACAACACACAATAATAAATGTATTACTAGAGAATGTACAAACATAAGCATCACATTAGGGCAATAGGCATATATACAAGTCGGGGAAAAAAACCTTCTAAAGAGGGAAAAAAGTGCCCCGGCAGTCCTAGTGTGTTCACACACATCACTACCTAAATATATCAACAAATCCCCCTGGGAGTGATGCGGTGAACAAGGAGCTGGCACTCATGTATAAGGAAGTGCCAAGCTATGTGGAAATCACTTCATAAAAGAAAGTAAGCCTAAAGCTTTGCGGAAAGCTTCAAACTTCTCCCTAGGGAGAACCTTCGTGAAAAGGTCTGCAGTGTTCTCCTTTGTTGGTGCATTTTACCCAAGCCTACATGCTTGATATATTTGATATCATCCTCATTTGTAAGTCACATGAGTAGTCATGTGAACACCTCTTGTAAAAGAGTTCATTTTTATCTCTTGTAATTGAAAAAAGAAAAAGGAAAAGGATGGCTTACCTCATGCATGATGCAAAAGCAATTTCGTGGCTCTAACTACCAAAACCCACAACTTTTTGAGCTGAGGGAATATCTCCTAACTTTGGGAATCACTTTTAGGTGGAGCCATTCGAATTCGAATTCGAAACCCCCTCCAAGAATAGCTATAAAAGAAGCAAGAAGGAAGAGGTGATTAGCAAGCCTTGTACCTGACCACTTCATGTCATTTTTTAGAGATTGAAGAGCTTACTCCATAGCTCTATCATTCTTCTCCCATTGTGCGAAGATTCATTGCCAATGTGGTTGTAATCATATGTGAATCCATACATTTATTATCATCTACTCCTCTGTTTTGTTCTCTGCTATACTCACTCAGAGAAGTACCTTCAGAAGGTCATATCTCGCGTTCTATGATCCTTTTTCAGTGATATAACGTGCGTTGAATAGCTCTGACTGTCTAGTTTGTGCACATCCATTTTCAAGGTCATTGGATTTATAATTTTGGAGATATCTGCATTTTACTGCTCACTAGTCTATCTCAGGAGAGCCCCGAGAATGGTGGGCATGTTCTAGAAATTGATGAAACTTGTTCTCAGTGCTCAGTCCATCATTTGAAGTGTTTTAACTTGGATTGGGAAGCTTGCTAACTCTATTTGCTATGCCCAAAAGGAATGTTTCTAATTCTTCTCAGGTTGAGAGCACAGTTCATTTTTTCCAGCAGGTGTATGTCGAAAAATAGCAAGTTTTGGGAGCTAGTCATTTCGCAATTTGTCTGTATTGACTTAAACTTTTGGGATAAATGTTTCAAAGTACCTAGCTGATATTTTGGTGGATTTAGGAAGCTTAAAGGGTCTACTAATCAACTCTGAAGTCTCAGTTGGCTGGTGTGAAGCTGGTTGTAGCAGCACCTACTCATCTTTGGATTGCATCCACCATCTCTCTTCACAGTGGTATCAGAGCATAGTCAAGCAACATGGGAGATGGATTTCCATCAACAATTGAAAAATTGGATCGAAACAACTACCCGGCATGGTCTCTAAGGATGGAGGCTTACCTTCAAGGGAGGAATCTATATGGATTCATATCCGGAGATGAAGTAATGCCAACCATGAGGAACAAAGGGCAACCATCACATGAAGAAGTGGAAGGACTTTTGAATTGGTGTTCAAAGGATGCACTTGCAACGTCCTATATTCTAAACTCAATCACTGATTTTCTTTTACCTCATGTCAAGGGATGCAAGACATCAAGAGAGACCTGGAATGCACTTGCTTCTTTCTTCTCTTCCAACACTCAAGCAAGGAAGAACCAATTGTGGATGGAGTTCACAACAATGAAGAAAAGCCCGAAGCAAAATGTGACTGATTATGTCACAAAGATGAAGGAGATTTCCGACCAACTTCGAAGCATTGGAGAGGTAATTGAAGAGGAGAAAATCATAAGACAAATCATGAATGGAATCAAAGCAGACGACAAGTGGGAGTCATTCACAACAGCCATGGATTTATACATGGATATGCATGTACCCAACCTCAACACACTCATGGGCCAACTCTTCACTCATGAAGCAAAGATTAGCAAAGGTGGTAAGTCCTCAAGAGGTAATCAAACTTCTGCCTTATATTCTGATAAAGCTAAAGTCAAGGACAAGTCAAAGAATAGGAAGAATGAAGATGAAGGTAGCTCTTTCCAAGCAAACTTTGCAGGTAGAGGAAGAGCTAGAGGAAGAGGCAGAAGTGGAAAGCAAGGCAGGGGGAGATTCCAATCATCTCAACCTTGCAACATATGTGGCTTATCTAACCATACTACTGAAGAATGTTTCAGGAACCCGAGGAACTCAAGAGGAAGAGGATTCAATAGAGGTGGCTATGGATCAAATAGAGGTAGATACAATGGAGGCTACAACAACAACAACTACTACAACAACAATTACAACAACAACAACAACTATCAAAGTGGCCATAGAGGAAGAAGAGATTACAATAACTATGTAGAGAACCAAAGTCAAGAAGATTCATTATTGATTATGAATCTATCAGCAAAGAAGGGTAAGGATGATGATCACATATTTTACATTGATTCGGGATGCTCAAACCATGTAGCAGGAAATGTGGCTTTACTTTCTGATTTGGAAGATCCTTATAACAAGCATGAAGTGCAGACAGGAGATGACACAAAGCACTCAGTGGAGAAGATAGGTAAAGTGAAGACATCAGATGGGAATATGAACCTCTTAAGCAAAGTCTTGTATGTCCCTACAATTACCAAAAATTTAATAAGTGTTGGACAAATTGTTGAAAAAGGATTGCAGGTTAGATTCAATCGATTTGGAGCATATGTTGAAGACCCAAGGCAAGGCTTTCCAAGGATTTCCAAAGGAGAAAAGACAGGAAGGCTTTTCACTTTTGAAGTGGAAGATACAAAGAACATAGCTTTGTTTAGCTATGGATCTCAAACTCTAACAGAGTTGGAGATATGGCACAAAAGGCTTGCTCACATTGGTGAGAGGACACTGAAACAGATTTGCAGGGACCAAAGTGTACTTGGTTTGCCTAATATCACAAGGCAACACATGATTTATAAGTGTGAAGCTTGTCAACTCGGCAAGGCTCATAGACAACCTTTCAATAAGAAAGGATATATGCATCAAAATCCTTTGGATCTAGTGCACACAGATGTGTGGGGTCCAAGTAAGGAGCCATCTATATCAGGCTCAAGATATTATGTGTCTTTCATAGATGATTGTAGCAGGTGGACCATTCTGTTTTTCATCAAGCACAAGGATGAAGTGTTTAATTGCTTTAAGAAGTATATTGCTCTTGCTGAAAATCAAATAGGTAGGACTTTGAAAAGACTCAGATCAGATGGTGGAGGAGAATACTTCTCTTCTGAATTTGATGCCTTCTTGCATGAAAGAGGCATTAAAAGGGAAGTCACTACAAGGTATACACCCGAACTCAATGGTGTAGCAGAGAGGAGGAACAGAGCTATTGTCGAAGCTGCAAGGTCCATGCTCAACGAAAAGGGATTGCTAAACTACCTATGGGCAGAGGCTGTGTCTAAAACCACATATCTCATAAATAGAGTTCCATCTAAGTCACTAGATGGAACCACTCCATATGAAGTGTGGAATGGAAGAAGACCTAGTCTATAGCATTGCAAAATCTTTGGATGCTTAGCCTATGCTCACATTCCTTCTCAAGTAAGAGGGAAATTGGATCCCAAGGTAGAGAAGTGTGTATTCATTGGTTATGATCAAAACCTAAAAGGATATAGATTGTACAATCCAACCAATAAAGAATTTTCTGTGAGTAGAGATGTAATTTTTGATGAAAACAAATCATGGTTTGATGATGACAGGAAAGTGAAGTTGCCATATGACTTGGATGAAGATTTTCCATCACTTCAACCAAAGGAGCCAAAGCAGATTGAAGAAAGTGATTCGGAAATTGACCTAGAAGACTTGGAAAGACTAAAGCCATGGAAGAACAAAGGTAAAGCAAAGATGCAGGATGCTACATATGGACTGGAGATCTCACATCAACCACTTAGAAGGTTTTCGAGGGAGAAGAAGAAACCAGAGAGTGTTTGGTTATGATACTTCTTTGGTCACGAAGCACTCAATCTACATTGCAAAGGATTCAACCAATGAAGAACCTACCACATTTGAAGAAGCACAAAGCAAGAAAGCTTGGAGAGATGCAATGGATGAAGAAACAGAAGCCTTGAAGGAGAATGACGCTTGGGAGCTTGTACCTAACAAGCCATCTATGAAGATAATCGAATCTTGATGGATATACAAAATCAAGAGGAATCCAGATGGAAGTATAAATAGACACAAAGCAAGGTTAGTTGCTAAAGGGTTTGCTCAAACCCATGGTATTGATTATGAGGAGACTTTCTCTCCTGTTGTAGAAATGCCTACAATTAGGGTTCTCATTAGTCTTGCTGCATCTAGAAATTGGAATCTTTATCAACTTGATGTAAAGAATGCTTTCTTGAATGGATGGATTTCTGAGGAAGTGTATATGGCACAACCTTCTGGATATGAGGATGCACATCATCCTAACTATGTATGCAAACTAAAGAAAGCTTTGTATGGATTGAAGCAAGCTCCAAGAGCTTGGAATTTCAGATTGGTGACTTATTTGCAAGACCAAGGATTCAAAGCTAGCAAGGCGGATACCTCTTTGTTCATAAAGAGGAATGGATCTGAAGTGATCTATTTATGTGTGTATGTTGATGATATTATTATCACAGGCAATGATCTTGAAGCAATCAAACAGGTAAAGAGTCAAATGAAGGAGGAGTTCAAAATAAGTGACCTCCGACCACTCACTCATTTTCTTGGATTGGAGTTGATCTACACAGATTCAAGTATATACATCACACAAAGGAAGTATGTCCATGACATGCTCGCCAAGTTCAAGATGGAAAATACCAAGTGTGCAGGTACACCTATGGAGCAAAATCATAAGCTTAGTGCTTATGAAGGAGAGCCAATTGAAGACATCACAAGCTATCAAAGCTTGGTTGGAAGTTTAAACTATGCAACACTCACAAGGGTGGATATATGCTATAGTGTTAGCATATTGAGTCAGTTTATGCATAAGCCGAGAAGACCACATATGGAAGCGGCCAAGAGAGTCCTCAAGTACCTAAAGGGGACCATAAATGAAGGTTTGTTTTATTCATTTACTTCAGATATTGAGCTAAAGGTCTACTCAGATGCAGATTGGGCCGGATCTAGAGATGATAGAAGAAGCACATCCGGGTATATATCATTTGCAGGTTCAAAAATCATTTCTTGGTCATCGAAGAAGCAACCAACCGTGGCATTATCTTCTACCGAAGCTGAATATAGAGGTTTGGCTAATGCAACTCAATAAATCATGTGGTTAAAGTCTTTGTACACAGATCTTGGACTTCATTCTTCAACACCTCATATTTTTGGTGACAACACAAGCTCACTACATCTAGCAGCTAATCCGGTATACCATGCTAGAACCAAGCATATTGAAGTCCACTACCATTATGTAAGGGAGAAGCTAATGAGCAAGGATATTCAACTATCCTATGTCTCTACAGATATGCAATGTGCCGACATGTTAACTAAAGCTCTTGATGGTACAAAATTAAGTAGATTCAAGTTGATGATTGGCTTGCACGAAATCAAGGACAATTGAAGGTCAAGCATGTTAGGCTTGAGGGGGAGCTGTTGGTGTATTTTACCCAAGCCTACATGCTTGATATATTTGATATCATCCTCATTTGTAAGTCACAGGAGTAGTCATGTGAACACCTCTTGTAAAAGAGTTCATTTTTATCTCTTGTAATTGAAAAAAGAAAAAGGAAAAAGATGGCTTACCTCATGCATGATGTAAAACCAATTTCGTGGCTCTAACTACCAAAACCCACGAATTTTTGAGCTAAGGGAATATCTCCTAACTTTGGGGATCACTTTTAGGTGGAGCCATTCGAATTCGAATTCAAAACTCCCTCCAAGAATAGCTATAAAAGGAGCAAGAAGGAAGAGGCGATTAGCAAGCCTTGTACGTGACCACTTCATGTCATTTTGTAGAGATTGAAGAGCTTACTCCATATCTCTATCATTCTACTCCCATTGTGCAAATATTCATTTCCAATGTCGTTGTAATCATATGTGTATCTATACATTTATTATCATCTACTCCTCTGTTTTCTTCTCTGCTATACTCACTCAGAGCAGTACCTTCAGAAGGTCATATCTCAAGTTCTACGGATCTTTTTTCAGTGATTTAACATGCGTTGAATAGCTCGTTTTCTCTAGTTTGTGCACATTTATTTTCAAGGTCATGGGGTTTATAGTTTTGGAGATATCTGCATTTTACTGCTCACTGGTCTATCTCTGCAGAGCCCTGAGAATGGTGGGCATGTTCTAGAAATTGATGAAACTTGTTCTCAGTGCTCAGTCCATCATTTGAAGTGTTTTAACTTGGATTGGGAAGCTTGCTAACTCTATTTGCTATGCCCGAAAGGAGCTTTTCTAATTCCCTTCAGGTTGAGAGCACTGGTCATTTTTTCCAGCAGGTGTATGTCCAAAAATAGCAAGTTTTGGGAGCTAGTCATTTCGCAACTTGTCTGTCTTAACTTAAACTTTTGGGATACATGTTCCAAAGTACTTGGCTGATATTTTGGTGGATTTATTAAGCTTAAAGGGTCTACTAATCAACTCTGAAGTCTCAGTTGGCTGGTGTGAAGCTGGTCCAGCACCTACTCATCTTTGGATTGCATCCACCATCTCTCTTCACATCCTTCATGGGCACATATGCCTAGCTTATCCCCCCAGCAGAGAACCTCTCTGTGACATAGTGATAATGCACCTCAATATGCTTAGTGCGAGCATGGAACACAGGGTTCCGCGCAACTGCCAATGCGCTCTAACTGTCAATGAAGATGGTGGTGGTAGAAGTCTAACCAACACCCAAATCAGCCATAAGGCGTCTGGGCCACACACACTCAACAGTCGTTGTGAAAGCTGCCCTATACTCAGCCTCACAACTGGAAGTGGCCATAGTAGGCTTCTTCTTGCTCAACCAAGATATACATGAGCTACCAAGCATGAAGCAAAAGCCACTAGTGGACACACGAGTGTCATAGCAACCAGCCCAATCAGAATAAAAAAAAGCATGCAAATCTAGTGGCAGTGATCCCCCCTTGGGATAAAACAACCCAAGTAGCCGAGTACCACTCAAGTAGCGAAAGATGCGCTTAACCGCCTGCCAATGCTTCACTCCTGGGCAATGCATAAACCTGCTCATCTGTGAGACAACAAACTGAATATCTACCCGAGTAATGCATAAGTAAATCAAGCATCCAATAGCGTGCTGATAGAGAACAACATCAAATGCATCTCCAACATCAAATGCATCTCCATAGGAGTGGCAATAGGCTTACACTCTTCAAGGCCAAAACATTGCAATAATGTGTCAATATATTTCGTTTGACACAAAATCATCCCACCATAAACTTGCATAAGATGAATGCCCAAATAGTGATGCAAAAGACCCAAATCAGACATCTCAAATGAGGCATGCAAATGAGCCTTAAAATCAGCAATATGCTTCTCAATAGGACTAGTGAGCAGCATATCGTCAACATAGAAAACAATGAGCAGAAGTACATCATTAGCACACTTAACATATAAGGTGCTTTTAGTTGGATTGTTCTCAAAACCATGTGCAATCAAATAGGCATGTATCTTCTCGTACCAAGCACGTGGTGCTTGCTTTAAACCATATAATACCTTCTTTAACCTACACACCTGGTTTTCATGCCCTTTCTGCAGAAAGCCACAGGGTTGAAAAACATACACTTCTTCATGCAAGTCACCATTCAGAAATGGAGTTTTAATGTCCAACTGATGTACATTCCAACCATGATGGGCTGCAAGTGCACAAATGCGCCGAACAGTAGTCATACGACATGTAGGTGCAAAGGTCTCATCAAAATCAATGCCTCTTTCCTGCGCATAACCCTTTGCAACAAGCCTAGCCTTATACCTGTCAACTGTACCATCAGGTTTATGCTTCAGCTTGTATGCCCACTTAGTGCCAATGGCCTTCTTTCCAGGAGGTAAGTCACATAAAGACCAAGTACCACTCTTCATTATAGCATCATATTCAGATTGCATAGTAGCCATCCAATTTTCTGAATTTTAAGGCTCATTCTTATCACAGAGACTAGATGCAGCCATAGCATAGCATTCTCATGCAAAAGAGGCACTATGAGAGACTAAACGAGTATGATATGACAGAGGTGCATCTAATTTGCTATCACGCAAGTTCTGCACTAGCCATTTTGGCATAGTTGTTGCCTACTCAAATATCAGCTCTCTCATGAATAAGTGCATCATGTACATCTGCATTAGAAATGGAATTATTTGCATCATGACATGAAACCTCCAAAGGCTGAGAAGTTGCCTCATTGGGACCAGCACTAGACTGTCCACTTGTAAAAAGAGGCAGCAAAGTATCATACATGTCTTTGGAGCTAACAGATGTCTCCTTAGTACATGAAAGCAATGGCTAAATAGCATCTTCCACAAAAACAACATGACGGCTAACCAAAATGCGTTAGTCTGTCGATGATACAGATGATAGCCTTTACTTTCAGAACTATATCCAACCAAAATACATTTTATTGCTTTATCATCCAATTTTCTGCAATGTTGTTCAGACACTAATGCATATGCCAAACCACCAAAAACATGCAGATGAGCAACATATGGCTTGCGGTCATGGAAAGCCTCATATGGAGTGATAGACTTTAGCGCTTTAGTGGGATACCTTTTCAGTACATATGTTGCCCACATGACAGCCTCAAGCCAGAAACTATGTGGTAAAGCCTGACTCTTGAGAAACTCCATTGTGCTGAGGTGTATATGACACTTTACAATGGTGTTTTATCCCACATTCACCCAAAAATGCATTAAAATGAGAAGACATATACTCCCCCTTCAATCAGAACGGAGGGTGCCCATTTTGCATGCTGACCAATTTTCAGCCAAAACCAAAAACTATTTGAGGCACATGAACACTTAAGACTTTGCCTTCAATGTATATACCCATGCATGCCTGGAAAAATCATCGATGAAAGTCACGAAGTAAAGATAATTCCCAAAAGAAGGTGTCTGCATAGGACCATAGACATCACTATGTACAAGCTGCAATTTTTGAGTAGACCGAACTGAACCATCTCTTGGAAAGGATGAACGCTGCATTCTGCCCAAAATACAGCCTTCACAAACATGTTTTCAAGGTGCCTCAAGTTTGGGCAAAGAGGACACCATTTCAGATTTCTGTAGGCATAACAAACTAGCAAAATTTTGATGACCAAAGCATGCATGCCAAAGCTTTGCATCTGACATAGCCTTAGAATCATTTATTGCACATGCAAAATCATTTATAGATCTTTCATAGTCTATGAGCTTATACAACCCATGACATAAAATGCCAGAAGCAATAATCACATTGCCATTTGATAGATCATGAACCGTACACCTGTCATCAACAAATTTCACAACCAAACCAATCTTGGCTAATGCAGAAACTGATAATAGGTTCTTCTTGATCCCTGGCACAAATAAAGCATCTGACAAAGTGAAAGAGCTACCATCAGCAGTAGTCAAAATGATCTTACCAACTCCCATAACAGGATAGGAGTTGTTGGTGCATGTAACAGTATTCCCTATAGGGGCAAGCTCGAGTGAAGAGTAAACGCGCTTGAGAGCAATGGATAGGATCTATGTAGCTAAGAAAAGATAGAAGGCCTACTTTGATGCTCACATAAAGTATAAAGGTTTGATTGAATGTAGAGAAAAGGGGAGCAAGATGACAAAGCTTAGATAAGCAAGCATTAGATTACACTCTCATCGAAGATAATTTCTGTAAACGTGGAAGAGACCAAGGTGTGGTAGATGGACACTTTGGTCCAAATAGGGTTATAAAAGAAATATCTTTTGTAGGCTTTGAAGGCCAACTCTTCATATGCATGCACATACCTATGTGAAGAGATGTGACATATATTAGTGAACTTAGTACTTGATACATAGGGATGAGATGCCATTAAAACCCATGATGTGAGGACACACATTCTCTAAGTGGGGATTATAGTGTTAATCCTATTAACACCCTAGCTAAGAGTTCGCATGCTTAATAAATTATCTTTTCCATAGTTCTCACGAGATTGGTGGAAGTGAAAGTGAGAAGAAAGAATGATGCACAAACCACAATTAAGTTCTTATTTGAGAATGTATTTAGAAGATATGGCTTGCCAATTGAATTGGTTAGTGATCGTGGTATTCACTTCTTGAATGAGGCCATTGGATACTTGTTACAAGAATTCATGGTCATTCACAAGAAGTCCTCCCTTTATCACCCACAAAAGGGACAAGGTGAGAGTACACACAAGATGCTCTGCACTATTCTAACTAAGCTTGTGAACAATAGGTGTACTGATTGGGATAAATAATTGCATCATGCTATATGGGCATATTGAGTGGCCTATAAAATGATACTACAAGCCACCCCCTTTCAAATGGTGTTTGGAAAGAATGCAGTATTGCCCATAGACTTCTTGATATGTTCTCTAAAAGTGGCACAAGAGCATCAACAAATGGTTTATGAGCTTTCATCTAGAATTTATGACTTAGGGTGACTAGGAGAAACTCGATTGAGAGCAACATCTACGATCTATGTGGCTAAGAAGAGACAGAAGGCCTACTTTGATGCTCATGTAAAATATATAGGTTTGAAGAAATGTTGATACAAGGGAAGCAATCAACCCTAACCATCTTGCATGGAAGCCTATTGGTGGCTAGGATTTACGTGAGTGTGAGAGATTTTGTAGACACGTGCTACATGCCAGATGCATTCATCAGTCAGGCACAAAGACCCTTTACATCCGACTTACCCTCCTTGTATCCATTACAAGTGGGTGATCGACCTTGTAACCATGCCCAAATGGATAGATAAGATGAGATATATTGTGCTTGCTAGAGAGGACTTGACCAACCATGTGGAAGGTCAAGATCTCTATACAAAGATGACTTATAATGTATACAAATTCCTTCTAGAAGAAGTCATTTCAAGATTAGATTATGTTGATAAAGTGGTTGCAGATAGGGGAGAGTTGGATGCTAGAGAG
This sequence comes from Ceratopteris richardii, assembly GCA_020310875.1. Classification (NCBI taxonomy): domain Eukaryota; kingdom Viridiplantae; phylum Streptophyta; class Polypodiopsida; order Polypodiales; family Pteridaceae; genus Ceratopteris; species Ceratopteris richardii. The sequence goes on along the minus strand of CM035413.1, from coordinate 67,314,691 downwards.
GGAAAAGATTTCTTTGATCTTCATGGAATTCGAGTGTCTCTCACCATTGCCTATAACCCCGAGGCAAATGGGAAGACCGAGAGAGGTCACCCTTCCATTGTAAAGGCGATCTCTAGGTTTGCAGTGATGACATCAAGGAGTGGCCTAGGTTTCTTCCATTTGCATTATGGGCTGATAGGATGACGTACACTCCGTCTACAGGTTTCATGCCTGTTGAATTGATGTATTGTTAGAAGCCAGTCTTCCACATCTAGATTGAGATAGTGACATGGTTGATGCTCCCATGGAATGATGATATGATAAGAGAATAACTTTTATCATTAAGAATAAAGCAGTTAGAACAAGGAAATGAAAATTGTAAGAAGCAGTCCAAAAATAAAAGGAGTCTAGGTTACAGAACAACATTTATTTTGACGAAACTCATTGACTCAGACCACGTAGGATTGAGGTAGATGATTGGGTGTTAGTGTATGAGAGTACATTCGATACTCAATATGATGCTAGAAAGAAATTGGCTAAATGATGGTTTGCACCGTATGCAATTACGTCTCTATTTGAAAAGCTCCATGTTGGGTGAACTTAACTTGCAAGCCTTTCTCAAGTATTTCACCTACACTTATTAGGTTTTTTGTAATAGTGGGAACATAGAGTACCGAGCTCAGAATATTTGTCCTACCATTGGAAGTTTTGACCTTACCAATCTTCTCTAGACTATGCTTTGTATTGAACTTCATGTCTATGATCTAGTCTTTCCAAATAAAAGAAGCGAGCTATGTTGCCTCCAAAATCTCCTAAATCTATGTAGAATCAATGATCATCTTCTTTACCTTGTGGCTTAGATTCATAAAAAACAATGAGTCTTCATGTTGTTGATCTTCAAAATAATTGTTGTCGTCCCTTCTATTATGGCCTCCATTTTTATTTTTGAAGGTGTGTCCACCTCTACCTCTATTAATGCCATATCGACCCCTTCCACTTCCGTTCTAGGTCTTCCGATTGAACCAACAATTTTGAGTGGTGTGGTTGGTCTTATCACAAAATGGCACAAGGTTGAACATTTTGGCCACAGGATGGAAGGGTGGTTGCATATGAGTCCAGAAGACTAAGAAAACATGAACTTAACTATCCTACTCATGATTTAGAAATGCTTGTTGTTGTGCATGCACTTAAGCATTGGAGACATCTATTGTTTGGGGTTAAGTATTAATTGAAAACAGATCACATTAGAGTTTAAAATACATCTTCACACAAGCATTGCTTAAAAACAAGCAGAAGCATTGGATTGAATTATTAAGCGAGTATGATTTTGGCATTAAGTATCTAGCTGGTAAGGAAAATAAAGTTGTTGAGGCATTGAGTCAGAGACCTTTATGTAATCTTGTTTCTGTAATAGATTCTGATTTTCTGAATCAAATTCAAGAAGAGGTAAAACAGGATCCTTTTTATGCACCTATTTTGAATGCTTTGAATGCGAACAGGGGATCGATGTATGAGGAAAAATTTCATTTGCAGAATGGAACATTGTATTGTAACAATCGACTATGCTTATCTTCTGAATCTCCATTAAAATTCAAAATATTTCATGATTGTCATGATGCACCTTTTCTTGCACATCCAGGTTATTCAAGGACCTATGTTAAAACAAAGTATTCTTACTTTTGGCCATGTATGAAGAGAGATATTAGAAAATATGTTAGTGAATGTTTGAAGTGCCAACATGTGAAATCTAAGTTTAAGAGGATGTCTGGAAGGCTTCAACCTTTGGGTCTTCCAAATCAGAAGTGGGAGTCTATTCTATGGACTGTATCACTAAGCTACCTATGACCAGAAGTAAGCATGATACCATATTTGTTGTAGTCGATCGGCTTACCAAGGTGGCACATTTCTTTCCTATGAAAAAGACTGATACTACTTTGAATGTTGCAAGAATCTTTGTAAAAGAAATTTTTCGATTGCATGGAATGCCTAAAAGCATAATTTTTGATAGGGACTCTAGATTTACATCAAACTTCTAGAAAGCGACATTTGAATCGATTGGAACTCAACTTCGTATGAGTACAACTTTCCATCCACAAACTGATGGGGAAACCGAGAGGTTTAACAGGGTAGTTGAAGATATGTTGCATATGTATGTGAATGAAAAGCAGGATAATTGGAGTGAATATTTACCCTTGGTTGAGTTTGCATACAATAGTGCATGGCATGCATCTATAAAAATGACTCCGTTTGAAGCTATGTACAGTTATAATTGTTTGACTCCAACTTCATTTTTAGGGTTTCCAAATAAAGTAGAAGTATCCAAAGAAATGCTTGATAAGATGGATGAAGAACTTGGAAAAATTAAGAAACTTATAAAAGAAGCTCAGAAAAGACAAAAGAAGTTCTATGATTAAAGAGAAGACCACTTGAATTTCAAGTTGATGATATGGTACTTCTTATAGTTAATCCTCACCGATCTAACTTGTTGCTAGGGAAGGATCATAGACTTTGTCCTCGATATACAGGTCCTTTTAAAGTTTTGAAAAAGATTGGATCTCTTGCTTATTTGCTGGAATTACCTACACATTTAAATGTGCATCCTGTATTTCATGTTAGCTTACTTAAAAGATACGTAGCTAATGTTGCTTATGTTTTGCAGGACAATTATAAGCTCAAAGATGATGTCTCTTTTGAGCTTCAACCGGAAATAATATTAGATAGGAAGGAAAGATTTCTTAGAAATAGACCTATAGTAGAAATTTTGGTGAAATGGCACTCATATCCAGTAGAAGAATTGAGGTGGGTGAATGTAGATGATTTTCTAACACATTATCCTTCTTTCCAACTTTGAGGACACAGTTCTTAAAGGGGGGAAGAATTGTCATAGGCCTCTTTTCTAGTGAAATAATTCATTTTGAACTTCCTGAATTTTATTGTGGGGATAATTCTTAGAATGAATAATTAGGTCATTTTATTCATGTAGAAAAAATTTTGGGTTGACAAGTTCCATATTCTCTCTCTAGACCTTATTTGCATCATGTTTTCTGGTCGAATTTTGAAGGTGAAGATAAAAGAATTAGGAAAAACTTTGTATGAAAGAAAGGTAGAGCAAGTATAGGAGAATAAAAGTGCTTGAGTGAAATTTTTGTGAGTCATGTTTTAAGTACCTCGTTTAGGGTCCTACATTTAGCTCATTGTAAGAAAACGCCTTGATTTTACTCTCTCTCTCTCTCTCTAGAATTTTGTAACTTGCAGGGCTTAAACATGGCATTTGGAGGTGGATTTGGACCTCACACGTCTCTAACACTATTATGCAAATCATAAAATTGAATGAAAGTTTCTCTCACAAGCTTAACCTAATTCCTCACCGTTTTTGAGTTACATGGCTTTGAAAAGTGCCGATTTCCAACACTTAAAAAAAAGGAAGGCTTATCTAATTCTATTCAAGCCCATGATTGTGATGCTCACGTGTCACCATCTCTAAATATGAATATTTTTGGATATGTCTTTTTGGTATTTTTCTCCTATTTTTGACAGGTATGCTAAAGAAAGAAAGCACACTACGATCGCATAGCTTTTTGCGAAAGTTTTAGAGAAACTCGACTTTTTCTAAATTTGATGAGTACAATAGCAATTAGTAAAATTCCTTTTGGGGAACTTCAAGTAGCCTGATAAGCTACCATTCATGAGTGGAAAATCTAAAATGATAAACTACATGTAGACAATTATGTTTAGCAAGTTGAACATACACCCTAACTTTTACGGGCCTTGACAGTCACAAACTAGTGATTAATGTTTGATCAATATCTAACGATTGAGTGCAGCGTTAGGAATGAAACTTTGTAGGATCAAAGTAGAAAGTATGATGAAGATTTAATGGTTTAAACCATGCAAAATGATGCAGTATAGAGTGTGAAACAACTCAGAAAAAATCACTATTATGATAGTGTGTGAAAGAGATATGAGAGTAGGAAGTAATGAACATGTATTGATTAAATCATGTACAATTACAAAGTCATTGGCAATACAAAATTTCTCAATGAGTGTGGATTTATTGAGCTATGAGATGAGCTCCTCGTCTCAATGAAGGTACATGGAATGATCTCTAATCCTTGAGATACACATGGGCTTTTCTTCTCATCTTTTTATAACTTTTTGTTGGAGCTAAGCATTTGAATTCAAATTCAAATCTCTTCCAAAGTAGGCTCCTCAAGCTTCTAACCAAGTACAAATGAGGGGAGAGGCCCTCCTTGTATAGATTTGGGAGGGGCTCTCAAAAGTGCATCATATGTCGGATAAGTCTCCTGAAAGGATACAACTGGTAGAAGCACATGGCAAGGTACCCAAATACAAAGGAAATACAATGGAAATACACTAGAAATGGAGTGCCTCTTGGATACAAAATGGAGATGCACTCATGAGGATACAAATGTAAATGAAGTAGGAGCAATCATGTTGTCAACATACTTCACTTTTACAATGAGTAATTATAGCTCAAAGTTACAAGAGGTTGTACATATGAAGCTTCCGAAGTGATATGCTAATGCCCTACCATGTGACCTCAATCTCTTGAGGTTTTGTCAGGTAATTCTTTCTACATAAGCATGGTAGTGTTTAAATGTCTCAAATAATTCAGATTTATCCTTGATTACATATAGAGTAATCCACCTGGTTGCATCATCAAGAAATAGGACCAAATACCTTGATGCATTTATGTTATAGTCGTTTGAAGAACCCCACACATCTGTAGTAACTAATTCAAGCATATTTGAATACCTGCATCCTTGCCTATTGTATGATGTCTTGTGAGCTTTACCTAGTTGACAAGCCTCACATTTGTATATCATATGTTGACCTTCAATGTTTGGTAGACCAAGCACGACACCATTCTTTGTCATCTCTTTTATTCCTCTTTCATTAAAATGTCCTAACCTCTAATGGCATAGATCCCATTCAAACATCTTTTGACCTCCATAAATAAACAATGCATGTCCCACATTACCTTGGACCTTGAGAGTGAATAATATTCCATCCTTTTTACCTATAGCAATGCTTTTATATCCTTGACTTGGATCTTCAACATAAACACCCTCACTTGTAAATTTGACTTCATATCCATTCTCAACAAATTTCCCTACACTTATGAGATTTTTAGGAATTGTTGGAACATAAAGTACCTTGCATAGAAGGGTGCTTCCACTCTTTGTCTTCACTGATCCAATGCTCTCAACTTTGTGTTTGGTGTTTTCTCTTGTTTGAACTATATGTCCATTCACTTTAGCTTCCACATCAATCAATAAGGAGATATTGCCAATCAAATGATTGCTATATCCTGAGTCAATATAAAACACCATTTGATCTTCATTGATTACTTCATGTGTTGCATTCAAAATGAGAGTCAAGTTTCCTTTTGATCTGAAGCATAATCGTAATAGGTGTTCTTGTAGGATTGAGTTTGGAAACTCCTTCCTCCTCCTCTAGCAAATGAAGTCCTGCCATCTCTTCCTCTAAAATTGCCTCTTTGATTTCTCCCTCCTTTTCCTCTAGGACTGAAATTCTGATTATGACTTCCACCATTTTCATTATTATACCAACAATCATTTTCTGAATGATTTGTTCTTGGACAAATCCAACAATCTTTAGCACTTTCTTTATTCTTACCTCCTCTACCTTTACCTCTGAAATGCATCTTTCCTTTCATGAAGTTTACTTGACTCGAAGATCCTTGTTCATCATTTTTTTGCTTGCCTTTAGCATTCTTCTTCTTGTCCATTGAATACATTGCTTGAGTTGAACTTCTGTCATTCTCTCTTTTAATGTCCTACTCAAATGTTAGCATATGTCCTAGCAATTGATTAAGATCAGGAGTAAAATGATCTAATGATAATTCTGTAGACAATATGAAAGGCTTCCAATTTTCAACTCCTCTTAGACATGTAAGTATTTTCCTTATGAACTTGTCTTCTTTAAATTCTTCATCTACTGCTCCCAACTATCTGCAATATCCTTCATCCTTGTAACATAATCAGAGATTGACTGAGAACCTTTCTTCTTGAAAGTTGTGAACACATAGAGGGAGTGACAGATCAGCCCCCACAAGGTAATAAGCCTAAAGCTTTGTGAAAAGCCTCAAACTTTTCCCGTGGAAGAGCTTTGGTGAATATGTCTACCACATTATCTTGTGTAGGCACATATACCAAATCAATATCTCCTGCATGAAGGCGCTCTCTGACATAGTGATAATGCACCTCAATATGTTTGGTCTGTGCATGAAACACTGGGTTTTATGCAACAATCAAAGCACTCTCACTATTGAGAATATGCATAGCAGCATCAATCTCCATGCAAAGATCCATCAATAGGCATCTCAGCCATATACACTCCACTGTAGCTATGAAAACTGCCCTGTATTCAGCTTCACAACTCGATGTTGCCACTATAGGTTTCTTCTTACTCAACCAAGATATGCATGAGTCTCCAAGGAAAAATCAATTACCACTAGTGGGCACGCCAGTATCATAACAACCAGCCCAATCACTATCTGTAAAAGCATGCACGCATGGCTGAATATCTCTGGAATAAAAGAGACCTAAGCTCAAAGTGCCTTGAAGATACCTAAACACATGTTTCACCGCTTGCCAATGCTTAGTGCTAGGGCTATGCATGAATCGACTCAACTAGGAAACTGCATACTGTATATCCGGCCTTGTGTTGCATGCATATATAAGACATCCCACAGCTTGCTGATAAAGAGAAATGTAATGCATCACTGGAATCCTAAACTAAGAACCTAAACCCTATCTCAACTGGTGTGGAAACTGGCTTGCAATCCTCAAAGTCAAAACACTGAAGTAGTTTTTCAACATACTTCGCATGATGCATAACAATTCCCCCCTCAACGGATACAAACTGGATGCCAAGATAGTAGCTCAAAAGACCAAGATAAGTGACATCAAAAGTATGCTACAAATCAGCCATAATAATGCCAAGTTTTGCATCACATGACCCAGTCAAGAGTATGTCATCGACATAAAGAACAAGCACTATAAGATCAGCCCCATTTTTGCATACATAGAGTGTGCTTTCAGTCAGACTACATGTGGAGCCAAGAGCAATCAAGTGCTTATGGATTTCTTTCATACCATGCATGTGGAGCTTGTTTGAGACCATACAAGGCTTTATGCAAGCGAAAAACCATATTCTCTTTTTCTTTCATAGCAAATCCAGGAGGTTGCTTCACATAAACCTCTTCTTGCAAATCACCATTCAAGAAGGCTGTTTTTATGTCCAATTGATGCACTTTCCAACCTCGATGGGAAGCCAATGCAACCACGGTACGAATGGTAGTCATGCGTGAAGTAGGTGCAAAAGTTTCCTCATAGTCAATGCCATATTGTTGCGCATATCCGCCATATGTGGCTGGAAATTTCCAATAGTTATGATAATTTTTGGCTGAGATTTCTCAGCCATGTTTGACTAGAAATTCTGTACATTTTCAGCCCTATTTGTCTCGAATTTTTCAACCCCTTGAACCTTAGTTGTCTGGTCTACATGGCCATAGTCAACCGCACCATTTTGGAACAAAGGCATGAGTGTATCGAACACATCTTATGAGCTAACTGTTGGCTGTTTTTTGCATTCAAGTAGAGGAAAAACTGAATTTTCAGCAAATGCCACATCTCGAATCATAATAATTGTGTTCGTCAATGGATGGTACAAACGATATCCCTTACTTTCAACAATAACCAACAAATATACATTTATTTGCGTTGTCATCAAGTTTGTGACGTTGTGATGGCACAAGAGCATATGCCAAACAACCAAACACATGCATATGACTAACCATAGGCTTATGACCATTCCAAGCCTCCTATATGGCACCATATGTTGGTGTGAAATACCTCTTTGATGAAGAAAAGCACTAAACTCATGTGGCATGTATTCACCACCATGATCCATGCATAGAGTCAAAAGCTTTTGTGAAGAAAAATTTTCAGCCATAGCTAAAAATGCTTTGAAGTAAGAAAATACCTCATTCTTTGCTTTCATAGGATACACCCATGTATGGCGAGTAGCATCATCAACGAAGGTAACAAAATATACATGCTTCTCAAAAGATGGAGTCTTGACGTGACCACGTACATCACTATGAACAAGCTGCAATTTTCTTGTAGTGTGTGTATGACTATCTTTTGGAAAAGAAGCACCATACATTGTTCAAAGAATGCAACCTTAACATGCATGCTTTTCAATGGACTTAAGTGTAGGCAAACAAATAACATGTCCTTCTTTTGCAAGTAAAGCAAACTATTGAAGTTCAAGTGACCAAAACGAGCATGGCAAAGCTCCATTTCAGCCATGGAAGAAGTATGAGCAACCAAGGCATTCAAGGCAGCCCTCTTGTATGTATCCATGCGATACAAACCATTACATAATGTACCGGACATCACGACAACATCGTTATTACTGAAATCATGAACCATACACTTATCATCCACAAAGTGTACATGAAATCGAGCTTTGGCAATCAACAGAACTGAACTTAAGTTCTTCTTTAAACGGGGCACATACAATGCATTTTTCAAGAGAATCACACCTCCATTTTCAGCCGTAAGCTCAATTTCTCCTACTCGAATGAAAGGATAAGGGGCTTTTTTTGCACACACACCACATGTCCTCCTTTGGGTGCATCTTTCAAAGAGGCAAAAAATCTTTTGCATGATGTTATGTGCTTTGAAGCACCACTATCAAAAAACCAATCCGAATCAGCCTCACTCACAACCATACATTTCGAATGCAAAGAAGCATCATAATGACATGTAACCACACATGCCCAAAAATCTTGAGCCATGTTAGCTTCATCATTCTTTACATTTGCTGAATTTTCAGCAATAGACATGCTGGATTCCTTCTTCATTTCATTGCATTTAGCAAGCTTTCTAGACTCATCAATAGTATGACCAGCCTTCCAACAATGTTTGCATCTCTTCTTCTTTTAAAAATCACTATCATTAGAGGAATGAATGGAAAAGGAAGCTTGAGGCTTTGGTTTTGATGAACCCAAAGATGAACCATACTTGCTTTTCCCTTTTTGTGAGATAGCAAGTGCTTGCGTTCCCTCAATCAAACCACTCCTATTCGCTCTAAATTGCTCTTCTTGCAAAAGAAGAGACACAACCTCATCAAACACATACATATTAGGATTTCCTTTTGCAAACAGAGTGTAGTAGCAAAGCTTTGAAAAGATTCTAGTAATCCTTTCAACAATGTAGAAATGAGTGATACATCCAGAATGATCTCATCTATGTTTGCCAATTGCTCTTTCAAGTCATTGATGCGTGTCACATACACATCCATTGACTCATTTTTAGCCATACATACATCCTTAAGTTGCTTCCTCAAGTATACAACACATGCTTCATTACACACGGCATACAAAGAAGCAAGAGTGTCCCATGTCTGTCTCGATGTAGAACATGACCGAATGTGTGGAACTATATGATGCTTCACTGAAAGCGCAATCAAAGCATGAGCTTCAGCATCTTTTCCATCGCATCTAAGTTGCTTCTGTGTAAATGGAGAAGGAGAAACCACTGTACTCGAAGAAAAAGCTCCATTTGTGACAATAGACTGTGAAGTAGAAGAACCTGCGGGTCTTCGATCGACATCTGCCACTATGTTCCAAAGTTGTTTAGCAACAAGAACATGCTTCATCATGTAAGAACACATTGGATAGTAGGTCCCATCAAGCTTATCTTCAGCTTGAAGCATGCCAAACAAGTCATTACTGCTCGCCATTTCACTCAGGAACAAGAATGTGATAAAATCTTCACTTCGACGAAAGCTGAAATGAATGGTGAAATTTCAGCTCACAAACCGTCACTTTGACAGCAATTATGACTGTACGAATGGCTTTGAAATGAGGGTAAAACCCTAGCGCACCTGGTGGAAATGTTTCTTGGCTGTTGAAATTCATAGTTCTATGCTCCAAAGTCGATTTGCACTGTTAAAAGTATGTGTGTGCCGTGACGAGGAAAAAAACTTGAGAAGGAGCTAAACCTGCTTTGATACCACTGTTGGTGTGTGTAGAAGTGTGAGAGACACACAAGAAGCACACATAAGGAGCACAAATCCAGGAAAGACACACAAAGAAGATGATGGCTGGAATAGCTCTCTCTATTGACGATGAACTGAACTGAAGTAAGAGCTGAATAATATTTGTTTAAACTTTATTATTTAATCTTTTATCAAATTCTGGGTTCTTGGGATGATTGGGGATCTGTAAAAACAGAGGCCCTGTTTGTACTTTCCCAAATCTATAGATTCAGCGTATACTATTTCACAAACTTAACACGTTGAATTAGATTATCTTCCCACTCCTATTCTGAATACGTTTTACAACATACTTCAACACCAGACAGTTAATTGTGTAACTTCTTTGCTTATTGCATTAACCAATTAACTTAATACTTCCTCAAGACTTAATTAGTTATTGAACTTAATCAACGAAAGGATAGAATACTTAGATTATGTAGAAAATACACTCCCGCTCCACTTCAGGTCTTTCGCCTAGACAAATAGTCTAGCAACACACCTTTTGCTTCACGTGCATCTCTTTTATTAATCAAACATTACAACTATTTGTGCTACAGCCTTTCGGTATGCATGCGACTTTTCAGGGTTTTCATATTACATTCAGGCGGCTCACATTGGCACGCATGATGGACTCGAACCTAAAAAAGAAAAGTACAAAATTCAGGGTTCATCTATGATACCCTTTACATACATGGAGTGACCTAATTTAAATGTGCGGACAATTTTTTGCTTCAAAGAATCTAACATGTTCTTCAGAACTTCAGGTTCAATCAGTTGTGCATCAGTTCGACTTGAACTGGCAATAGGGACCTGACTTATTAGGGACTTCACCTGAGTCTGCAAAAATGCTTCTTGCAAGTAAAACTCATTGGCTACAGCAGCATCTCTGCGCAGCTTCATGTCTAAAATTTCTGCATCTATCCTTGATAATCTTTCAGCTTGGACACCGAGCTGCTTTTCTCTATGCTCAAGTTCCTAAGATTGAAATTGCACTGTTTTATAATAAGCTTCTTGCTCCTTTTGTACAGCTGCAATTTCCTTTTTTAACTGGAGATTCTTGGAAATTTATGCAAAAAGTTCTTGATCTTTGTGGAAAAACTGCTCAGTCACTTTATGTAATTCAGCTTCAGCTTTAAGGACATTAGCAGCAAGCGATTGTGAAGCTTCTTCTAATACACTAAACTTATTCTTTATTGTATGCAGCTCGTTGCCTAATGTAGTCATGGCATCTGTCTTATCTGCAACCTCTTGCTTTAATCCATGAATCTTGGTGTCCTTCGTGGCAATAATCAAATCCTTCTCTGTCAAGTGTTCTTCCAGTCGCTAGATTTGGGTATGCAAAGAGTGATTATCTACTTTCACCTCGAGTATTTCTTCCTAGAGGGGTGCGATATCTCCTTCCAGGAGATCTACTTTGCTCTGCAGCTCCTATCGAATGGTTTGTTGGGCCATCTGCAACTTAATAGGTAACTGTTGAGATAACTAGATTAAAAACTGGTCCATAGATGCCAATTCTTTGAACATAGGAGGAGTGGGAAGAGAAGGTGTTGGTTGCGAAGGTTGGGAAGACAGGAGGTGGGGAGACGAGGGTGGAGAATAGTCAAGAGAAGAAGGAATTTTGGGTGAGGCTTCCCAGATTGCAGTTGGAGGTGAGGAGGGCGAAGGATCGGCAGCATCAAGAAGTGTGGTTGGAGGAGGATGGGGAAGAAGGATAATTGGCACTAGTATGATACCTGTTTCGTTTTGAGGCGAAGAAGAAATAGTGGCAACTTCTTTAACGGCCGCTTCAGCACATGTCGGTTGCTTTACCATATCGGCTAGATCATCACCTCTTTTTGAGCGTGCAGAATGACAAACAAGGATAGTGGTGTTTTCAACTCTCTCCTTCACAGCCTCAATGTTCGGTTGTGTTGTTTCATCCCGCTATGAGAGCTTAGCGATGTCTTCCATAATCACATTTGTATTCTGCTGCTTACTAGGGGAAGACTGGGTAGATTCTACCTGTAATGAAGTAGCTGTATCATGGAATACTTCAACTTCTTGAAGAGCAGTGGTTTCCTTCACTTGACTTTGGGACAGGCTGAGGCGACTGCACTTGTGTCGGAAGAAGTGGAAAAGGTCTTCCTCCTCATTGTCTTCGAGCATATGTGTAGATTCCTCATGTAAGAGTAGAGTATTCACTATATGTGATTTCTCTGATTGAATCATCGGAAGAAGAAGGGTGAGAAGGTGCGGCAATCTAGTCCTAGGAATCTCATTCTTTGCTAATTGTTTGGTAACTATTGGCATTTGTGGTGAATGCACCGGAAAAAGAAAGAAGCAAAATTGACTCCCACTCGTGATATTGCAGTATCAATCATCAAGTAGAAGGGACACGAGATGTCGTACGTGCGTTTTTGTAGGTTCAAGGCAAGGAATAAGAATTGAAGAGTTGTGTGCTTCAGTTCGGGACGACATAGAATGGCAAACTTGTTAAACGAGTGCCCGGGAAAGAGTTCTTTCATGGTTCTTATAGGAAGGAGAGGGCCATCAACCAACCCCTCCTGAGGGAGACGAAATCCCTTAGTGGGTGTGCTCAGTGTAACGATGACGTGAGGGTTCAAACATGCCAGCGGCCAGCATCGTTCCGTGGCAAGCATGGCAGCTATGGTAGAGATGATCTGCGCACAAAAGGGGTGACACTCCACTGAGTGCCAAGGCAACTCAGCGAAGGCCAAGAGGCCGCGAGCACACAGGTACTCACTCACATCCGGAATGAGACCCGCACGGAAGGTAACGATATTCGCGAGAGATTTGATGGTGCACTCAGAAACATGCAAGAGACAAGCACACGCAAGAACACAAGTCGCACAAGGATCACAATCACACAATGGTGCAAAAGCAAAAATCAGCATAAAGAACAGGATTAAGTAAGAACACTGGAAGAATCATATGAAAGGAAACCTAATCATGACACAGTGTTGGAAATATATAGGTATAAAAGTGACGTGCATGCATTAACAGAATCGGAGACACATAGGCGGCTACTAATCATAGTTAGGTAAGAAAACGGAAGGACTACGCTCGGTTGGTGAATTGAAATTACGCAGAGAGGACTGGATCATCGAGGGAGAACATTGGGAAGAAAAGGAGTAAAAAATACCGATGACACATCATGAGGATGAAGGCGGCCAGTAGGGACGAAGCTTTGATCCATTGATCACTTTGGGAAGGAGGGTACCATTGAGAGTGCATAACTGAAAAGTTGCAGGTCCCACTTGTTCGGCAATGTGGTAGGGACCGAACCATCACAATTTAAACTTTCTGGCGGATCGATCAGATTTAACATTATAAAAGAGCACTAGTTGGTTGATGGTAAATACAGGGGTTTTAAGGAAACGATCATGATTTCTTGCTTATCTAAGCTGGACTTCCTGCAACACCAAAAAACTCTCGAGACGCTGTTCGTCTAGAGACTGTAAAGCTTCCAATCTGAAAGGAAATGATTCTTTCGGTAGTAATTTCTGTTCTAATGCCACTCCCAGACTAGGAACCACCAACTCCATAGGAGCAATCGCTTCAACTCATAAGACAACTTGAAAGGATTTGTTCCGATCGCCACTTTATATGTTTTACGGTAAGCCCATAATACAGCAGGTAAGAATTGGTCCCATCTCTCTGGACAATCTAATACGAGTTTCTTTAAGATGTTCAACATATATTTGTTGGTGCTCTCACTAAGTCCATTCGCTCATGGATAATAGGGAGAACTGAACTTATGCACAAACTAGAAGGTTTTAGTAAGCACTTGCGTTAAGGTATTTGCAAAGTGTGTACCTTGATCAGTCACTATCTCCAAGAGTAACCCATAGCATGGAAAAATATCCTTCATTAAACATTTAAGGACAGCAACAATTGTAGCTAACCATAGAGCCCAAGCTTCAGCCCATCTAGTTGCATAATCTGTGCATGTAAGAATATATCTATTATTGGTGAATATCGTCGGAGGTGTAATTGGCCCGATAAAATCTAAGCCCCATTTATGAAAGGTTTCGAGGGATAAAACTAGTTGGAGTGGAAAGTAATGTCACTGTAAAGGTTGACCGGAACACTAACACTCATCGCACTGTTGTACATACTTGTGCACATCTTGATACATAGTAGGCCACCATAACCCACTCTGTAGAATCTTCGAGTGGGTTAGGTCAACCGCAAAATGACCTCCAGCTGGTGCTGAATGAACCATTGGGATTAGGAAAGCAATTTCGTGTGGTGGAACATATCTAGGCAACACTCTCGAGTGATCCATTTAATATAACTGCCCTACAATTAACCAGAATCATCGACTATACATCGCCAGTTTATGGGGACTAGCCGAAGAAGGCGTGCCGGGAGGACATCAACTGGTCAAGAAAAGAATCAAAATGTCATAATAGGAGGATTTTGCTAGCAATTCTGGTTGATCATCTTGCACAGTCTCAGCTGCATAAATAGCAGGTGTATCATCAACGCCTCTTGAAAGTTCACCGGAATCCAACCATGATAAAAAATTAGCAAGTGCATGTGCGGATCCTGGCCGATGTACTACTGCCTAATCAAACTCTTGAAGCAATAAGACCCATCTTTCTAGTCTTCCTCCCAAATGTTGTTGGTGAACAAGGTACACCAAAGCTGCATGATCAACATGAAAAGTGAAGCGTCGTCCTAGTAAATAATGCCAGAATTTCTTCACCGAATATATTAATTCAAGACATTCACGTTCAGTGATTGAATAATTGCACTCTGCCGAGGCCAATCTATGGCTCGCATAATACACAGGGTGGAACCATTTATCTGTTTGCTGCATCAGCATGCTACTAATTGCAATGTCGGATGCATCCACAAAGACATGAAATGGCAATTCCTAATTGGGTGCTTGTAAAATAGGAGCCTGCGTTAACAATGATTTCAATCGGTCAAAAGAGAGTTGGCATACCTCAATCCATTCAAGCTGACGAGAACTACTGGTTATCAGACAATTGAGTGGCGTGGCGAGATGAGCAAGCCACCGTAAATGTCATCCATGCCACCAGATTTGCCCCAAGAAGCGCATCACTTCTTTGGGTGTCTTAGGAGCAGGTGCCTCGAATATGACCTTCACCTTATCTGGATCAACTTGAATCCCCTGTTTTGAGATAATATGCCCTAGCATCTTGCCGCAAGATATCGAGAATACAGATTTATTCGGGTTCAAGCACAAGCGGTATTCTCGACACTTTGAAAAACAGCACCATAAATGGTATAGATGCGCCGAAGTATCACCGGATAAGGAGAAGTCATCCAAGTAAACTCGCATGAATGTGGTTAATTAAGAAGAAAAAATCTCCTACATACAGCACTAAAACATACTTGGAGCATTTCGCAAACCAAACCACATCACCGTACACGCATAAACACCCCAATTTGTTATAAATGTTGTCTTTGGAATGTCCTGCTCTACCATTCATACTTGATTATAACCACTATATCCATCTAGAAAGAAGTACATCTTGACCCATCACATCATCTAACATGGTGTCCAAAAACGATAGAGGGAATGGATCAGGTACAGTTGCTGCATTTAACTTTCGGTAGTCCACACATATCTATAATTGCTTATTCTTCTTAGGAATTATGACAATAACGGAAATCCACTCCGTGTGCTTGATAGGGATAATAAACCCAACCTTCAACGATGGATCTAGTTCTGCTTTGACGTGGGCCGCATAGTTAGGATTCATCCTATAGCTTGGTTGTTTAATAGGTTGGGCATCTGGTTTCAGCACAGCCCTATGTTGGTAGATACGTGGGTCCAACCCCTTCATATCCTAGTAATCCCATGCAAACACATCAAAGAATTCTCGTAGTAATTTCAGCAAGTCATCTTGAAAAGGATCTGACTGTCTCGCCTTGATCTTCATTGGAGGCAGATTAGTTTCATCACCTAAGTTGCAGGTAACCAATTGGTCTTTTGGTACATAGAACTGCCGAGGCATGTCCAAGTCGTCTCCTGAGTGGAGCAATTGTTGGAGCATCATATCATCCAAGGTCTATGTTGTACTTGATTTGTGTTCACCGGTTAGTGGTACCACCGTACAGGATGTGGGACTCCATTTATCTGCCATCGTCTTTAAGTCCACAGTTCTGAGTGCCATCAGATCCTTGTTGGCTTTAAGAAAAGCCTCCTCTTCATCATATGAAAGACCATCCAGCATGTGTACAGGTTTGGCTAAATATGGTCGTGCATGCAAGTCGCAAGGCTTCATGTCATCTAGTGGAACGACATATTTAGGGTGGTTACTCTTAAAAATCAATTCATGCATGGACAAATCCTCAACTACCTTCGCTTGCTTTAACCATGGTCATTCAAAGAGCAGGTTATAGTCAAGGCTAGATTCAGGTAATTCCAGAGCAACAAAGGTCATTTTAAAGATAGTCCCTTCAAGAGTAATTAGAATATCACATACTAATCCAATCGGATGAACTCGAGATTGATCAACCATTCACACAAAAAATTGGACAAGTTCAATTTGTGTCCATCCCATCCATTGACAAAGTGTTGTTGTTGCATTGTTTACAACGGAACTGCCATCAATTAATACTTGAGTGATTTTATGATTCTTATACCAGATCGTAATCAAGGGTACCGTATGATCCATCGTCGGATCAAATTCACGCTGAATTGTGTCCGTCGAAGGGGCACAAGAGGGTCTTGGACTCACTTGTTGCTAGAATTGTTGGCACACCCCAGGAACCAAAGCCAATAGTTGTCCCAATGGTAGTGTGATAGACACCTTGGATAAAACATCCCATATCGGATCAGATTTTGCTGTTTTTGATATGGCATCCGGTGGGGACTCTGGTACTATTTGGATCAGATTTCTGCCTTTTGGTACTGCCTATGGTATTCTTCGCTGCATCACCGAAACTGGGTCAGGAAAAATAGTTTGTTCTTGGGTTGCCCACTTGCTTGCTTTAGTAAACACCTCTATTGTTCACGAATTCTAGGTAAAAAACTCTCTGCAGCTGGCGGTAACTGTTTTCCCAATCGTGTTTGTATTGCTGCTGCTTGGGTATCGATTACTGAAATATACACCATGTTCGCCATAGGATGTTGTCTTTCTTTTTTCTTTTTATCATACTCAGCCGCATCTTTACAGTACCTACAAATATGTCGGATTTCTCCACAAAAATGATATTTAGGTGGTGGAGGAGATGCACCTTCACCTGATGGACCTACATTCCACCGAGTTTTTCCAAAGTTAGTTGACCGTGCTCCTCTATAATTCTTGTATCCTTGGTAAGGAGTATTCCTCATTTGTGGTGCTACGTAATGATTGGTCGGTTGCCCTTGTTCCTCAATAATAGCATTGACAGCTTCTCTACTCTATACCCTTGCATTAGAAGGATAGGTCTCTGGTGTGGTCCGCTGTATGGCAAATGGCGGAGGTCATCTGATTCAATGCACATGATGAGCTAGTATGTTATATGTTTTTACATTTAGTATAGTAAGTTTTTTTCAAAGGGTCCTGGTCTGAATGCTTGAACACCTTCAACCACTCTAAATCTTTAGTGAATCCACCCACTTTATTTTCTAACTGCAATGCCATAGGGATTACGGCATCCAAGGTCATCCCACCCACACATCGTATGATCATAATCTGTTTCAATTGGGATTTTAATCCGTTCATGAACCGGTGCATAATGACATCGTCTGGTATTGGCATGTGCTAGTGGTAACTGTCGTAAATGAGTTCGGAATAAAGTGGCATAGTCTTGTACATTCTGGTATGGCTTCTGCTTGTTATTCTGCAGGTAATCTAAAATTTCTGCTGGGCTTTTCTTTAACCAGAATCGTTGTAGAAATGCATCCTTCACATCATCATACTATCAGAAACGGTTGATGTGATATTCGGTTAACCAGCGAGCTACTTCATTAACCATAGTTGACTGGAACACAATGGGTTTATAAGCAAGGTCTCTTGGGTAATTCAAAAGTTCATAATTAATTTCAAATGTCCGCACATGCGCATCAGGATCATCTCCCAAAAAACCTCCAAATTTTATGTACATTACTTCGGCCGGCACCGGACGTGGTGGAATAATCTGTTGCTGTTGTTGTTGCTGTTGTTGCTGCAGTTGTTGTTGTTGTTGTTGTGAGCTACTCATGTTGCCTGAACCTTGAGGGAATATTTTTTGATGTCCCTAGACCGTATGGTCACTTTGCCAATTTTCTAGTCCAAAAATATCTCTAAGCCGATTACTTAGCTCAACATCAAACAGCCCTTTCTCAACCTTAGTGTCAAAATTGGCTAAAATTGCACCAAAAAATGGTGAATGCAGTAAATTCCTTTCAAACAAAACCGCAGTATCACTAAAAAGCATAGGATTATTACCAAAGAGCACAGAATTGTCACCGGACAATACCGAACTATCATCAAAAACCACCGAATTGTCTCCAGACAATGCTGAATTGTCACCGGAGAGCGCGAAATACCACCAAGAACTATCGTACTCTCTTTAGAATGTATCCGACTATCAACGAAACACACCGGATTATCACCGCATTCCACCAAACTGCTTCTGCATACCTCTGAACTGCCACCCAAATTGCCACTCGCTTGTTGAATTGAACCTTATGTGACTGAACTTAAGTGTTCTTCACTTCTACCACCAGAGGGTGACCCTAACACATTCCGAACTGCCCAAGGATGTGGGTCACTTTGATATTTAGGATACGATTCACTAGAGCGTGTTACCAACATATATCAAAGGATTCGGCGGATGGTAAGGGGTCTGTAAAAACAGAGGCCTTGTTTGTATTTTCCCAAATCTATAGATTTAGCATATACTATTTCACAAAATTAATGCGTTGAATTAGATTATCTTCCGACTACTGTTCTGAATATGTTTTACAACATACTTCAACACCAGACAATTAACTATCTAACTTCTTCGCTTATCGCATTAACCAATTAACTTAATACTTCCTCAAGACTTAATTAATTATTGAACCTAATCAACAAAAGGATAGAATACTCAGATTATGCAGAAAATACACTCCCACTCCACTTCAGGCCTTTCGCCCAGACAAACAGTCTGGTGACACACCTTCTGCTTCACATGCATCTCTTTTATTAATCAAAGATTACAATTGTTTGCGCTATGCCCTTTCGGTATGCGTGCAACTTTGCAGGGTTTTCATATTACATTTCGGCGGCTCACATATCCCTAAGTACAAATATGAGAGTATCAAGTATGTGGTAACATGGGGAAAAAACCTCTAGCCAGCACTAGAGTAAAAAGTGCCCATCTATAGGGAAAAGGTTCTCATCAAAGCTACTCCAGGAACACATAAGTGTAACAAAAAATTAATGTGAAACAAAATACACTTAACAATTAACCTATACCAAATTAAAGAACTTCAAAAAAGTAAGTATACAAAGAGAAATCAGTGATCAAATTTGACTAAAAAACAGTGTAAAGTTAAGATAGCAGTTGATGTAGGCTCCAATGATGATCTAAGAAATCAATTTGTATTGCACATCTGGTACATGAATTGATTGGGCTTGAATCATGACGAAGAGGAGCACGATGTGTACTTCAATGATGATCCATATCTTCACTAGAATCTTCTCTAATTGTAGCACAAAATTCTACTCTAATCTGCAAGTTTCTTCATGTGTTTTTGTAGAGAAATTTGAATTCAAACCTAGTGGAATTCCACCTAAACGTTCCTCCATCATAGGGGAATCTCATCTAATTGACGTCTCCTAATTTATTTCCATGATTTGAACTTAAAAATGTTTCTCTTTTCCCTTTTACTTTTGGAGATTTCACTTCTCTACTTTTATAAGAGATAGTTTTTATGACATCTCTTATTGTGAGTACAAAGAATGTCATTATATAAATGATTTAAGCAAGCATTAGGCTTGACGAAAATGAACCAAAAGCTCCCCCTCAAGCCTAGTATGATTGAGTATTCATTCTTCTTTTATTTCCATCAATCCAATCATGCCTTTGAATCTTCTTACTTGATACCATTCAATGGCTTAGTCAAAAAATCTCCACATTGAAGATTAGTAGATACGTAGGACACTTGAATGTCCTTGCTCAATATTTTTTCTCTTACATAATGATACTGGACTTCAAAATGCTTGGTTTTAGCATGGTAAATAGGATTAGCTTAGCATGGTTAATAGGATCAGCTGGTAAGTGAAGTGAACTAGTATTATCACCAAAGATGTAAGGAGTTGAAGTATGTAATCCCAACTTTAGGTATAAACACTTCAACCACATTGCTTCTTGTGTTGCATTGGTCAATCCTTTGTATTCAACTTTAGTAGATGATAAAGCAATAGTTGGTTGCTTCTTTCAAGATCATGAGATTAACTTTGAACGTGCAAAAGACAAATAACCTGATGTACTTTTCTTACCGTCATTACATCTTGTCGAATCTGAATTTGAGTAGAGTTTGAGATCAATTTTTGAGGTGAAGGGGTAGAATAGTCCTTCATTGATTGTTCCCTTCAAGTATCTAAGCACTCTCTTGGCTTCTTCCATATGTGGCTTCCTTGGCTTATGCATGAATCGACTTAGTAGGGTAAAACTATATCATATGTGCAGCTATGTGAGAGTTGCATAGTTCAAAATTCCTACTATGCATTGATAGCTTGTGATGCCCTTAATGAATTATTCTTCATAAGCACTTAGATCATGATTCATCTCCATGGGTGTACTTCCACACTTAGTATTTTCCATTTTGAATTTAGAAAGCATGTCAAGTCTATACTTCCTTAGAGTGATGTAGATACCAGAATCTTCATAAATAAGTTCAAGTCCAAGGAAATATGTGAGAGGTCCAAGATCATTGATCTTGAATTCATCCCTCATTCCAACCTTTACCTACTTGTGTCCATTTATGTCATTCCCTGTAATCATTATATCATCAACATATACACAGAGATATAAAACTTCTAATTCGTTCCTTTTAATGAATAAAGATGGGCCTTATTTGCTAGCCTTGAGACATTGATCTTGCAAATAGGTTACCAACCTTTGATTCCAAGCAGTGCATCTTGATAACCAAGTGGTTGTGCCATATACACTTCTTCTGAAATCCATCCATTCAGAAATCCATTTTTTACATTGAATTGATAGAGCTTCCAATTCCTAGATGCAGCAATGCCAACAAGTACTCTAATGGTGAGAAGGTCTCTTCACAGTCTGATAACTAGGAAACCTTTGTTAGTGGGATTGTACAATCTATAACCCTTTTGATTTTAACCATATCCAATAAAAACACACTTATCTACTTTGAGATCTAATTTCCCTTTTACTTGAGAAGGAATATGAGCATAGGCTAAACATCACTCTAGGATTGGTCTTCTTTCATGCCACAAGTCATATGGAATCATACAATCTACGGATTTAGATGGAAGTTTGTTTATAAGGTATGTAGTTTTTGATACAACCTTTGCCCAAAGGTAATTAGGTAGGTTCTTCTCATTTATCATAGATCTAGCAAGTTCAACTATGGTCCTATTTCTCTTTTCTGCTACTCCATTGAGTTCAGAAGTGTACCTAGTTTTTACCTCTCTTTTCATGCCTCTTTCTTGCAGGAAAGCATCAAATTCATTTAAGAAGTATTCTACAACACGATTTGACTTGAGTCTCTTGAGCCATTTACCTGTTTGATTCTCTAGAAGTGCAGGATATCTTTTGAAACAATTGAAAACCTCATCTTTATGTTTCATGGAGTATAAGATTGTCGAGCTACTACAATCATCAATAAACGATACAAAATATTTAGAACCTCAAATGTAGGGGTTCTTTGCTTGAACCCCATACATCTATGTGTATAAGTTCCAATAACTCTTGATATATGTAGCTTTTTCTATTGGGAGTCTGTCTATGTGCCTTGCCAAATCGACAAGCTCCACACTTGTAGATCATATGTTTCTTTGTGATGTTCGGCAATCCAAGTACACTTTGATCCGTGCATATTTGTTTTAAGGTTCTTTCACCTATATGAGCAAGCCTTTTATGCCATACCTCTAATATAGAGAGTGTTTGATATCCATAGCTAAACAATGCTTTGTTCTTGATATCTTCCACTTCAAATGTGAACAATATTCTTGTCTTTTCTCCTTGATCTATCCTTCTGAACCCTTGCTTTGGGTCTTCCTCATAGACTCCATGCCTTCTAAATCTGACCTGCAATCCTTTCTCTACAATTTGTCCAACATTTAACAAATTCTTAGTCATTGTAGGTTCATACAATACCTTATTGAGAAGGTTCATACTCCCATAATGATGTCTTGACATTACCTATCTTCTCCATTGAGTGCCTTGTATCATCTCCTATCGACACTTCATGTTTATTCTTGGGATCTTCCAAGTGAGAGAGCAATGCTACATTTCTTGATACATGATTGGAACATCTTGAGTCAATATAAAATACATGATCATCATCCTTACCCTACTTCAGTGATAGGTTCATGAGAAGAAGTTCCTCTTCTTGATTTTGATCCTCACTGTAATTGTTGTAGTCCTTCCTTCCTCTATATCCATTTTGATAGTTGTTATTGTTGTTGTATTAGTTGTTGTTGTATCCGCCATTGTATCTACCTATATTTGATCCATAGCCACCTCTGTTGAATCTTCTTCCTTTGGAATTTCGTGGATTCTTGTAACACTCTTCAATAGTGTGATTACAATAACCACATATGTTGCAAGGTTGAGATGTTTGGGGTCTCCCCCTACCTTGCTTTCCTCCTTTTCCTCTTCCTTTAGCTTTCCCTCTATGCATGAAGTTAGCTTGGAAAGAGCTTCCTTCATCTTCATTCTTCTTGTACTTTGACTTATCTTTAGCTTTAGCTTTATGAGAGTATAGGGTAGAAGATTGATTAACTCTTGAGGATTCACCATTTATGTTTAGCTTTGCTTCATGTGTGAAGAGTTGGCCCATCAGAGTATAGAGTTCTGGTACCGACATGTCCATGTATAGATCCATGGTAGTTGTGAATGATTCACACTTCTGATCTGCATTAATTCCATTGATGATTTGCCTTATGAAATACTCTTCTTCAATTACCTCTCCAATGCTTCCTAATTGATCAAAGATATCCTTCATCTTTGTGACATAATCATTCACACTCTCCTTGGAGCTTTTCTTCAATGTAGTAAACTCCACCCATAGGTGATTCTTCCTTTCTCTAGTATTTGAAGAGAAGAAGGTCGCAAGTGCATTCCAGGTCTCCCTTGAGGTCTTGCATCCTTTCACATGAGGTAAAATAAAATCAAAGATTGAGTTTAGAATATAGGACCTTGCTAATGCATCCTTTGAACATGAACTGGAAAGTCTCTCTTGCTCTTCAAGTGATGCTTGCCCTTTGTTTCTCATTGTTGGCATGACTTCATCTTCAGATATGTATCCAAAGAGATTTCTCCCTTGCAGGTGGGCCTCCATCCCCAGATACCATGCTGGGTAGTTTTTTGTATCCAATTTGTCTATTGTAGAAGGAAAAACATCTTCCATATTGATTTAGCAATGCTTTGATACCACTGTGAGAAGAGATGGTGATACAATCCAAAGATGAGATTGGTGTTTCAAAAATCAGCTCTACACCTGCCAAGATCACTTCAGGGATGCTTCATAGAAACATTGAGCATGGTAATAAAGCAGTAATACCTCCTTACTGCTTTGGAAGATCATTATCAAATTGATTGATCAAAACAGATGATTTGGCACAAAATAGATGATAAAAAACTTGCTATTTTGGGATGGAAAGCACTCTAGAATTTCACTCAAAGCTCAGAGCCTACTAAGAAAGGACTAGAAAAATTTGCAGACATGATATATGAATCTAAAGAAACAAAAATGATCCACTTTAAGGACTAAACTAAGAGAAATTAATTTAGGAAGATTTGGGTGTCATCCCGACTTTTCAGGAATAGTCTGCCTGCATACATAGGTCACTCCAAATTGAGGTAGCTCTTAGATTAGATATCCAAATGTGATGAAAAATGAGACGAATAGAATAAACTTATCACTTTACCTATACCAAGTTGAATCACTTCAAAAGACTAAGAACATAGAGAGAGATCAGTGATCAAAGTTGATTGAGAAACAATGTAAACCTAAGACAACAATTCAAGCACACTCAAAAGATGATCTAAGAAATCAATATGTATTGCACATACGGTACATGAATTGATTGGGAATGAAGCATGAGAAGGATCGGCATGATGAGTACTTCAATGATGATCCAAATCACGACTAAAATCTCCTCTAATTGTAGCACAAAAGTCTGCTCTAATCCATGACGTTCTTCATGTGTTTTTATAGAGAAATTTGAACTCAAACTTGGTGGGATTCCACCTAAAAAGTTCCTGCATCATGGGGGAATCTCATCTTATTAACTTTAACTACTCTAGTTCCATGATTTGCACCTAGCAAAGTTGCCAAATTCTCTTTTCCCTTTTAGTTTTGAAGATTTCACTTTTCTACTTTCACAAGAGAAAGTTTTTGACACCTCTCATTGAGATGTACGAATAATGTCATTATATAAATGATTTAATCAAGAACTAGGCTTGTCAAAAATGCACCATTAATACCAATTAACCATTATGGGTATATATGATAGGTCTAGTTTTTGTTACAAAAGGAATGTGGAATATTGTCCAAGGTATTGAAAAAAAAGACCTACTACACCTGCAAATATAATTAACAAAGATGATGGAGATGGTGTTGAACATGATGATATTTAAATTTATATTCATCGTGTGGTTTTTACTTCATCTATTGTAGGGAAAATTTAATGGGATGGTAGAAATGTTGATGCACATGCATTGGTAGCTTTATCTATGAAACATGGCATTGTCACTCACATTCTCTCTTGCAAAACAACAAAGGAAGTTTGCACTACACTTATCACATTATTTTTGGTGCATTTTACCCAAGCCTACATGCTTGATATTATCCTCATTTGTAAGTAACATGAGTAGTCATGTGAACACCTCTTGTAAAAGAGTACCTTTTTATCTCTTGTAATTGAAAAAAAGAAAAAGGAAGAGTATGGCTTACCTCATCCATGATGTAAAAGCAATTTCATGGCTCTATCTACCTAAAACCACGAATTTTTGAGCTGAGGGAATCTCTCCTAACTTTGGGGATCACTTTTAGGTGGAGCCATTCGAATTCGAATTCAAAACTCCCTCCAAGAATAGCTATAAAAAGAGCAAGAAGGAAGAGCCGATTAGCAAGCCTTGTACCTGACCACTTCATATCATTTTGTAGAGATTGAAGAGCTTACTCCATAGCTCTATCATTCTACTCCCATTGTGCAAAGATTCATTCCCAATGTGGTTGTAATCATATGTGAATCTATACATTTGTCATTATCTACTTCTCTGTTTTGTTCTCTGCTATACTCACTCAGAGCAGTACCTTCAGAAGGTCATATCTCGAGTTCTAGTAAACCGTTTTCAGTGATTTAACATGCGTTGAATAGCTCTTACTGTCTAACTTCTACCTACACATTTTCATGGTCATTGGATTATAAGTGTTGGAGATATCTGCATTTTACTGCTCACTCGTCTATCTCTGCAGAGCCCCGAGAATTGTGGGCATGTTCTGGAAATTGATAAATCTTGTTCTCAGTGCTCAGTCCATCATTTGAAGTGTCTTAACTTGTATTGGCAAGTTTGCTAAGTCTGTTTGCTATGCCCAAAAGGAATGTTTCTAATTCCTACCAGGTTGAGAGCACTGTTCATTTTTTCTAGCAGATGTATGTCTAAAAATAGCAAGTTTTGGGAGCTAGTCATTTCACAACTAGTCTATCTTGACTTAAGCTTTTGGGATACATGTTCCAAAGTACTTGGCTGATATTTTGGTGGATTTAGCAAGCTCAAAGGGTCTACTAATCAACTCTGAAGTCTCAGTTGGCTGTTGTGAAGCTGGTTGTAGCAGCACCAACTCATCTTTGGATTGCATCCACCATCTCTCTTAAGAGTGGTATCAGAGCATAGTCAAGCAACATGGGAGATGAATTTCCATCAACAATTGATAAATTGGATCGAAACAACTACCCGGCATGGTCTCTAAGGATGGAGGCTTACCTTCAAGGGAGGAATCTATATGGATTTATATCCGGAGATGATGCAATGCCAACCATGAGGAACAAAGGGCAACCATCACATGAAGAAGTGGAAGGACTTACAAATTGGTGTTCGAAGGATGGACTTGCAAGGTCATATATTCTAAACTCAATCTCTGATTTTCTTTTACCTCATGTCAAGGGATGCAAGACATCTAGAGAGACCTGGAATGTGCTTGCTTCTTTCTTCTCTTCCAACACTTGAGCAAGGAAGAACCAATTGTGGATGGAGTTCACAACAATGAAGAAAAGCCCGAAGCAAAATGTGACTGATTATGTCACAAAGATGAAGGAGATTTCCGACCAACTTGGAAGCATTGGAGAGGTAATTGAAGAGGAGAAAATCATTAGACAAGTCATAAATGGAATCAAAGCAGACGACAAGTGGGAGTCATTCACAACAGCCATGGATTTATACATGGATATGCATGTACTCGACCTCAACACACTCATGGGCCAACTCTTCACTCATGAAGCAAAGATTAGCAAAGGTGGTGAGTCCTCAAGAGGTAATCAAACTTCTGCCTTATATTCTAATAAAGCTAAGGTCAACGACAAGTCAAAGAATAGGAAGAATGAAGATGAAGGTAGCTCTTTCCAAGCAAACTTTGCAGGTAGAGGAAGAGCTAGAGGAAGAGGCAGAAGTGGAAAGCAAGGCAGGGGGAGATTCCAATCATCTCAACCTTGCAATATACGTGGCTTATCTAATCATACTACCGAAGAATGTTTTAGGAATCCAAGGAACTCAAGAGGAAGAGGATTCAATAGAGGTGGCTATGGATCAAATAGAGGCAGATACAATGGAGGCTACAACAACAACAACTACTACAACAACAATTACAACAACAACAACTATCAAAGTGGCCAGAGAGGAAGAAGAGACTACAATAACTGTGCAGAGGACCAAAGTCAAGATGATTCATTATTGATTATGAATCTATTAGTGAAGAAGGGTAAGGATGATGATCACATATTTTACATTGATTCGGCATGCTCAAACCATGTAGCAGGAAATGTGGCTTTACTTTCTGATTTGCAAGATCCTCATAACAAGCATGAAGTGCAGACAGAAGATGAAACAAATCACTCAGTGGAGAAGATAGGTAATGTGAAGACATAAGATGGGAATATGAACCTCTTAAGCAAAGTCTTGTATGTCCCTACAATTACCAAAAATTTAATAAGTGTTGAACAGATTGTTGAAAAAGGATTGCAGGTTAGATTCAACCAATTTGGAGCATATGTAGAAGACCCAAGGCAAGGCTTTCAAAGGATTTCCAAAGGAGAAAAGACAAGAAGGCTTTTCACTTTTGAAGTGGAAGATACAAAGAACATAGCTTTGTTTAGCTATGGATCTCAAACTCTTATAGAGTTGGAGATATGGCACAAAAGGCTTGCTCACATTGGTGAGAGGACACTCAAACAAATTTGCAGGGACCAAAGTGTACTTGGTTTGCCTAATATCACAAGGCAAAAAATGATTTATAAGTGTGAAGCTTGTCAACTCGGCAAGGATCATAGACAACCTTTCAATAAGAAAGGATATATGTATCAAAATCCTTTGGATCTAGTGCACACGGATGTGTGGGGTCCAAGTAAGGAGCCATCTATATCAGGCTCAAGATATTATGTGTCTTTCATAGATGATTGTAGCAAGTGGACCATTCTTTTTTTCATCAAACACAAGGATGAAGCGTTTAATTGCTTTAAGAAGTATATTGCTCTTGTTGAAAACCAAACAGGTAGGACTTTGAAACGACTCAGATCAGATGGTGGAGGAGAATACTTCTCTTCTGAATTTGATGCCTTTTTTCATGAAAGAGGCATTAAAAGGGAAGTCACTACAAGGTATACACCCGAACTCAATGGTGTAGGAGAGAGGAGGAGCAGAGCTATTGTCGAAGCTGCAAGGTCCATGCTCAACGAAAAGGGATTGCCAAACTACCTATGGGCAGAGGCTGTGTCTACAGCCACATATCTCATAAATAGACTTCCATCTAAGTCACTAGATGGAACCACTCCATATGAAGTGTGGAATGGAAGAAGACCTAGTCTAGATCATTGTAGAATCTTTGGATGTGTAGCCTATGCTCACATTCCTTCTCAAGTAAGAGGGAAATTGGATCCCAAGAGAGAAGAGTGTGTATTCATTGGTTATGATCAAAACCAAAAAGGATATAGATTGTACAATCCAACCAATAAAGGATTTTCTATGAGTAGAGATGTAATTTTTGATGAAAACAAATCATGGTTTGATGATGACAGGAAAGTGAAGCTGCCATATGACTTGGATGAAGACTTTCCATCACTTCAACCAAATTAACCAAAGCAGCTTGAAGAAAGTGATTCGGAGATTGGCCTAGAAGACTTGGAAAGACTAAAGCTATGGAAGAACAAAGGTAAAGCAAAGATGTAGGATGCTACATATGGACCGGAGAGGTCACATCAACCACTTAGAAGGTCTTCAAGGCAGAAGAAGAAACCAGAGAGGTTTGGTTATGATACTTCTTTGGTCACCAAGAACTCAATCTACATTGCGAGAGATTCAACCAATGAAGAGCCTACCACATTCGAAGAAGCGCAAAGCAAGAAAGCTTGGAGAGATGCAATGGATGAAGAAATGGAAGCCTTGAAGGAGAATGACACTTTGGAGCTTGTACCAAACAAGCCATCTATGAAGATAATCGAATCTCGATGGATATACAAAATCAAGAGGAATCCAGATGGAAGTATAAATAGACACAAAGCAAGGTTAGTTGCTAAAGGGTTTGCTCAAACCCATGGTATTGATTATGACGAGACTTTCTCTCCTGTTGCAAAAATGCCTACAATTAGAGTTCTCATTAGTCTTGTTGCATCTAGAAATTGGAATCTCTATCAACTTGATGTAAAGAATGCTTTCTTGAATGGATGGACTTCTGAGGAAGTGTTTATGGCACAACCTCTTGGATATGAGGATGCACATCATCCTAACTATGTATGCAAAATAAAGAAAGCTTTCTATGGATTGAAGCAAGCTCCAAGAGCTTGGAATTTCAGATTGGTGACTTATTTTTAGGACCAAGGATTCAAAACTAGCAAGGCAGATACCTCTTTGTTCATAAAGAGGAATGGATCTGAAGTGATCTACTTATGTGTGTATGTTGATGATATTATGATCACAGGCAATGATCTTGAAGGAATCAAAGAGGTAAAGACTCAAATGAAGGAGGAGTTCAAAATAAGTGACCTCGGACCACTCACTTATTTTCTTGGATTGGAGTTAATCTACACAGATTCAGGTATATACATCACACAAAGGAAGTATGTGCATGACATGCTTGTCAAGTTCAAGATGGAAAATACCAAGTGTGCAGGTACACCTATTGAGCAAAATCATAAGCTTAGTGCTTATGAAGGAGAGCCAATTGAAGACATCACAAGCTATCAAAGCTTGGTTGGAAGTTTGAACTATGCAACACTCACAAGGGTGGATATATGCTATAGTGTTAGCATATTGAGTCAGTTTATGCATAAGCCGAGAAGACCACATATGGAAGCGGCCAAGAGAGTTCTCAAGTACCTAAAGGGGACCATGAATGAAGGTTTGTTTTATTCATATACTTTAGATATTGAGCTAAAGGTCTACTCAGATGCAGATTGGGCCGGATCTAGTGATGATAGAAGAAGCACGTCCGGGTATATATCATTTGCAGGTTCAAAAATCATTTCTTGGTCATCGAAGAAGCAACCAACCGTGGCATTATCTTCTGTCAAAGCCAAATATAGAAGTTTGGCTAATGCAACTCAAGAATTCATGTGGTTAAAGTCTTTGTACATAGATCTTGGACTTCATTCTTCAACACCTCACATTTTTGGTGACAACACAAGCTCACTACATCTAGCAGCTAATCCGATATACCATGCTAGAACCAAGCATATTGAAGTCCACTACCATTATTTAAGGGAGAAGCTAATGAGCAAGGATATTCAACTATCCTATGTCTCTACAGATATGCAATGTGCAGACATGTTGACTAAAGCTCTTGATGGTAGGCCAAGCATGTTAGGCTTGAGGGGGAGCTGTTGGTGCATTTTACCCAAGCCTACATGCTTGATATTCTTGATATTATCCTCTCTTGTAATTGAAAAAAAGAAAAAGGAAGAGTATGGCTTACCTCATCCATGATGTAAAAGAAATTTTGTGGCTCTATCTACCTAAAACCACGAATTTTTGAGCTGAGGGAATCTCTCCTAACTTTGGGGATTACTTTTAGGTGGATCCATTCGAATTCGAATTCAAAACTCCCTCCAAGAATAGCTATAAAAAGAGCAAGAAGGAAGAGGCGATTAGCAAGCCTTGTACCTGACCACTTCATGTCATTTTGTAGAGATTGAAGAGCTTAATCCATAGGTCTATCAGTCTACTCCCATTGTGCAAAGATTCATTGCCAATGTGGTTGTAATCATATGTGAATCTATACATTTGTCATTATCTACTTCTCTGTTTTGTTCTCTGCTATATTCACTCAGAGCAGTACCTTCAGAAGGTCATATCTCGAGTTCTACTGAACCATTTTCACTGATTCAATGTGCGTTGAATAGCTCTTTCTGTCTACTTTTTACTTATACATTTTCATGGTCATTGGATGAATAATTGTGGAGATATCGGCATTTTACTGCTCACTGGTCTATCTCTACAGAGCCTCGAGAATTATGGGCATGTTTCAAAAATTGATAAATCTTGTTTTTAGTGCTCAGTCCATCATTTGACGTTTTTTAACTTGTATTGGGAAGCTTGCTAAGTCTATTTGCTATGCCCAAAAGGAATGTTTCTAATTCCTACGAGGTTGAGATCACTATTCATTTTTTCCAGCAGGTGTATGTCCAAAAATAGCAAGTTTTGGGAGCTAGTCATTTCACAACTAGTCTATCTTGACTTAAACTTTTCGGATACATGTTCCAAAGTACTTGGCTGATATTTTGGTGGATTTAGCAAGCTCAAAGGGTCTACTAATCAACTCTCAAGTCTCAGTTGGCTAGTGTGAAGCTGGTTGTAGCAGCACCAACTCATCTTTGGATTGTATCCACCATCTCTCTTCACAATTATATGAGGCAAAACTGAGGCTTGTGTTTCTTACATCTCAAAATAGTTGGTGGCTGATCATAGGAATGAAGAGATTCTATGGAAAGGAATGTAACAAAGATCAACGATTTGAAAGAGTAGTTGATTTTTGTAGATGAAGTCTCCCTCGATAGTTCAATTGTGTAGACCACTCTTAATGGTCTTCCTGATTCATATCAGAGTTTTTCTTCTACTCTTTGGTTGACAATGAAAGGCAATCCAAATGACTTAAATTTAGAGGCAAAGATTATGTGTGCAGTAGATTAAGCTTTATTAGCTCATGAGAAGGGCACATGTAAATGGAGCTCATCTACTAGTAAGTTGAAATCTATTAATCATGCATAATCGAAGAAGGAAGAAAACGATGAGAAGAAATCAGAGAGATAGAAATAAATATGCAAATACTATAAAGGAAATGATCATGTCATAAAGATTTTTCTGAAACTAGCTTCAAAAGAGGCAAAGAAGAAAGAGGCTAGAATGGTTGTTGTAGAGCTTTGTACACCTAGATCTGAGTTTGTTAACCTTGTGCAGAATGAAGAATGTGCTTTTGCTATTGTTTGTAGCTTTGAACCATCTTCTCATGAATAGTGTATGAATCTAGTAGACTCACATGTTTGTTGAAATATTTTGGTTAATGATATGTGAATACAGTAGGACAGTCAATGTAATAAAGTACATTTATGATCTAGAGCTCAGGCCGATTCAGACGGATCGGAAATCGGACACCGTTCGGTCAACCATGTGTATGACCAAAGATCTCGAGTCTAGAATTACTAGAAGGTCTTGTGCTCTTGTGAACAAGTGGTCCACTTAGCTTAGTGGTTAAGTCTCAAGGTTGTGAACTTGACATGGGGAGAGTATTTTTCCCAAAAAGATCTAGAGCCTTCTAGAAGCATCCACCTCAGTTAATGCGAGTTGACTGAGACACTTGGTGCACATGCAATTACATGGCCGACACATGGATGGTTAGTATCCACCTACCCAAGAAGGCACTCCTCTAGAGAGAGCTATATATAGAGGCATTTGGTTGGGAGGAGAGTCATCTCTCTAGCATGTGGTGGTCGTAATCTTGCATTGGTATTCAATCATTTAACTCAAAGACATGCATAAGAATTGCATTCCTAGTAAGGAGTCATAAAGATTGAATATAGGCATGAACTTAGTCTCAAGTGAAGCATTATTTGAGTGAAAACTCATCAATAGAACTTCACTGGGTCGACTCACTGGTGTTAGAAACCACACTAGTATCTTGTGGTTGGATGATGTTTTAGATTTGCTCTAAATATTTTTGAGAATCTGGCTTTTTTCTCTTAAAAATAGAAACAATGCTTCAATACCCTGTTGAAACAGATCTTTGAGAAAGTTGAAATCCTTAGTCATCTAGACTTTGACTCATAGCAAGTTTACATATCTTCAAAGTTGGAATTGGTTGAACAGAATTTTTAGTTCTTTCTTTCCGCTTTCTGAATCTTTTATTTGACTCACATATGGTATCTGATTCTTTTCACAAAAGTCCAAGGTTAGCCGTATATAACCAAGTAACCAAATTAGACATCCTAGATAGATGTTCTCTACAAAAATATTTTCAAACCTTGAAAGATGATAAGTTCAAGCTTGACTTATTCATTTGTGTTGCTTAAAGTTATAGCATAAATGATTTCCTAGAGTCTAGTATACTCTAGAATGGAGAAGTTAGGATTTGCTCAGAAGATTGATGATTCCCAAGCACTTTAGCTCAAGTATTTGAGAAAAGTTTCCTAAGTTGGACAATTTCATTTGCATTTGAATTGTCCAAGTTATAGTATGCTTGACTCAAAGAAAATGGTAAACTTTCTCCTACAGTTTACATAGGATTTTTAAAAACTCATTAAGACAAAGTAGTCCTCTAAATGGGTGATAAAATCAAGTAACCGTTGGATAGGAGTTAATCATTGTAGAAACATCCAAGTTAGATGTTTGGGTTAACCAAACTTCAAGTTCTCCAAAATAAATTCAAGTGAATCAATAGTTCTCAAAGTGTTGTGAGTCCATGCACCACTTATGCCTAGAAATGGACTAGTAATTGTTGGGAAAGATGGATGGATCCTCCAGAAGATTGAGTAGGTGCCTCTAATCCTGCTTTGCACCAGCCCTCAGTGACTCCAGATATGATTAGTAGACACCCTTAGCTTCCAAATGATACCAAGAGATCATATATGTACTTTGCAAATGATGTGTGTAGTGATCAAATCAAAACAGACTACTTGATACTTCACAAATCCAAGAAAACTTGCTATTTTGGTATTGACACCTGCTCAGAGTTATGCTCAGTATGACCAGTACACTTACAATTGGCAAAATTCCTTCTATAGGTATTCTATTAGCTTAGTAAGCTACCATTTGCAAGTGGAATGAGATAAAATGATAGACTATACTCAGAGAAATCACTTTAGCAAAATTATGGACACCCCCGACTTTTTAGGAAATATGCAGACAAATACCAGTGAGCACTTCGACCAAAATTTCTCGAAATTGGCTGAACCAAGTTGCTTCAAACTTTGTATTCTTGTAGTATGCTTTGAGCTGGATCTACCAAGCTTTGAATCACTTGATTTGGTGGAGTGGGAACTTAGATATGCCTCTTTGAAGTTGACAGACTTGAAGTGGTACACTCAGAGAACACAGAAGTGATAGATGTAAATATATGTATTAATTCACATTGATGTACATTTCCATTGGCATGATAGACATTACCAAATGGTACTCAGAGGTGTAGGCTATGGAGTAGAGCTCACACACTCAATGATAGATGAAATTAGCCTCGAGAATGGTGACACACACACCGCGACTTTTCAAGTACATCTTATATATGAAGTGAGTGAGAGTTTGAATTCAAATTTGAATTCTTGGCTCCCTTCAATCTAGTATCTAAATGTAAGGAGATATTCCCTCAATCACATGTCCTAATTTTCCACGACTCAATCAAGTAGGTGTATCCATAAGATTCCAAGTGATTTAGATTTTAGAAGGAGTAAAAGGGTAAGAACTTATAAGCATAAGTTCCTATGGTCCTTCCTTCAAGTATTATCTTCATGAAGTAATCCAAGCCAAATTGTGAAGGCTTGAATTGCACCAACAGCTCCCCCTCAAGCCAAACATTTTGGCTTAAGTCTTCATCTTCAATCTTCAATCACATCCTGCAATCAATCATGGATTTGAATCTGCATAATTTGTTTCCATCCAAAGCTTTAGTGAGTAAATATGCACATTGCATATTAGTAGACACATAAGTCAACTGAATGTCCTTGCTAAGCAACTTCTGTCTCACATAGTGGTAATGAACCTCTATGTGTTTTGTCCTATCATGATATATTGGATTAGCTGCAAGGTGAAGAGAGCTTCTGTTGTCTCCAAAGATAATTGGGGGCCTAGTGTATAGGCCTAGCTCTGTATACAAAAGCTTTAACCAAATAGCTTCTTGAGTGGCATTAGCTAGCCCTCTATACTCTGCTTTAGTGGATGACAATGCCACTATTGGTTGTTTCTTGGCTGACCAAGAAATAGGTTTATCACCTGCAAAAGATAAGTATCCTTATGTGCTCCTCCTATCATCCTTGCATCCTGCCCAATCTGCATCTGAATACACTTTAATATCAATATCTGATGTATAAGGAAAGTACAAACCATGGTTCTGAGTTCCCTTTAGATACTTCAAGATTCTCTTTGCAGCATCAAGGTGAGGTACCCTTGGTTTGTGCATGAGTTGACTTAGCACACTAACTCCATATGCTATGTCAATTTTGGTCAAGGTAGCATAATTCAAACTACCTACCATACTTTGATATCCTGTAATGTCTTAGACTTCATCCCCTTCATGAGCACTTAGTTTTAGGTTGACTTCCATTGGAGTACTAGAGACTTTTGCATCCTGCAAGCCAAATTTCTTTAAGATGTCCTGCACATACTTCTTCTGAGTGATATATATACTTGAATTAGTATAAACCAATTCAAGTCCTAGAAAGTATTTCAATAATCCAAGATCATTGATCTTGAACTCCTTCATCATCTGGTTTTTTATGCTTCTGATTCCTTGGACATCATTACCTGTAATGATGATGTCATCAACATAAACACAGAGATAGATTACCTCTGAATTGCTCCTTTTGATAAACAATGAAGTGTCTGCCTTGCTCATAGTAAACCCTTGGTCTTGGAGGTATGTTGTCAGTCTATAATTCCATGCTCTAGGTGCCTGCTTTAATCCATATAAAGCCTTCTTCAATTTACAAACATAATTTACCTTCTTGGGATCTTCATAGCCAGGTGGTTGTGACATGTAGACTTCTTCAGATATCCATCCATTCAAGAAAGCATTCTTGACATCTAATTGGTACATGTTCCAATTCTTGGATGCAGCTACACTCACCAATACTCTGATTGTTGGCATCTTAGCCACAGGAGAAAATGTCTCCTCATAATCAATGCCTAGGGTTTGTGCAAAACCCTTGGCTACCAACCTAGCTTTGTACCTGTTGATTGTACCATCAGAGTTCCTCTTTAGTTTGTAGATCCATCTGGATCCTATCACCTTCATAGAGTCCTTCTTGGGTACCAAGTCCCATGTGTCACTCTCCTTGAGAGCTTCTATTTCTTCATCCATAGCTCCTTTCCATTCTGGTTTGGTGATTGCCTTTGGACTTGCCTTCTGGTATATCTTCAAGCTTCTTCATCTTTAACTTGCCTTTGGACTTCCATGCCTTGAATTCTTCAAGATTGATTGTGTCATCATCTTCTGAACTTGAGTCTTCCTTCTGGATTGGTTCTTCCTTTGAGAGTTTTGGAAACTCCTCTTCCAAATCATAGGGTAGACTAACCTTCCTGCATTCATTCTCATACCATGAGTCATTCTCATCAAAGATGACATCTCTGCTTACCTTGAACCCTTTATTGGTTGGGTTGTAGAATCTGTACCCTTTTTGATTTAAGTCATAACCAATGAAAATACATTTTTTTTGCTTTAGGGTCTAGCTTTCCCCTTACCTGTGAGGGAATATGCACATATGCTACACAACCAAAGATTTTGCAATGATCCAATGATGGTCTCTTACCATGCCAAGCTTCATAAGGTGTCATGCCATCAAGAGACTTTGATGGCAACCTGTTTATGAGATAGGTGGCAGTAGATACACTCTCTGCCCAAAGATAATTTGGAAACTTTTTTTCATTAAGCATGGACCTGGCTGTTTCAACTATAAGTCTATTCCTTCTTTCAGCTACCCCATTTTGTTCAGGTGAGTACCTTGTTGTTATCTCCCTTTTGATGCCTTTTTCCTGCAAGAAGTCCTCAAACTCATTGGAGAAGTATTCACCTCCTCCATCTGACCTTAGCTTCTTCAAGTTCCTTCCTGTTTGATTTTCAACTAGTGCAAGATATCTTTTGAAACAATTAAACACTTCATCCTTGTGCTTCATAAAATATAGCACAGTCCATCTGCTATAATCATCAATGAAAGACACATAGTACCTTGATCCTGAAATGGAAGGGTCCTTGCTAGGTCCCCAAACATCTGTGTGCACCAAGTCTAGGTAGTCTTTATGCATAAAACCTTTCCTTGTATAAGGTAACCTGTGAGACTTACCAAATTGACAAGCACCACACTTGTAAATCATGTGTTGCTTGGATACATTAGGTATCCCAAGCACACATTGGTCCCTACACATTTGCTTTACGGTCCTTTCACCTATGTGACCTAATCTCTTGTGCCATATTTCTAATTCTGAAAGTGTTTGATCCTTGTAATTGTATAAAGCAATGTTTTTGGTGTCTTCTAGCTCAAAAGTAAATAATCTACCTGATTTTTCTCCCTTGGCTATCCTTTTGAATCCATTCCTTGGGTCCTCCACATATGCTCCATGTTGATTGAACCTGACCTGCAAACCTTTCTCCACAATCTGACCAACACTCATTAAGGTTTTGGTAATAGTTGGTACATAAAGTACCCTGCTCAATAGGTTCTGGTTACCATCACAAGTTTTTACATTTCCAATCTTTACTACAGAATGCTTAGTATCATCACCTGTATGTACTTGATGTTTGCCCTTGGGTTCCTCAAGATCAGAGAGTAGTGCCACATTGCCAACTACATGATTAGAACACCCTGAATCAATATAAAACAGATGATCATCATTGATACCTGACTTGGAAGTCATATTCATGATCAATAGGGAGTCATCTTGCTCCTCTGTGTAGTTGTTGTAGTCTTTCCTATTTCTGAATCCTCCTTGGTAGTTACCATTATGGTTGTTGTTGTAATTGTTGTTGTAGTTATTGTTGTAGCCATTGTAGCCTTGGTGTTGGTTGAACCTTCCTCTACCTTGAGAGTATCCACCTCTTTGATAGCTTCTTCCTCTCTGATTTTTGTAGTTTCTGTAGCACTCATCTGTGGTGTGGTTAGACAGTCCATAAATATTGCATGGTGATGAATTGTAGGGTCTCCCCCTACCTTGCTTACCTCCTCTGCCCCTACCTCTTGAAGATCTACCTCTCCCTGCATAGTTGGCTTGGGAGGTAGACCCTTCATCCTCTTGCTTTTTTCCTTTACCTTTGTCTTTAATCTTTTTATCAGTATATAGGGCAGAAGGAGTGTTACCTTTAGATATATCTCCAACCTTTGTGAACTTTTCTTCATGTGTGAATAGCTGGCCCATCAAAGCTGTGAGATCTGGGGTATGTATGTCCATGTAGAGATCCAATGTAGTGGTGAAGCTTTCCCACTTATCATCTGCCTTTAGTCCATTGGTTATTTGCCTTACTATTTGTTCCTCTTCAATCTCCTCTCCTATGCTTGCTAATTGGTTTGCCACATCCTTGATCTTGGTCACAAATTCTGAGACTGATTGCTTTGGTTGCTTCCTAAGGGTTGTGAATTCAATCCACAATTGATTCATCCTGGCCCTTGTATTAGATGAAAAGTATGATGACAAGGTTTCCCAAGCTTCTTGGGAAGTCTTACAATTCCTGATGTGAGGTAAGAGGAAATCAGATATAGAGTTAAGAAGATTAAGACCTTGCCAATGCATCTTTTGCACACCATGTATTAAGCCTTTCTTGTTCTTCCTTGGTGGGTAGACCCCTTGCTTTGAATGAGGGCAATTCCTCATCTCCTGAGATGAATCCAAATAGACTTCTTCCTTGTAGATAGGTCTTCATCCTCAGATACCAAGCTTGATAATTGTTCCTGTCCAATTTGTCACTGAATGAAGGAAAACCATCTCCCATATTACCTTGTTTGCTTTGATACCACTGTTGGGAAAGATGGATGGATCCTCCAGAAGATTGAGTAGGTGCTGCTAATCTTGCTTTGCACCAGCCCTCAGTGACTCCATATATGATTATTAGACACCCTTAGCTTCAAAATGATACCAAGAGATCATATATGTACTTTGCAAATGATGTGTGTAGTGATCAAATCAAAACAGACTACTTGATACTTCACAAATCCAAGAAAACTTGTTATTTTGGTATTGACACCTGCTCAGAGTTATGCTCAGTATGACCAGTACACTTACAATTGGCAAAATTCCTTCTAGAGGTATTCTATTAGCTTAGTAAGCTACCATTTGCAAGTGGAATGAGATAAAATGATAAACTATACTCAGAGAAATCACTTTAGAAAAATTATGGACACCCCCGACTTTTTAGGAAATATGCAGACAAATACTAGTGAGCACTTCGACCGCAATTTCTCGAAATTGGCTGAACCAAATTGCTTCAAACTTTGTATGCTTGTAGTATTCTTTGAGCTGGATCTACCAAGCTTTGAATCACTTGATTTGGTGGAGTGGGCACTTAGATATGCCTCTTTGAAGTTGACAGACTTGAAGTGGTACACTCAGAGAACACAGAAGTGATAGATGTAAATATATGTATTAATTCACATTGATGTACATTGCCATTGGCATGATAGACATTACAAAATGGTACTCAGAGGTGTAGGCTATGGAGTAGAGCTCACACACTCAATGATAGATGAAATTAGCCTCGGGAATGGTGACACACACACCGCGACTTTTCAAGTACATCTTATATATGAAGTGAGTGAGAGTTTGAATTCAAATTTGAATTCTTGGCTCCCTTCAATCTAGTATCTAAATGTAAGGAGATATTCCCTCAATCACATGTCCTACTTTTCCACGACTCAATCAAGTAGGTGTATCCATAAGATTCCAAGTGATTTAGATTTTACAAGGAGTAAAATGGTAAGAACTTATAAGCATAAGTTCCTATGGTCCTTCCTTCAAGTATTATCTTCATGAAGTAATCCAAGCCAAATTGTGAAGGCTTGAATTGCACCAATAGTAATTTGAATCCATTCAGTTCACATGTTTGTGCCTAGATTGCACATCAAGAAAGTGTGAATTGACCAGGGATGTTTGTTAGATCCACCTTTATTGTTCATTCACTACTTTGTACTTTGACTAGTTTATCAAAGTGCAAAGGAGGATACTGTTTTGAATCATTGGTGCAGAGATGCCACCATAGAGATGAGACATGTTCTTCAAGTTCTAGAACATGAACATGTTCTTCCAATTTTAGAACATGAGGCTCGGGGGTTTCGTGAAGTAGATATATAGCTATATTTTCGAGCAAGAAAATATTTTCCAAGGGGAGAAGAATGTAATAAAATAATTTTATGATCTAGAGGTCCGATCGATTCAGATGGATCTGAAGTCGGACACCGTTTGGTCATCCATGTGTATGACCAATGATCTCGAGTTTAGACTTACTAGGAGGTCTTGTGCTCTTGTGAACAAGTGATCTACTTAGACTAGTGGTTAAGACTCAAGGATGTGAAGAAGGAGGTCTTGGGCTCAATCCCCATGGGATAAATGGGGAGAGTATTTTGCCCAAATAGTTCTAGAGCCTTCTAGAAGCATCCACTTGAGTTAACTTGAGTTAACTAGGACACTTGGCACATATGGAGTTACATGGATGACACTTGGATGGTTTGTATCCACCTGCCCAAGAAGGCAGTCTCCTCAAGAGAGCTATATATAGAGGCATTTAGTTGGGAGGAGAGTCATCTCTCTAGCATGTGGTGGTCATAATTGTTAATTTCTTACAGTCAAGGCACGTTTTTCCCTCTTTAGGAGGTTTTTCTCATCCGATTATATATACACCTATAACTCTAACAAGATCATCTTTACAGTAAGAAAAAATGAGTAATGACATCGAATATCATAGATGGTGCAATTTACAACTCTGCCAATGCTCATGGGTATTGAGCCCATAACCTTTGGGTGGGAGCTAAGTGATCTAACCATTCAACCGAAGCTGCTTCGTGGTCTCTATTATGCAGAGATACAATATCATAGATATAAAGTGGTGTGCACCCAATGAACAAGAGAGAGAAATGCAGAACAAAAGGGAGAGAGAAAGAGAGGAAGAGAAATAAAGAAAGAGAGAAAGAGATAGAAAGAGAAAAAATGAAGAGAGATAAAGATAAAGATAAGAGAAAGAAAGAAAGAGAAGAGAGAAAGAGGAAGAAGTAGAGATAGAAAGAGAAAGAAATAGAAAGGGAAAGAAAGAGAGAGACATGAAGGAGAAAGAGAGAGATAGAAAGAGAGAAGCGAAGAGAGATAGAAGAAAAGAAAGAGATGGAGAGAGACAGCGAGAGAGAGAGAGAGAAAGAGATGACAAAAAAAAAAGAGATAGAGAAAAAGAGATAAAAGAATATGAAGGAGCAAGAAAATGGATGAACAAAGAGGAAGAGAGAAGATGAAAGTGAAGATTCATTTCATGATTTCATTTATTATTATTCATGGTTGTGAGTACTCACCGATCTATTCTTGTATTTTTTGAGAGAAGTGTTCAACTTTAATCTCATGCATGCATCTAGGTGGGGTATAAAGTATGGTGGTATGGGACATCAAACTTTGTATTCTACCTAGCTGTAGGATAGGTGGTATGGCAGAGAAGTCTTTGAGATTGTATTTTTTATATGATTTGGAGTTCATTTATATGATCTTCTGGTATCATCTTATTATTAGAAAATAAGAAGATGGTGGTAGTTCCACTAGTTGCTATACTATCTTAGAACGTTTTCACTTGGCATGATGGATTTAGTTCCACATAGTCGATCAGGATTTACTTTATATCATAGATATTTTGGTCCATAGTTGGGATTCTTATATATGATAGATTGAGATTTGGATCCATAGTTTAGATGTGACTATTGGAAATTAGGTAGGCCCATAATGAATACCATAGGTCCAAGTTCCATAGGTCCAGGATCTACAACATAGATTTTAGCAATCTTCCAATATTGACAAAATATGAACATACCACACTTAATCATACAAATGATGAGACAAAGATAGAGAGAGATTAGAAAACATGTGTAAAGTGTTACATAAGCCACTGCTTACTCACACTATCATATATACAAATATAAATTTACAATGTGGGAGTCAAAATCTCAACCACTTTATGTGAATAGAAATAGATGGATGAGTAACTATACAAATGTAATAAGAATATTCAGATGTCTGGATAGAAATCTGAATATATATGAGATGTGTGACCTAATAGTTGTAGAAGAGTGAATATGAGTGATAGAAAGAGGAAAGAATAGTCTAAAATTGATAATCTACAAACCCTTATATGAAATTAGGCTATAGAAGACCCTAAGTCAGATACGTGTGGGAAAGATCACATACTTATAAAAGTAGCAAAGAATGCTAACAAGTTTGTTGTCAGAAATCCTCAAACTCATATGAATATACCTTCTCGAACACCTCATCCAAATATGCATAAATCATACATGTATTGATTCTCTTGTACCTATGCCGAATAGGACTCCTCGTGATAAGGATGCCACTTCCATATACTTCAAGTAGTACCTGTGTGCATAAAGAGAATATGTACCTGAATTCTTGACATAAGATGCAAATCTTATGTTAACCTCCATCCAATGTCTTTGAAGTACAACGAAATCTTCATGTAGAAGACAATCTTCAAATACATTATGTAGATGGCTGATCCACACCACCAACCTGCTGATGTGCAAGTCCTCTTCATAATCAAAAGTGTGAGCACACTCTTCTCCAAGAAGAACTCCATAGCTGCTCCTCAACATGATCCTAAAGTGCACCATGGCTGCCCCATGTGTGCTAGAAGCACCACCTCTATTGAGGGACCAAGAACTGGCCTTGCCAAATGGTGTAGGATGATTAACAAAGTGACACAAGACTCTCTTATATAGGTTTTAAAGCTCCATGCAAAAAACTCACAAAAAAGTTCTTTATTTTAATCACAT
This sequence comes from Ceratopteris richardii, assembly GCA_020310875.1. NCBI lineage: Eukaryota > Viridiplantae > Streptophyta > Polypodiopsida > Polypodiales > Pteridaceae > Ceratopteris > Ceratopteris richardii. The sequence continues at coordinate 67,272,056 of CM035413.1, read as the reverse complement.
CGCTTTCCAAATTGCTTTTGCTTTATTTTAAGTGAGTTTGATTTATTTTTAAAGTTACTTTTGGTTAACTTTAAAAATAACTTCTTGACCTGCTTTTTCACAGTTCTCACTACCTGATGAATGATCTCACAACATTTTTATGATCCTCATTCTGCGAGCTATCATTTGAGGTCAAAACCCTAAATCAGTAGAAAAATAGGGTTAGGGTTTTCTCCAAAATCTGATCTCCGATGGTTGAATGTCATATACCATTGGAAATCTCTCTTCAAGCTCTACAAGATAAACTCATAAAAGGTTTATCCATTTTTGTGCCAAAAATGAGTAAGTACCAAAATTAGGGTTTTTGCCCTAAATGGATTTTGGACGAATGTGACTTTTTTTCCCAACAATCCCCCTTCAATGTTAGATTGGTACAAAGTGAACTGCATATGTAAATTCATTCATCTGCAAACTATCATAAGCTTTAAACTTTTCTCTCACATATGGCTAAACAATAGGGCAAGTCCTCTTAATAAGCAAGAGTGTGAGCACACTCTTCTCCATGAAGAACTCCATAGCTGCTCCTCAACATGCTCCTAGAGTGCACCATGGCTGCCCCATGTGTGCTAGAAGCACCACCTCTATTGAGGGACCAAGAACTAGTGTTGCCAATTGGTGTAGGATGATTAAAAAAGTGACCCAAGACTCTCTTATATAGGTTTTAAAGCGCCATGCAAAAAACTCACAAAAAAGCGCTTTACTTTAGTCACATCACTTTTCAAATTGCTTTTGCTTCATTGTAAGTGAGTTTGCTTTATTTCTCAAGTTGTTTTTAGCTAACTTTAAAAATAACTTCTTGACCTGGTTTTTCACACTTCTCACTACTTGATGAATGATCTGACAACATTTTTATGATCCTCATGACGAGAGCTATCATTTGAGATCAAAACCCTAAATCAGTAGAAACTTAGCATTAGGGTTTTCTCGCAAATCTGATCTCTGATGACTGAATGTCATATACGATTGGAAATCTCTCTTTAAGATCTACGAGATAGACTCATAAAAATTTTACCAATTTTTGTGCCAAAAATGACACCAAAATTAGGGTTTTTGCCCTAAACGGATTTCGGACTCATGTGAGATTGTTTTCCAACAATGAGTAATTGAGATCTTAGTCCATAGTTTGGATGTGACATATTGAGATCTTGGTCCATAGTAGAAATTGTTTTGAAAATATTGTAAAGGAAATGATCATTATCATAAAGAGTTTTCTAAAATTTTCTACGAAAGAGGCAAAGAAAAAAGAGGCTAAAATGGTTGTTGTAGAGGCCTCTACATGCAAAATCGAGTCTACTAATCTTGCACAAAATGAAAATGGGCATTTACTACTGTTTGTAGTTATGACCCATTTTCTCATGAATAGTGTATGTTTGTAGCAGACTCAGATAATTGATACTTTGATAGTGGTGCAAAAAAACATATAACCTCACAACACAATTTCTTCACTTCAATTGAGTCTGCCCCTACAATGAATACTATCACATCCACCAACAAATCCTCTTATCCTATCATGCGAATTGGTAATATTATTTTGAATACTATTGAAGGTAGTTCGTTTACATTGTTGGATGCTTTATTTGTGCTAGGGATCAAGAAAAATCTATTATGAATTTTAGCATTAGCCAAGGTTGGCTTGGTTATGAAATTTGGTGCACATAAATTGTCACTAGCTCATAGTGGTATCGTTGGTTCTAAGCACACACCTTCATTTAAGAATTAAGTATACTTTGTGACTTATGTCTTCTAAGATTAATCCATTCCTAGCTGAGTGTGGGATAAAACATCAATGGAAAAAAATAGTTTCCTTAACTTGGAAAGGGTATATTTGATGTCCACCATTGGATCTAAACTTGATCCTAAGTGTGGACTAAGCAAGATCAAGGGCTACAATTCATGATATTTAAAGTGCATTCACTAGCCTATGTATGTATATCACTTTGTCTAAGATGGATTATTGAAATCACTATTATGTGCCGTGAAATTAGTCTATCTTTGTAACCCCAATTTTTGCATATACTACATCTATACATAGTTTGTCTTGTACAGAGTTATTGGATGACCTACACAGATGCATTTGGGGTGTTCTATAGCTTTTTGGAAAGATTATGAAAAAAGTAGTTGTGGAAAAAGCTAAAGTGATTTGGATCAGTATAAGGTAGGTGATTTAGAGTTTTGCTATAGCATAGCAGAAAAGATGTATGAAGGGACCTAGGTTTTGGGATCATTTCACTTATAAGTGTGAAAATCATCAATATGTACAAGCCAAGGCAAAAGACCTGCTAAAGAGAGTACAAAGTACCCGAATGGTTGTAAGTGTGTTCAAACACATAAGTACCAAAATATATCAACATCTCCTTGTTGGAAGTAGTGCTACACAAGGAGATCACACTCATGTATAAGGAAGTATTAAGCTAGGTGGAGGGAGATCAATCCACAAAAGAAAGTAAGCACAAACCTTTGGAAAATTCTTCAAACATCTCCTTATGTACCAAAATATATCAACATCTCCTTGTTGGAAGTAGTGCTACACAAGGAGATCACACTCATGTATAAGGAAGTATTAAGCTAGGTGGAGGGAGATCAATCCACAAAAGAAAGTAAGCAGAAACCTTTGGAAAATTCTTGAAACATCTCCTTAGGTAGAGCATCAAATTGAAATCTCGCGTAGAGAAACTCTTTCTGAGACAATGAAAGTCCACCTCAATGTACTTTGTGCAAGCATCAAACAAATGGTTCCTTGCAATTTCTAATGCACTTTGACTATCATTGAAGATGGTGGCGGCAAAAGATTGAGAAATACCCACATGAGCCGAAAGGCATATGAGCAACAAAAATTGAAATAATTTTTATGAGATTGCCCTATATTCAACCTCACAACTAGAAGTTTCCACAATAGGCTGCTTTTTTCTCAACCAAGATATGCACGAGCTACTACTGATGAACTAAAATCCACTGGTGGACACATGAGTGTCATAGAAATCGACCGAGTCTGATGTAGAACGAACATATAAATCAGGAGCTAATGATCCCCCCTTGGGATAAGAAAATCCAAGTAGTTCCTTACCACGCAAGTAGCAAAAGATGTAGTTAATTGCTTTCCAATGCTTCACACCTAGGCAATGCATAAACTTCCTCATCCAAGATACAAAAAACTAAATATCAATCCAAGTTATGCATGAGTAAATCAAGCATCCAATAGCCTATTGGTAGAGAACAACATCAAATGCATCTCTAGCATCATGAACTCAACCATAAACCTATTTCCATGGGAGTGGAAATGGATTTGCAATATTCAAGACTAAAACTCTACAATAATGTATCAATATGTTTTGATCGACACAAAACTATTCCTCCATCAACTTGCATAAATTGAATGCCCAAATACTGATGCAAATGACCCAAATATGACATCTGAAAAGATCCATGGAAATCACACTTATAGTAAAAAAATTGCTTCTTATTAGGAGCGGTTAGCAACATGTCCTCAACATATACAACAATGATCAGAAGTGCATCATCTATGTGCTTAACATTTAATGAAGATGATGTTGTTCTTATCATTGTTCACAAAGGTGGAGAGGGTGTATACAGACTTCTTGAGGAATGGACCCTCGTAGGAGAAAGGTGCACAAAATGAATTGAGACATCTCTTCTATCCGTAATGAATAGGGATGTGGGAGCTCAAAGTTTGTGGAAGCAAACATTACCACAAGAAAGAAGAAGAAACTTCGAGCATAACACAATACTATATATACAAACTAGTGCAAAAGGACCTCCTAAAGTGGGAAAACGTGCACTGGTGGTTCTAAGTGTGTTCACGCACATAATTACCAAAATATATGAACAAAATCACCCTTGGGAGTAGTGCACTCAATAAGGATTGAGCACTCATGTAGAAGGAAGTGTCAAAATATGTGAGAAGATGTCAATCACAAAAGGAAGTAAGACTAAAGCTTTGAACAAGAAAAGTTTCAAACTTCTCCCTAGGTAAAGCCTTTGTGAAAACGTGTGAAATGTTTTCATGTGTGGGAACATAATCCAATCTGATCTCTGAAGTAGAAAACCTCTATTGTACATAATGATAGTGAAGATAAATGTGCTTTATGCGAGCATCAAATAAAAGCTTCCTTGAAACTACGAATTCTTGGCAACGCTTTACACATAGACAATGCATAAAGATGCTCATATGAGAGACAAGAAAATGAATATCAAACCAAGTCATGCAAAAGTAAATCAAGCATCCAAGGGCCTACTAATAGGGGAAAATATCAAATCCATGTTAATCATCATGAACACGAGCATAAAGCTATTTCGATGGAGGTAGAAATAGGTTTGTAATCTTCAAGGCTAAAACATTGCAATAATGTTTAAATATATTTTGTTTGACAAAAATGTGTTCCTCCAACAATCTGCATAAATTGAATGTCCACATAATGATGCAAATGCCCCAAATCTTAGATCTCAACAGAGCCATGCACATCAGCCTTAAATTCACAAATATGCTTCTCATTAGGATTGTGAGAAATATATAACATATATAATGATTGTCAGAAATATATAGCATATATAACGATGGTTAGCATGTGGCCAACATATATAATGATTGTTAGAAATACATCATCTACATGTATCTTTTCATACCAAGCATGTGGTGCTTTCTTGAAAGCTTATAATGCCTTTTTGAGCTTTCACACTTTGTTTCCATGACATTTCTATACAAAACCATCGGGCTGAAATACATACACTTACTCCTCTAACTCACAATTCAAAAATGCAGTTTTAATGTTCAAGTGATGAATATTTCGAAGGTGATAAGCTACAAGTGCACAAATGCTATGATCAATGGTCATTCAGCCTCCTACCATTAAATTCTATGAGAAACAATCTCCATAAATTGAATGTCCACATAATGATGCAAACGCCCAAAATCCTAGATCTCAAGAGAGCCATGCAAATCAGCCCTAAATTCACAAATATGCTTCTCACCAGGATTGTTAGAAATATATAACATATATAATGATTGTTATAAATATATAACATATATAACGCTGGTTAGCATGTGGCCAACATATATAATGATTGTTAGAAATACATCATCTACATGTATCTTTTCATACCAAGCATGTGGTGCTTTCTTGAAAGCTTATAATGCCTTTTTGAGCTTTCACACTTTGTTTCCATGACATTTCTATACAAAACCATCGGGCTGAAATACATACACTTACTCCTCTAGCTCACAATTCACAAATGCAGTTTTAATGTTCAAGTGATGAATATTTCAAAGGTGAGAAGCTACAAGTGCACAAATGCTATGACCAATGGTCATTCGCAAATGGCCACTTCTGCCTCCTACCCTTTCAATGGTGAACACACTTAGAACCACTAGTGCACGTTTTCCCACTTTAGGAGGTCCTTTTGCACTTGTTTGTATATATAGTATTGTGTTATCCATTAGGGTTACACCTATATATACAAATTAGTGCAAAAGGACCTCCTAAAGTGGGAAAACGTGCACTGGTGGTTCTAAGCGTGTTCACGCACATAATTACCAAAATATATGAACAAAATCACCCTTTGCAGTAGTGCACTCAATAGGGATTGAGCACTCATGTACAAGGAAGTGTCAAAATATGTGAGAAGATGTCAATCACAAAAGGAAGTAAGACCAAAGCTTTGAACAAGAAAAGTTTCAAACTTCTCCCTAGGTAAAGCCTTTGTGAAAACGTGTGAAATGTTTTCATGTGTGCGAACATAATCCAATCTGATCTCTCAAGTAGAAAACCTCTATTGTACATAATGATAGTGAAGATAAATGTGCTTTATGCGAGCATCAAATAAAAGCTTCCTTGCAACTACTAATTCTTGGCAACGCTTTACACATAGGCAATGCATAAAGATGCTCATATGAGAGACAAGAAACTGAATATCAAACCAAGTCATGCAAAAGTAAATCAAGCATCCAAGGGCCTACTGATAGGGGAAAATATCAAATCCATGTTAATCATCATGAACACAAATTGAATGTCCACATAATGATGCAAATGCCCCAAATCTTAAATTGAATTGCATAAATTGAATGTCCACATAATGATGCAAATGCCCCAAATCTTAGATCTCAACAGAGCCATGCAAATCAGCCTTAAATTCACAACTATGCTTCTCATTAGGATTGTTAGAAATATATAACATATATAATGATTGTTGGAAATATATAACATATATTACGATGGTTAGCATGTGGCCAACATGTATAACAATTGTTTAGAAATACATCATCTACATGTATCTTTTCATACCAAGCATGTGGTGCTTTCTTGAAAGCTTATAATGCCGTTTTGAGCTTTCACACTTTGTTTCCATGACATTTCTATACAAAACCATCGGGCTGAAATACATACACTTACTCCTCTACCTCACAATTCACAAATGCGCTTTTAATGTTCAAGTGATGAATATTTCAAAGGTTATAAGCTACAAGTGCACAAATGCTACGACCAATGGTCATTCAGCCTATGGGAGAAATGGTGTCATCAAAATCATTCACTCTCTCTTGAGCATAACCTTTGACAATAGGCCTAGCCTTATATAATTCAACTTTTCCATCAGCCTTCAATTTGAATGTGTATACCCGTTTATGGCAAATGGATTTTTTTTGTGTAGAGGCAAATCACATAAAGAACAAGTACCATTCCTCATAATAATATCGTATTGTAATTGCATAACAACCATTCAATTTTATGAGTATCATAGGCTAGAGGAAACCATTGCATAGGAATTTGATGCAAAGCAAGATTATGAGAGCCTAAATGGGTAAAATATCACAAAGATGCATATTAATTTCTATCTCTCAAAGTTTGCACTAGCCATTAAGGCATTCTTTTCACCCCTTCTATGTCATCCCTCTCATAAACAAATGCATCATGTAAATCTACATAAAAAATAGAATGATTTGCATCATCCTAAGAACTTTTAAAGGCTACAAAAAATTCCTCATTTGGACTAGTATTTGATTGTCCAATGGTAATAAGAGATAAAAAGGTTATCATACATATCTTTAGAGCTAATTGATGTCTCCATGGTATATGAAAGTATTCACTGAATTGCATCTTCCAAAAAAAGAACATGAAGGATAAACGAAATGAATTTAATCTATGGATGATATGGATGAAAATTTTTTTTCCCAAAATGATACCAAACAATAGTGTTTTTCACTACTTTGTCATTCAATTTCCTACATTGTTGTTCTGGCACTAATGCCTATTCCCCGAACCAAAGAGATGTAGATGAGCAACAGATTGCTTGGGACAATGTGCTGGAAATAATGTCCAAATTTTCCAACATTCTAAATGTGCAATAAGTTTATTTGTAGTCTTTGCAGTATCTCCACAACAAAATTTCATGGGCATAATGTTCTAGAAAAAAATACTCAAGATCAAGGGATATGAGTTCAATTCCCTTTGAGGGAAGTTTGGGAAGAACATTGTTTTGTGCAGTATTTTTTGAAACCCATATTGAGGGTGCAAAATTAACAAACATATAGCTTTTGGAGGTCATGTTGCTTTTGTTTTTTTCTTATGCTTTAAGCTCATCATCGGGGCATAATATATAAAAGTATATAGTGAGACCCATGGGCTCACATTACTTATGAACGCAAGCTACACATAAGCTAAGGAGGAGATCGTTAAGGTGCTCTACTTGGAGGAAGAGTTGTACACTCTAGGGGGAGGTGGGATTCACACGTGGTGGATACTTGGAGGAGTTAGGTTCAACCAACCATCAACATATCTTCATGATATAGTGTGATTAACAAGTCTATTTCACAGTCCACTTATTCATTCACTAGTTTTTTATTAGGGTTTCTAAAACCTAAATTTAGAATCAAGGTTTTCTATAAAATAGATTTAAAGTGTTCATATTCTCCATAATCTCTCTCTCTAACACACACACACACACACTTCATACCTCTTAGGAACTTTACACATAGTTTCTTGTACCTAGTTCCCTATTTTTGCCGAGATTCAGATTTTGTCACTTTGTATCACACATTGTAATTTGAGATTTGAATATAAGATACTATAGGTAAGCACTCTAGCTTTTTCTTACACTTGAGAAAGTATTTTCTACTCTCTCCCTCTCTCTATCTCACTCATATCTTTTTGAGTATTAAGGTGTGTATGCCATTGGAAGATCTTGTAAACTTATGTTTTTATTGCTATTGAGGCCCACCTACTTACAACATTTGGTATCAGAGAATAATTAACATACACACTTAACAAGATGAGTGATTATAGACTTGATAATGAAGAAAAGCCTATAATCTCTCATCCATGCAGAAGAGAAGTTAGAGAAGAGGATACTTCATCTTCTAGAAGAACCATTGTTCCTATTTCCACTCAACAGGAGGTTATTGAAGAAGATGGTACTAATTCATCATCAGGAGTCACTGCGATTACTATCAGGCTACTTCTTTTAGAAGAGCAATCGAGATGGGATTCAAGGGATGACCAAGTAGTCTCATATATTTCTTTGGGAGTCAAGAGGCATATTATACACCAAATCAGTTCATGCACAAACTCTTGTGAAGATTGGTTGCAATTAGAGAATCTTGATTAGAGTAGGAAAATCTCTGTAAGAGTAGAAACTATGCTACCAAAGCTCATCGAAGGAGATAGTGAGTCAATAAAAGCATGAAAATTTGTGAGTCTATTCTATCACATATTTTGAAGCTCAAAGATTTATGAGATTAGTTACTCAATGTCAGAGTAAATCTTTTAGATGAAGAGATCTACAATACCTAAGGAGAACATAAATTTATGGCATGCTGGATTTGGTCATATTAGCTACACAGCTCTCAAGCATACCAAAGATCAAGGTATGGTGGAGGTTTTGCCTACTTTTGCTTTAGCATATGATTTAGAGTCATATGAAGGATGTCATGAAGGAAAGCTTCAAAAACTCTCTCTCAAGAACCATGGATACATGACAACCACAATGAATTGTTTGATAAGAATAGGCTATATTCAAGGTTTCAAATAGTTTGTTACTTTTATTCATGATTTCTAAAGATATTCATGGATTTATGGTCAAGCTAAATGATATTGGGGCAATATCAATCCTTTTTGAGTTAGGAGTTGCTATGATGAAGGTAAATGCATATCAAAGACCCTCGTTTTTTACTATTATGGAATGCATGGCCTTGAAATCAGGGTTGCTAGAATCTTCAACACATATGGGCCTCGTATGAACATAGATGATGGCTAAATTTTAAGTAATTTCAATGCATAAGCATTTATAGGGGAAGAAATGACGGTTCAGATGCCAACAACAACTATGAGATTACCTACCAAAATCGACAATGCGATTTACTTCTTATGAAGCTTTCTTCTCTCACTACTACTTTGCTTGCCTAAAAATAGCATTTCCAATAGATGAAAATAGATTCACTTGATTTCTCTCTCCTTCCTCTAACGCATCAAAAAAATCCATTTGCCCTCCATTCCAACTCTACGATCCAATCTTCAACACTACTCTGATAAGTCTATCCATATGCTTTCATCCTCATCACATCCATGCTAAAACAACGATGAACATACAAAATGGTTGCAAATAACACACATAGGTGCACTAAAACAACATCACTCCAACATTGGCCCTTACATAATTTGCAAATATTAGGTGTATATTGGCCAACAAGCGAAGCAGATGTCCATAGGATGTGCAAAAAATTTCCAATCTATGCGATTAGACCACCAATGGAACATACTACTCTATATCAAGTGCCCTTGGTGCTAGACTAGAGAAAACTTTGTTACACTTTTTGAGGATGAGAACATTCCCTCAAGAGATGAAATTGGCTAGATGAAAGAGTTTAGAAGAGGAACCACTAGATTATTCACTCATTGAAGATAATTTATACAAGTTTGGAAGAGACGGATACCTCAGACTATGTGTTCATGAAAGGGAATATCTCAAGATCTTAGACATTGCTCACCTAGGATTCAATTGCCTACTTGCATAAGCAATGGGGAGATCCATATTACATTCGCTAGTTGATTGAGCTAGTACACACCCAATAGCATAAATGGATGCATCCACATGAACATGGAATGGCTTGTTCTAATCTAGTGTAGTCAAGATTGGTGTTGAACACAATCGACACTTAAGCTCATTAAAGGAGTTTTCACATTCATCTATCCTCTCGAAGTTAGTCAAAAGAGAGTATGGAGACTTTGCAATGATTGCATACATATGAATGAAACCTTGATAATAGCCACAATGCCCCATACAAGCTTGTAAATCCTTGACATTCTTAGGCTTAGGGAGCTATGCAATAGCTCTAGCTTTGTCCTTGTCCTTGGATATCCCATTCTTTAACACCATGTGTCCTATAATCTTGCCTTGCCTCACCATAAAACACACTTTTTGGGTTTAAGCAAAGCTAATATTCTCTACATTTGTCAAAGATTTGTCAAAGCTCAGGTATATTTGTTTGTCTAATCTTGGAATGAGCACATAGATCATCAACATAGATTTTCAAGGTTTAACGCAAGAATTCTTTAAGCACATGACACATCAACCTTTGGAAGGTAGCTGGCACATTAATGAGCCCACATCAAATTACACAAAATGTGAATATGCCCCACTCTATCGCAAAAGGAATCTTATGGTAGTCTTTGGGGGAAATGGCCACTTCTGCCTCCTACCCTTTCTAGTAGATGTTCAATGATAGGACGATGATAACTATCCCTAATAGTGGTTGCATTAACTTTCTTCAAGTTAATGCACACAAGTAACTTTTGATTTTGTTTGGGAGCCACTACAATGGGGAACACCCATTCAATGTTCTCAATTTCATAGTTAAATCGAGCTTCTACCAACCGATCTATCTCTTCCTTGATCTTGGTAGCATAATTATCATTATATGTGTATGCCTTCTGCTTAGAGGGTTTGGCTTTTGAGGTCATGAGAATGGTATGCGACAATATATCAATGTATACTCCTTTTAGGTCCCTATAACTCCATGCAAACACATCCCTATATTCTCTTAGTAAGGTTATCATCTCTTGTTTCTCATCCTCTATCAAATCATTTCCTACACGTTGTTGTATGGTCATGATAGTTTTCTTGCTTATCTCTTTGTTATCTTAGGCCACTCCTATAAGTGCTTCTCATTTAGGAAATCTAATCATGAATTTCCTATCCTCCACTTCATACTTCTTAAAATATTCATGAACCTCAAAAAAAGATTCTTCCTCTTCTAGTGGGATTTCTCTCATCTTTCTTTTCTTGCCTTCACTCTTGGTGGTTAACGTGAATTGAACCTCATATCATTCGTAAGCTCTTCTCATCCTTGAGGGTGAGCTTCTACTATGCAAAGGTATTCTTCGTCTGAACCACAAAAAGGATCCAAAATAATTTATGCTAAGTTCGAGTCACTTGCCTATTTAGGTTCTTATGCACTAGGCTTGCACTCTTTAACAACCCAATCACACATCGTTGGTTCTAAAGTGAAGATTGAAATGGCATAGCCATCTTCATCATAGTGTATTGTCCATTTTTCTTCATTGATAGCTACATGCATTGTGGCGAAGATTTCTACCCAATCATGAGGTTCAAATTCTTTGTTTGGAAATGCTATAGATGCATAGGTTGGGTCTTGACTTGATCTATGGATTTTCTTCGCACCTGATTCTCTAGATTTTTCTATTCTCTCTTCATCTACTACCATTTTGCACATCCATAAGTGAGTTGTTTCATGCATCGAATAGGATCGTGATCCTATGAAATGCACTGACTCCGTGTCATTTGTGGCTCTATGGATGGGATTCCACCATATAGGGGCATGTCTCTATGAGAGTAGTCCTTGACATTGAATTCGGTTGTAATACCTAAGTGTTGCAAATACAAGAAATTGGTTTCTTAATGATGTACTACTTGCAATTGTCTCATGAATCGTCTTCCCAAAATCATTTCATAAGCCTCGTTTTTTCTAATGTCACATAAGGCAAAAGTATGCTCAAACTCTACACCATAAATAATGAGAGTTATCCCTTCTAGTAGACCCATGGGTCTCTCTATGTGACCATCGGCCGTATATAATTTGATTCTCATTGGCCTGAGTATTGGCTTGCCCCAATGCTTCCATAAGGAAGTGGTAGCAATTTCAACTCTTGTGCTTGAGTCCAAGATAACCTTGGTTGTGTAACCTTGATGAGTGATAGGCAGATAGATGTTTTCTTCTTCCCCTTTGCTCATGTCTCCTATCTAATCCAAGGGTATTTCTGGCAGTGTTCTATGTGATCCTACCTGAGAATGGGTTTTTTCTACTTCAAAAATTTGGTTAGCTATGTGTTTCCACAATTCTAGCTTAACATTTAGCTCTTGTAAAGTGAGATTGCACTCCACTTTAGTATTCTTCACTACCTCGGTATTTCTAGGTAGGATTGCATCTTCGTATCTTACCATGACTATGGGTGCTCTCATACAAGGAGGCTTTGCTTCCCATGGACCTCTCAAATGAGGCAATTCTTGTATGGAGTTAGACTTGAATAACAATTCACTAGACAAGTTATCCTCTTCTTCTCCATAAAGAGAAGGAGTATCTTGTGGGAATTGGTAATGTAGATCATCCACAATTTCAATGGGAGGAGGATTTTCACTTTCTTTTGCCCATTTCACTTTTTGTATTTCTCTTAGAAATTCTTGTGAGTAATAATTTTACAAATGTAGAGGTTCCTGACTTGGTGGAGTTGGGAACATAAGCATCTTTGGGAGGAAGGCTTATCCTTTCACTTTTGATGTGACTCACTTGTGATCTAGCTTGTTTTCCTAACTCGGCTATAATCTTTTTCAATCTTTCTAATAATCCATTGAAGTGTAACTATATTTTGGCTAAGTTGGTATAACTGAATAGATAGTTGCCCTCAAACATGGTTTGAGCCAATTTTACCATTTTTGCACAAATCTTTCTTTAAGTTTCTAGGTCAGCCATGGGATAATACTTTTCATGTTTTATCACATTTCACCCTTTTACCTGATATGCTTTAAGCAGCATACCTAAGTCCTCGAGAGTGAGATCTGCTAAGATTGATCCCACTCTAGGTGGTGGTGGGGTTACTCTAGGTGGATAAGATGGTGATGGGGATGGTGGTAGTGGTGATGTGTGAGAGTGCACCAGAGATGTGAGTTCAATTATCTTGGATTCTCTTTCTCTTAAGTTTTCATCAAGCTCACTCATTTTCTTCAACCATTGTCTTTTCATTCTCTCTCGACTATCTTTCCAAGCTCTTGTCCTTTCCTTAGTTATACTCTAAGTCTCACTACCCTTCAAACTCCTCTCTTGACCTAGGACTTTTCCTTGCGATAATGCCTAAGCTCTAGTGACTACTTGCACTAGGGTAGTGGAAGTAACCCTTCCATTAGAATCTACTACCAACCCAATAAAAGTTAATGGAAGTGATCTTGGACATATTGTTTGGGTTGTTAGGACAATCCCTAAGAGGTGCTCCTTCCCACAATCCTGACAAAAGCCTTTATTTGTCATGGATTGGGGTTGCATAAATGTAGGTATCAGGAAATCATAAATGAAGTGATCTCCCTAGCATTTGTAGCATGGTTCTCTAGGTGTTGGGGGTCTTATCTATCTAGCTTGGGGCCTAGAGTTAGAATTTGGATACATTACATTAGCATATTCTTGCTCCCAACTAGGTTCACTATGTCATGGATAAGGAAACCATTCTAGACCTCAGATTCCATGTGACTTCTATATCTCATGATTGGCTTAGAAGTTGGGGACACCAATGCTTCCATTGCGTGTGGAACGTGCGAAAACCTTAAGATCGATTGTTTTCTTGCTTGATTTTGATATCTAGAGACCATGCTTCGAATTGTATCATTAACATCTACTTTTGTCCCCTTGTAATCTCGTAGTACAAGATCTTGTCGAGTTCTTTCTTGTGTCTAGTTCATTTCCTTAAAGGGAGTTCTTGTAACACAGAGATCTTGTTTCATACTTACAATCCCAATTTGTGGGATCTCCTATATCATCTCTAGTCGAGTTATTCATACCTATCAGTCCCGAATCGTGGGACATATTGTATCAGTCACATATTCTTGTATCGTTTTCCCTTCGTGGGTGTTCTTGTAATCAAAAGTGTAGTTCCGAAATCTTGTCTACTGTAGTCAGAGAGCACAATCTAGTGCTCCCCTGACATTTTGGCAAGACTAGCTTCTATCCAAGACTAGTCATCATGGAGAATGCTTATGAACAAATTGTAGCATCACTTCAGAGTCTCCAACAACAAGTCTAAGACCTAGCTCATCGATAGGCAGAAGTCGAGATGGGACATCCAGTGCATGTAGGTGCACTCCTGTAAGAATTACAAGAATGAATCGGGAGTGTTTAGAAAAATCAAGGGAGTATGCAAGTAAATCAATGACCTAGTACATCCTTCATGAGGGAACCCAAGATCTGCACTGGAAAAAAGTTCGATGGTGATCGCACAAAGTTGCGAGGATTCTTGCAACAAGTCAAATTGTACATCCATATGCAGCTTGATAGATACCCTGATGATGCATCCAAGGTCGGTTTTATTGGAACCTTGCTCTATGGTTAAGTGTTATCATGTTTCACCCCAATCTTGGAGAAGGATATGGCCGTACTTCATGACTATGAGGGGTTTCTTGGAGAGCTCATCGCCACATTTGGAGATGCAGACATGAGTCAAGTGGTAGAAATGAAACTTCGGAAGCTACATCAAGGTAACCATGTTGCCTCTACCTATGCATCAGAATTTAGGCAGTTGATATGTGACCTCACTTGGCACAAAGATTATTTCATAAGCCAATTTAGATGGGGCTTAAGAGATAATGTGAAGGACCTTCTACTCACGATGCTAGAGGTTAAGACATTGAATGAATACATCAACCAAGTTGTTCAATGTGATAACCACCTTTTTGAATGGAAACAAGAAAAACAAGTAGAAGGAAGACCTCGCCAATGGAAACCCTTCGAGCCCACTCCTAGAGATGATTCTATGCAAATAGATGTCACTAGGTTCCAGCCTCTAACACCACAAGAAAAACAAAGAAGGAGGGATAACAAGTTATGCTTGTATTGTGGAAACCCTGGCCATATTGCAGTTAATTATCCCAACAAGAGAACGAACTCCAAATTTGTAGCCACCCTTGTAGAGCAGGGAAACGAGGAAGTCTAGTTGTAAAAGATACCATATAGCTGGACCATTATATAAGAAAGAGTCTCATAATTCTAGCCACACCCGTGAAAACATGTCTTGCCCTTGTCAAGCTAATCATGTCTAAGAAGGCCCTTTCCCTTATAGCTCTGATAGATTTAGGAGCCTCCTCATGTTTCATTGATGAAGGACCTATTAAGAAACATGGAATTCGAGTATTTAGGAACAACAAACCAGTAGTAGCTAAAGTGGTAGATGGACGGCCTCTAGCATCACGGAATATAACCATAAAAACCATACCACTAAGAGTACACCTTGGTGACCATGATTCACATATATGTTTCAATGTAATATTGAGCCCAATAAACATGGTTATCATTGGAATGCCATGGTTAAAGAAACATAATCGAGAAATTAATTGGGAGAATAATAGAATCACCCGTCGAGATATCCAAAAGAACTCAACATATGGTGGAGCCTAAGCCTTCATACATGCAGTAAGGAAGGAACCAATGTATATGATCTATGCCATAGCAACTCAAGAGCCCAAAAAAGATGAATCAATGAAGCTACCTGACCAATACCAAGGGTTTGAAGATGTATTTGAAAAAAAGAATGCAAATATGCTCCTAGAGCATAGACCTTATGATTGTGCCATAAAACTTCAAGAGGGAGCACAAGCACCCTTCAGGCCAATCTATAGACTATCCCTAGAGGAACTTACAAAATTAACTAAGAATATTGATGAGAATCTAGCCAAGGGGTTTATCAAAAACTCGAAGTCTCCAAGAGGAGCCCCTATCCTATTTGTAAAGAAGAAGGATGGAACTCTTCGAATGTGCTTGGACTATCGTCATTTGAATAAACTCACAATAAAGAGCAGATATCCTCCACCACTTATATCAAAGCTCTTGGAACACCTCTGAAAAGGAAAGTTCTTCACTAAGATTGACCTTGGAGGAGCATACAATCTTATCAGGATCAGAAGGAGATGAATGGAAGATAGCATTCCGAACAAGGTATGGACACTTTGAATATGTAGTTATGCCATTTGGTCTAAAAAATGATTTAGTAGTCTTTCAACATATGATGAATAATATCTTTTAAGAGTATTTAGATGATTTTGTGGTAATATATCTTGATGATATCTTGATGTTCTCCAAAAATCTAGAAGATCATGAATGTCATGTAAAGATAGTCCTAGAGAAACTAAGAGAAAAAGGGTTATATGCAAAATTGGAGAAGTGCTATTTCCATGAGACAGAAGTGGAGTTTTTAGGGTACATTGTATTAGAGAAAGGAATTTGTATGGACCCTAAGAAGATCAAGAAAATCCTTGATTGGCAACCACCTTCATGTGTTCGAGATGTACAACGTTTTCTAGGATTTGCCAATTTTTATAGGATATTTATTAGAGATTACTCCAAGATCGTGACACTTCTTATCAAGCATAGAGGAAACTTAAATTTTCATGGACCGAAGAAGTAGAAAAAGCCTTTTAGACCTAACAGATGCATCACATTTTCCCTAGGGGCCATTCTATCCCAATATGGAGATGATGGACACCTACATCTAGTTGCATATCATTCAAGGAAATTTTCCCCTCCAGAAATTAATTATGAAATCCATGATAAAGAGCTTCTTGCCATAGTAGACGTGTTTGATACCTGGCATCACCATCTAGAAGGAGCAGCTCACAAAGTTACCGATAAAACATCATGGATACATGGAAAACTAGATGTATTCTCATGGTACATGGTAGCTAAGCTTGAAGGTGACTGGATTAATCTTGGCCAAGATGGTGAATGGACCAAATCTTTGATGACATAACTTTGCACAAGGCCTTGAAGTTTGCAAATCGCTTCTGTGTAACGATACTTTATCCTCAATTTCATATGATTTGATATGTCCATCAAGTATTGGGCCTTGTCTGTGGCAGTTAGGTTCTTGACATGATTTGAGAGTTGTATATCCATCCTTGGATGTTGTCCATAATTTGCAAAGAAGGGATTCTGCTTAGTAGATGCATGAACACTATTGTTATAAGCAAACTCTACAAAGGATAAAAGATCAGACCAATCATTTTCATGATAGTTGTTGGTGCAATAGAGATATTTCTCCAAGACTTGATTAGCCCGTTCTGTTTCTCCACCACTCTATAGATGATTTACTGTAGATAGTTTAAATTGAACACCAAGGAGCGTGCAAAGACTGTTCCAAAAGTTGGATATGAACTGTGGACCTCGATCACCTCTGATTGCCTTGGTAGTTGGAATGAAGTGTGCCATCTTTGTAAATATATCCACAATAACAAGACTGGCATCATACTTATTCGACTTTGGTAGATATGTGACGAATCCATAGACAATGAAGCCCATGGCCTTTCTGGAATACGTAGAAGTTGCAAAAGGCCATGAGGTTTATGTCGAGGCCACCGAAAGTCCCTTGATATGAGTTCTATTGTTTTATTCACTCCAAAATATCCTGCTACAAGGTTGTCATGGCATTGTTGAAAGACTTGGATCCTGAGCTTTCCTAGAGGGACAGAAAATAGCTTCTTAAAGATTAGTAACCCATCCTTTTCCTACAATTCATTTACTTTTTGGAATTTTCCTTCTTGATCTTTCTGCTTAATATTACAAAACAATTCATACTGTGCAAGATTTTTACGGATCAAATGATTCAAGGCAGAATCTTCATGATGGCTTGAATAGATAGCTACTATTTGGAGATGCTCAGGCTTGAGTAATAGACTCTCTCGTTCATCAAAGGCCTCTTCACCTTCTATGGTGCAAGGTAAGATCTTCTTGACAGGGCATCTAGCTGACATTGTTGACGTCCTAGAGGATATGTGATGACAAAGTCAAATCTAGATAGAAAGTTACTCCATCGAGATTGTCTTCTTTTAAGGATACAAGTGGTCATAAAATACTCTAAGCTCTTGTAATCAGAGTTCACCCTTGAGGGGGGAGAGAACTAGTCCTTCACCACCTATCGAATTGATGATCATGAAGAATTTTAAGTCGAGCATGTCCTAGATTCAAGAATATCCCAAGGAAGATTGGAGTACCTTATTCATTGGAAAGGGTATGACATCACTAATCGTACTTGGGAACCTATAGAAAACCTTCAGAGAGCACCAATCAAGGTTCAAGAATTCCATAAGAAAAATCCGATGAAGCTGAGACCAAAGATCATGACCGCTCCTCGTGGAACTCGTCGCTTGAGGGGGAGGTGATGTCATGGATAAGGAAACCATTCAAGATCTCACATTCCATGTGACTTCTATATCTCATGATTGGTTCAGAATTTGGGGAAACCAATGCTTCCATTGCATCAGAAACGTGCAAAAACCCTAAGATCAATTGTTTTCTTGCTTGATTCGGACATCTAGAGACCATGCTTTGAATTGACGATATCATCAATGACATCATCAAGTCATAACCGCCTTTCAAAAACCTATATAAGGTGGGGTTGGGCACATTCATAATCAGTCTTTCCAATACTAGTCTTGGGAGCTCAAGGAGTCATGACTAGCAAGTAAGTACTCTCCAAGTTCTAGTTCTTGTTCTTGGCTTGTTCCTTGTTCCAGTCCTGTCTAGTCTTGTATCTTGGACATCTAGTCTTTTCCTCTGGTAATCTCGTAGTACAAGATCTTGTCGAGTTCTTTCTTGTATCTAGTTCATCTCCCAAAAGGGAGTTCTTGTAATCCAGAGATCTTCTTTCATACTTTCAATCCCAGGTTGTGGGATCTCCTGTATCATCTATAGTCGAGCTATTCATACCTAAGAGTCTAGGGTTGTGGGACATCTTGTATCAGTCACATATTCTTGTATCATTTTCCCTTCATGGGTGTTGTTGTAATCAAAAGTGTAGTTCCAAAATCTTGTCTACTGTAGTTAGAGAGCACAATCTAGTGCTCTCCTAACACACTAGGATTTTTGTAAGGGTAAATCTCATTATGTTCAGGTGACTCCATATAGTAGGCTAATGGGCTATCCGTTTGAGCCAAGTCTAAACTGTGATTATTCAGGTCACTTTCCAAAATCAATGGTGATGCTAGCACTAAAGCCTTATTAAAAGTTTCTTTAGCAGTAGCATACTTCACTAGGATCACATTGGCTAGAGGTGGAGGTTTTTGAACTAACACTGGTTGAGGTCTTTGTTGAGCTTGATAAGGTGGTTGCTAGGGTTGCTCGGGCCTAACATACTTCTGTGGTGGGTAGTAGTTCTCATATCTCCCTTGTTGTGGATATGGTTGTTGATAATTTTGACTAACCACTTATTATATTGGAAATCTTGTCCAATATGGTTAGTATACATATAGAGAGCCTCAAAGACCATGAGTGTGAAAACATTTATTAATTCAGATTGATGCTTTCACCAAAGATTCAAACTCATAACGATAAAGCATATTCATATATCTCATTATGGTTTCATCAACTTATTATAGTTCTAACCCTTGCAGTCAGATTATGCCGTGAAAGGTATTTAATTTCATGTGTATCAAACTGAGATCTTGTATTTGTAGGTACTCATGAATAGAAGCAATTCTAGGCTCACAAGCAAAATCTTTCTCTTTTTTTAGAACAAATGAAAGAGAGAGAAAAGAGGAAAAAAAGTCATGATGATCCATAAATATAAATATACATGTATATATTCCCAATGTTCAAGTTCCTTGTTCTAGGATCAATGCTTAGAGCCTTTCTTTTTTGCTTTCTTGCTATTCATTCACAATCTGTAGATTTGCAAACATTTGACGTTTATGTGACGAATACTTTTCAAACTTTAGTTGAACTATATCATCTACTTGTTTCTTCAACACTCTATTGTCTCTCCAACTTTACACAATTATGTTCTTGATATGCAAGATAGATAAGTTCCTCCCTCTCTGCAGCTATAGCTCAATGCCGAACCTCCTTATTCCTTTATGTTTGTAGTTAGTTGTCTTTCACAACTAATTTCCTTCAGCTTTAGAAAAACAACTTTGTAGTCCATATGGACAAAACCCCATATATATTAAGATGCTAGTTCTATTTCGTGAGATAAGCTATGCAAGGTCTCATTTGGTGGCCAAATTCAAATTGAAGAATTAAGTGAATCATACTCATGAGGTTGCCTTATTGTAACTAACATCCAACAATGATTATGCCTAAAGAACAAACATTCAATTGAAGGAAATAAAATACAAACTTTGAGCTACACGGCTTGACAAAATGGAAATGAAATAAAAACTTTGAGCTACAGGGCTTGGCAAAATCTTATGGCATAAAATGTTGGGAACACATCATGATAGATGCTAGATTTTTATAGATTACAATCATCGCCACTTAAAGTCTATGAATCTAGGGGAAAAAAGAGAATATATATATATATATATATATATATATATATATATATATATATATATATATATATATATATATATATATATATATATATATATATATATATATATATATATATATATATATAGATGTGTGTGTGTGTATGTATGTATGTATGTATATATATATATATATATATATATATATATATATATATATATATATATATATATATATATATATATGTGTGTGTGTGTGTGTGTATATATATATGTATATATATGTGTATATATATATATATATATATATATATATATATATATATATATATATATATATATATATATATATATATATATATATATATATATATATATATATATATAGTGTATAAGAACTGTGAGCAACTTAAAAGACAAAAGAAGGCATGCACAAGCAATGAACGAATTGGAAATGAAGTTAACATGCTTTAGTCTAGGGCTCCATTTTTGCTTGTCATCTTTGCATTCTACTATGAGCAATAAATGCATCCCAACAATACTCAAGCATGATGACTTCATCTGCACTCTATTTACTTTGTCAAACTCCCTAACAATCTCTCAAACTTCATTTCCTGATTTGTTAAAAAAAACACAAAATCATGTTGAGAAAGCATGTCGCTTTTATCCTATTCTTAGCTAGCGAGGTAGATGCATAAAAAAATTCTATCAAAATGCAAAACATTTGAGACTTTGTTGTTGGTACATTTGGCAAGCCTTGATGCTTGACCAAATGAGAAAGGCTTACTTCACATCTTGAGTATGACTATTCATAAGTCACACATGAACACGTCTTGTAAAACCTCATGAGTTTAACTCAAGATAAATGTAAATGGAAAAGTTTGAGAGAATCTTGTAGCATTACGAGTTGTAAGTCCCACCAACTATGGTTGGAATCAAATCAATTAGAATCCTTTAAGGAAGAATCACGTTTAGGTGGCACATTCAAATTTCAAGTTAGGAACACATCTATAAAATCCTTGACTTTTAGTCATGGGTAGTAGAGCTAGAAGAAGGACACATTGAGCTTCAAGCTTGTGTGTACACTAAGCCCACACATGTATGAGTAAGCCTACATCATCTCCTTTGTATCATACATTCATAATATTACACATTTGGTTCAGTCTATGCAAGCTATCTCATGTCTACTCTTGTCTACTACTAAGCACTCATGTGAGTGAATTTGTTTTGAGGTGTTCTCTGCACATACTTATCCAATCAATGTGATTCAACTTGGTATATGCAGCTTAGACCTTCTAATTCGAGGATATCAAGTGTCATTTCATTTTCATCAGCACTTTGCTAGATAAATTCTCTTCAAGTTACGTATGTTTGCTCATTGTCATCCTCCTAAAAAGTCACGACTACACCCCCTAACTTCTTAATGTGTTTTCTCAGGATACACTCATGCTAAATTAGTGAAATAACTTCATATATCAAGATTAGGACTCCAATTAGCTATGTCTACAAGATCTTGGGTCAACTATAATTAGTGAGTGAGCACTGAGTGAAATATTGAGCAGGTGCAAGTCCACAAATAGCAAGTTTCTGAAAGTCTTCAATCTTGGAAGTAGTCAATTTTGACATAACTATTTGAAGGTGATGCTCCAAGTTATATTATGTCTCTAAATACATATTTGGGAAGCTAAAGGTGTCTTATGAGGTACTCTAAAACTACATTGGCAGATGTAGAGCAAGATTTGTGTAGCACCATCTCATTTCTGGAGTGTATCCAACCATCTCCTGAGAGTGGTATCAACTTTATCATCAACTCAACAAGGGAGATGGATTCCCATCATCAATTGACAAATTGGATCAGGGAAATTATTTTGCTTGTTGTATTAGAATGGAAGCATATCTAGAAGGTATAAATCTCTATGGTTACATATTTGGAGATGAGTCAATGCCACTACTCATTGGCCAAGTCATATCTTCTCAACTCAGTTTTTGATTTCTTGCTTCCACACATTAAAAACTGTAAGACATCACAAGAAAGCTACAATGCACTTGAAGCATTCTTCTCTTCAAGCACTAGAGCAAGGATCGAACTCACAATACTGAAAAAATTTCCCAAACAGACTCATTATGTCACTAAAATGAAGGACCTAGCTGATCAACTTGGAAGCATTGGAGAAATCATTGATGAGGAGCAAATTGTGAGACGAGTGATCAATGGAATCAAGGCAGATGATAAATGGGAAGCATTCACCACTGCAATGGATCTATACATGGACATGCAGGTACCTGACTTCAATACTCTAATGGGACAACTATTCACTCATGAAGCCAAGCTTGTGAAGAACAATGAAAACTCAAAAGTAATCAATCATCTTCCTTATACACTGATAAGAACAAGAGTAAGGGTAGTTAAGGTAAAGACAAGAAATCTGATGATGAAGCTAGTACCTCCTAAGCTAAGTTTGTAGGAAGAGGTAGAGGTACAAGAGGAAGAGGTAGAGGAGGTAGACAAGGCAGGGGGAGATTCCAAAGCACCTCTTCATATGCCATATGTGGATTGATTAACCACACAACTTATAATTGTTTTAGGAATCGTAGAAATTATAGAGGAAAAGGCTTCAATAGAGGAAGCTATGGAAGATGAAGAGCAAACTATTCAACAACTACAAAAACTACAATAACGAAGGAGGTTATAGAGGAAGAAGAGAATACAACAATTACACTAAAGAGTAGGCACGAGAAGACTCACTTTTGTTGATGAACATGACCATGAGGCAAGGTAAAGCAGATGATCATGTGTTCTATATAGGTTTTGGTTGTTCAAATCATGAAGAGGAAATGTGGAATCGCTATCTAACTTGGAGGATCCAAGGAACAAGCATGCGGTACAAACAGGAGATGACACAAGGCACTCAGTTGAAAAAATTGGAAATGTGAAGACCTCAGATGGAAATATGAACCTACTCAGTAAGGTATTATATGTACCTACCATAACAAAGAATTTGACATAGGAAGAATCTTTACATTTTAGCTACAAGATACTAGAAATATAGGAGTTCTCAATTATGGAGGAAAAACCTTATCAGAATTAGAAATGTGGCACAAGAGATTTGCTCACATAGGAGAAAAAGGTTTAAAGAAAATATGTAGGGATCAGAGTGTGCTTGGATTTCCAAACATATCCAAGAAACATATCATATATAAATGCAGTGCATGTAAATTTGGGAAGTCTCATAGACAACCATTTATGAAGAAAGGTTACAATCATGGTGATCTATTGGAGCTATTCCACAGAGATGTTTGGGGACCTAGCAAAGACCCTTCAATTTCAGCTCGAGGTACTATGTATCATTCATTGATGATTATAGTACATGGACTATACTTTATTTTATGAAGCACAAGGATGAAGTGTTCCATTTTTTCAAAAAATATCTTGCTCTTGTTGAAAACCAAAGAGGGAAAACATTGAAAAGGCTAAGGTCAGATGGAGGGAGAGAATACTTCTCCCATAATTTTGATGCATATCTCCAAGGTAGAGGTATCAATAGAGAAATTACTACCAAGTATGCTCCATAACAACATGGAGTAGCAAAAAGGAGGAATAGGACCATTGTAGAGGCAGAAAGGTCCATGATTAATGAGAAAAAATTTCCCAACTACCTATGCATAGAGGGTGTGTCTATAGCAACTTATCTCATCAACAGACTCCCATCTAAAGCATTGGATGGTATGACAACCTATGAAGCTTGGAATGGAAGAAGGACTAGCCTAGATCATTGCAGATTCTTTGGATGCATAGCTTTATGCACATGTTCCATCACGAATCAGAGGTAAAATGGATCCTAAGGCAGAGAAATGTGTCTTCATAGGATATGATCTTAATAGAAAAGGGTACAGGTTGTATAATCCAATTATTAAAGGATTTATTTTTAGTAGAGATGTTGTCTTTGATGAAAACAATTCGTGGTTTGAAGATGATTGTAGAAAGTCAAGCTACCTTATGACCTAGAGGAAGACTTTCCTAAAACTCAAAAGGCAAATGATCAACAACATGAAGATTCAAGTGACTCTGATGATGATGAGAAGACACCAAGAAGGAAATTCAAGGTATGGAGCAACAAATGTAAAGAGAATATGCAAGACTTGAGGGATATTGCATAATCCTCTCAACAAACAATAAGGAGATTAACTAGGGAAAAGAAAAAGCTAGAAAGGTATGGATATGACACCTCTGTAGTCACTAAAAAATCAATCTATACTACTCAGGATATCAACTCAGAGGAGCCATCAACCTTTGAAGAAGCAAACAAGAAATCAAAGTGGAAGGAAGCAATGGAGGAAGAGATACAAGCACTCCAAGAGAATCAGACTTGGAACCTAGTTCCCAATAACCAATCCATTAAGATCATTGGATCTAGATGGATTTATAAGGTAAAAAAGAATTGTGATGGATCAATAAATAGGTACAAAGCAAGACTTGTGGCTAAAGGGTTTTCTCAGACCCAAGGGATTGATTATGAAGAGACCTTCTCTCTTGTGGCAAAGATGCCAACAATGAGAGTTCTCATAAGTATAGCTCCTTCAAGGAATTGGAACTTATATCAATTGGATGTAACAAATGCATTCTTAAATGGTTGGATTTCAGAGGAGGTGTACATGGCACAACCTCTTGGATTTGCTGATATTTTACATCCTGAGTATGTGTGCAAAGTCACGAAAGCTCTCTATGGTCTGAAGGAAAGCTCCTAGAGCTTGGAACCACAGATTCGTTACATTCTTGTAGGGCAAAGGATTCAAGATGAGCAAGGTTGATTCTTCACTCTTCAATAAGAGGAACAACTTTGAAGTTATATATCTATGTGTGTATGTAGATGATATTATTATTATAGGTAATCATGTAGATGGAATCAATAAGATCAAAGCCCAAATGAAGGAAGAATTCAAGATAAGTGATCTTGGATTGCTCACTTATTTTCTTGGATTAGAAGTTTTCTATATAGATAAAGGTATCTTCCTTACCCAAAGGAAGTATGTTAAAGATATGATTGCAAAGCTCAAGATGCAAGATACTAAGGTTACAGGTACTCCTATGGAGGTCAGTCACAAGTTAAGTGCTCATGACGGGGAAACCTATTGAAGACATTACAAGCTATCAAAGTCAAGTTGGAAGTTTGAATTATGCAACCCTAACTAGGGTTGATATTTGCTATGGAGTAAGTGTGCTTAGCCAATTTATGCACACTTCTAGGAAACCTCACATGGATGCAACCAAAAGGATATTAAAGTATCTAAAGGGAACAATGAATGAAGGCCTATATTATCCTTACACATCTAATTTAAGTCTTATGCTATTCACTGATGTAGATTGGGCATGATCAAAAGATGATAGAAGAAGTACAGCTGGATATCTATCTTTTGCAGGTACAAAGCTCATTTCTTGGTCTTCCAAGAAACAACCTATAATAGCACTCTCTTCAAATGAAGCTGAGTACAAAGGATTGGTAAATGCAACTCAGGAGGTAATGTAGATCAATACCCTATATACAAATTTTGGGATAGACGTTGGCAATCCATATATATTTGGAGACAACATGAGTTCTTTGCATTTAGCTACTAATCCTATCTTTCATGGTAGGACTAAGCATAGAGAAGTCCATTATCACTTTGTTAGAGAAAAAATTGCAAGCAAAGAAATACAATTTTCCTATGTATCTACATAGATGCAATGTGCACACATGATGACCAAAGCACTTGATGGAAGAAAACTCAACAGGTTCAAATCAATGATTGGAATGCAGGAGATACCTATGGAATGAAGATTGGCGCATCTTAGGCTTGAGGGAGAGCTCTTGGTACATTTGGAAAGCCTTGATGCTTGACCAAATATCAAAGGCTTACTTCACATCTTGAGTATGACTATTCATAAGTCACACATGAACACCTCTTGTAAAATCTCATGAGTTTAACTCAAGATAAATGTAAAAGGAAAAGCTTGAGAGAATCACATAGCATTACGAGCTAACATCACAACAACTTAGTGGTTGGAATCAAATCAATTAAAATCATAAAGGGAAGGATCACGTTTAGGTGGCAGATTCAAAGTTCAATTTAGGAGCACATCTATAAAAGACCCTGACTTTTAGTTGCAGGTACTAGAGCTAGAAGAAGGACATATTGAGCTTCAACCTTGTGGGTACACTAAGCCCAGACATGTATGAGTAAGCCTACATCATCTCCTTTGTATCATACATTCATAATATTACACATTTGATTCAGTTTATGCAAGCTATTTCATGTCTACTGTTGCCTACTGCTAAGCACTCATTTTAGTGAATTTGCTTTGAGGAGTTCTCAATGCATACTCATCCAATAAATGTGATTCAACTTGGTATATGTCGCTGAGACCTTCTAGTTCTAGGTTATCAAGTTTCATTGCATTTGGCTCAACACGTTTTGAGATAACCTCTCAGCAAGTTACCTATGTTTGCTCACTATCATCCTCCTAAAAATTTGGGGTTACACCCCTAACTTCTTAATGTAATTTCTCAGCAAACAAATTAGTGAGTGAGAGGAACTCATTTCGTGAATCAAGTTATAGAATCTATATAGAACAATTCATGATAACTTAGAGGAAATCTGCAACCTATCATCCCCAAGCTAATGCTTTAGTTGAAAGCAAAAAGAAAATTGTGTACTATAGTATCTAAACTAGAGAATACAAAAAGAATAGACTTGGATATGCAACTCTATCATTTTGTTTGATCATATAGAGTGAGATATTAGGCATTAATAGGAACTACTCCATTTAATCTAGTCTTTGGATTAAATGCAATCTTGCCAACAAAATTTCTCACACCTACTTTAAGGAAAGTGAATCAATTGAATTGGACATGGCATGAATTATCTGATAGGATTCTAGATTTTTAATAACTAGTAGCATCTAGATTACAGGCTATCATGAGTATTTATGTAGATAAGAGAAGACACAAGGCATAATATGTTCTACATTTCAAGAAAAAGATTTTCAAGAAGGAGATTTAGTTGTAGCTTACACACTTAAATAACATAGTAAATAGCTAGGAAAGGGGACATGGACCATATATCCTTCATAGGATTAGTTCTCATTGTGTACTAGAATTGGCAAACATGGATGTAAAGGGCATGCCAAATTATGTAAGTGGATGCATAGTAGAAGTATGAAGAAGATTACAACAATCTCAAAGAAGATAGGAAAAAGAGAGAAGAATAAGACAAGAAGCTCCAAAGGATGAAAAGGAAAGAATTAAACTAATTAGAGAACTCAGAGATTTGATGATTTTTGAGATTAAGCAAGGTAAGTCTAGAAATCACTTGCTGTAGTTGAAATGCATTATCAAGGAACGAGAATTAGGGTTTTGTGGGACATAGGAGCCCAAGTAAACGTAATTGGTTGCACGTTGTTGAGTCAACTTGTGGAAAGAAAACATGGTAAAAATTACAATAGTTAAAGCTATTGATTTGAAAATAGGGGAAGAGATGACTTCAGGTGAGTGTGAGGAATTTCTTGATGAGTTAATGCCTTAAAACCTCATTTTAGGAAAGAGTGGATGATGCAAATTAACGTGGGTTTAAATTTTTAAAGAAAAAAATTAATAAAATGAAAATTCAGAGATAAACCTTTGATATTTTTTTTTTGTAAATAATGATATGAAAGAAGTATAATTCGATGTATATAAAATGGACATCAAGATATTCAAATTTCAAGCTCCAGAAAGGCCACAAACATCAAGAAGTATCAATATGGACAATAAAATACAAATGCATCATAGCAAAACTAATGATTACAAGACAATAAGAGAACAAATCCAAAAGAAACAAAAACATAGTAGTCTATTTGGATTCAATTGTTTCAATCATCAACTCCAAAGTACATAGGTACTTTCTTAGTGTCAATTGCAAGCTAAAAGAGTCTACTACATAATTCTGAAGTGTATTAGGGTACGTACAAAGCATTTTTTGGTAGTACCACCTCACTTCCTCGAGGTATCCATCCATCCCTTCCAACAGTGGTATCAGAGCAAGCTAAGGTAAAACAGGAGATGGTTTTACTTCTTTCATTGATAAATTGGACATGCAAAATTATCGAGCATGATCCTTGAGGATGAACGCCTATTTACAAGGAAGGAGTCTCTATGGATACATATAATGAGATGAGGAGATACCCATATTCAGAAGCAAAGATCAACCTACAAGAGAGGATCTAGAAAAACTCAACTCATGGTGTGCCAAAGATGCTTTAGCAAGGTCATATCTACTTATCTCTATTTGTGACTTCCTTCTTCCTCACATTAGGAATTGCAAAACTTCCCAAGAGACTTGGGATACACTATCTTCATATTATTCTTCCAATACAAAAGCTAGAAAAAATCAATTGTGGATGGAATTCACTACTCAAAGGAAGCAACCTGAGAAGAATATTTCAGAGTATATGACCAAGGTAAAAGATGTGGCTGATCGATTGGCAAGCATAGGAGAGGAGATTGAAGAAGAGCAAATAGTGAGACAAATAATCAATGACATCAAGGCAGATGATAAGTGGGAATCTTTCACAACTTCAATGGATCTCTATATGGATATGTAAATCCCTAATCTTACCACTCTCATGGGACAACTCTTTACCCATGAAGCCAAGCTCAACAAAAATGGTGTACCATCAAGAGGAAACGATTCTTCTACCCTCTATACAGATAAAGGAAAGTCTAAGGAAAAAGGAAAGAGCAAGAAAGTTGAAGACGAATATACTAATTCTCAAGCTAACTATGTAGGGAAAGGTAGATATTCAAGAGGAAGGGGCAGAGGAGGTAAGCAAGGTAGGGGGAGGCCTTTCAAGTCTTCCCCATGCAATATATCTTGACTATCTAATCACAAAACAGATGAATGCTATAGAAACTTTACAAACCAGAGAGGAAGAGGATTTCAAAGAGGTGTCTACTCACAATTAAGAGGAAGATTCAACCATAAACAAGGACACAAACATGGCTTCAACAAGAATTAGAATACCAATTATCAATGAGGATACAAATCAAGAAAAGACCTCAACAATTATATAGAGGAACAAGAGGATTCTCTTCTCATTATGAACATGACTTCAAAACAAGGTATGAATGATGAGCACCTCTTCTACATTGACTCAAGTTGTTCAAACCATGTGGCACGTAATGTAGCTCTCCTTTTTGATCTTGAAGAGCCCAAGGGAAAGCACCAGGTGCAGACAGATGATGATACCAAGCATTCAATTGTCAAGGTAGGAAATGTCAAAACGTTTGATGGGAATTGGAATCTGTTGAGAAAATTTCTTTATGTACCTACTATCATAAAGAATTTGGTGAGTGTTGGGTAGATAGTGGACGAGAGTTTGCAAGTTAGGTTCAAAAAATTTGGACCTTTTGTGGAGGACCCCCAACATGGATCCAGAAGAATTGCAAAGGGAGATAAAATAGGTAGTTTATTTACATTTGAGCTTGAGGACATTAGAAACATTGCACTTTATAATTATAAGGACCAATCCTTGTTTCAGTTAGAGATATGGCACAAAAGATTAGGGCACATTGGTGAGACAGCATTGAAACAAATATGTAGAGATCAATGTGTACTTGGGATACCTAATGTATCGAAGCAACATATGAACTATAAATATGGTGCATGTCAGTTTGGTAAATCACACAGGTTACCCTTTACAAAGAAAGGCTATATGCATGAGGACTATTTGGAACTTGTTCAAATGTGTGGGGACCAAGCAAGGACCCTTCAATTTCAGGCTCAAGGTACTATGTGTCATTTATTGATGATTTGAGTAGATGGACTATCTTTTATTTAATGAAACATAAGGATGAAGTGTTCAATTGCTTCAAGAAGTATCTTGCACTTGTGGAAAATCGAACAGGAAAGAGTCTAAAGAGGATAACGTCAGATGGAGGAGGTGAGTACTTTTCCAGTGAACTTGATGGTTTTTTGCAGGACAGAGGTATCAAACGGGAGATCACTACTAGATATACTCCTGAACAAAACGGAGTAGGAGAGAGGAGGAATAGATTGATTGTGGAAGCAGCTAGATCAATGCTAAATGAAAAGAAGTTTCCCAATTACTTGTGGGAAGAGAGTGTTTCCACCGCCACTTATCTTATTAACAGGTTACCTTCTAAGTCCCTTAATGGGATGACCCCCTATGAAGCATGGCATGGTAGGAGACCATCACTTGAACATTGAAGAATATTTGATTGTGTTGCTTATGTGAATGTTCCATCTCAAATCAGAGCTAAGTTAGACCCTAAGGTAGAGAAATGCATCTTCATAGGGTATGATATAAATAAAAAAGGATACAGGCTTTATAATCCATCCAACAAAGGATTTATGGTCAATAGAGATGTTGTGTTTGATGAGAATGACTCTTGGTTGGAATGTGAATGCAGGAAGGCCAAATTGCCATATGACTTGGAAGAAGAATTTCCAAGCCTCACCAAGGATGAGCCAGACACAATTGAAGACATCAAATTAGATGATGAGGACACGATCAACTTGGAGGAGTTCAAAGCATGGAAATCAAAAGGCAAGGCCAAGATGAAGAGGTTGGAGAACAATGCCTGAAGCATCCAACCAAGCAAGAAGGAGATCATGAAGAGAGAGTAAGAAGCCAATCAGATATGGATATGATACTTCATTAATCACTAAGCATTTTATTTATCTTGCTAAGGATTCATCACTTGAAGAACCTTCATCATATGAAGAAGCAAGTACCAAGGCAAAATGGAAGGAGGCTATGGATGAAGAAATAGAAGCACTCCAAGAACATGACACTTGGGAGCTAGTGCCGAAGAAACCATCAATGAAGGTAATTGGTTCTAGAAGGATTTAAAAAATCAAAAGGAACTCAGATGGATCAATAAACAAGTATAAAGCTACGCTTGTGGCTAAATGTTTTGCACAAACCCAAGGATTAGATTATGAAGAAAATTTTTCAATAGTGGCTAAGATGCCAACCATGAGAGTGTCAGTGAGTGTAGTTTCATCTAGAAATTGGAATATGTATCAACTAGATGTAAAAATATCTTTTCTCAATGGGTGGATTTTAGAGGAGGTTTACATGGCTCAACCCTATGGCTATGAAGATCGAAGCAAGGTAAATCATGTGTGCAAATTGAACAAAGATCTTGATGGTTTGAAGCAGGCACCTACGACCTGGAACCATAGGTTAACAATCTATCTTCAAGAGCAAGGATTCATGATGAGCAAGGCAAATTCTTCTCTATTTGTCAAGAGGAGTAATTCAGAAATGATATATTTATGTGTGTATGTTGATGACATCATTCTTACAGGTAGTGATGCCAATGGCATCAAACAAATCAAAAACCAGATGATGTAGGAGTTCAAGATCAGTGACCTAGGTTTTATAAAATAGTTTCTTGGACTTAAGTTAGTATACACTAACTCTAGAATCTACATCACTCAAAGGAAATATATGCAGGACATGTTGAAGAAGTTCCACATGGAGGATGCAAAACTACCCAGCACCCCTATGGAGGTAAATCATAAATTGAGTGCTCATGAAGGTGATTTCCTTGAAGACATTGTAGGTTATCAAAGCATAGTTGGGAGTATCTTAAAGGTACTTAAAATCAAGGTCTTTACTTCCCTTAAACATCAGATTTGGACATAAAGTTGTACTCAGATGTAGATTGGGCATGTTATAAGATGACATAAGTACTTCTAGATATTTATCTTTTGCAAGACATAAGCCCATCTCATGGTCTTCTAAGAAGCAACCAACTATTGCTCTATCTTCAACAGAGGCTAAATATAGGGGATTAGCAAATGCTACACAAGAAGCTATTTGGATTAGATTGCTCTACTCAGATTTGGGACCTCACACTCATTCACCTATGATCTTTGGTGATAACACTAGTTCTTTGCATCTTGTAGCCAATCCCATTTATCATGCAAGAACCAAGCATATAGAAGTGCACTCTCACTATGTTAGAGAGAAACTCTTGAGCAAAGAGATTCAATCAGCATATGTATCTACAAATATGCAATGTGAAGATTTGTTAACAAAAACACTTGATGGAACTAAGCTTTGCAGGTTTAAAACCATGATTGGATTACAAGACATTCAACAAGATTGAAGAAGCAATGCAAGCCAGGATGTTTGGCTTGAGGGGGAGCTGTTGATGCAAATGTACAAGCCTTCACATTTGTCCTAGCATGGAAGACTATATGTGGAAGTATTTGATGATTCATATGAGCCATAGCTTGTACTTACTTGATCATTTACCATTCTAAAAGGTTAACACCTTGAGAGAATCTTATAAAAGCCTAAATCTCTTGAGGTTAGGAAGAAAAATAGCTACGAGTTTCAATGAGAGAGTAACTCCTAGATCAAGGGAATCAATTTTTAGTTGGAGCCAAGTTTGAATTCAAATTCAAACTTGGAAGAATTTCTTAGAAAAGGCTTTTGCAAAATCTTGTGGCCTTATGGCCTCATCTTGGAGCTCATTTCTTGAGCATATGTAGAGTTTGAGTAGCTTACACCATAGCTTACCCATTCAAAAATCATTGAGCATCATTACAATGCCAATGGCCGTGCATAATCATGTGTTATAATACATAAAGTTCATGGATCATCTCTATCTACTTCTCTACTATGACTACTCAGAACATTGATTTTTCTCTAGTCATATCTCAATGACTTCTCAACCATTTTGCATGATCTATAGCTTCTTAGAACCAGCTTGGAGTCTACTTTATGCTTGTAGAAGCACAAGGCACTTGGTATAGCCCTCTTGGAGAAATCATCATCGAAGTGCTTATACATCACCTACTATTCAGTCCCTAAAAAGTTGGGGGCAAGCTTTGGATTGCTAAATTATGGTTTCTTATAGCATGATCTATCATTTTAGATGACTGCACTTGTAATCATTAGCTAGTTTCATCAATTGTTACTGTACTATGAGCATTGAGCAAAAGAACCAGCAGGTCTATAGACCAAAATAGCAAGTTCTGTGACACTACCTATTCATGAAGTAGTCTATTTTGATTCAGTTGTTTCAAGCATCAACTCAAAAGTACATAGGTACTTTCTTAGTGTCAATTGTAAGCCAAAAGGTCCTACTAAATAAGTCTAAAGTGTATTAGGGCAAGTACAAAGCAATTTTTTGCAGTACCACCTCACTTCTTTGAGGTATCCATCGATCTCTTCCAACAAGGTCTTAATCAAAACCGATCAACACGCTATTAAGCAATTTCTTAATCAGCCCTCAATCTTTGTTCTACATCTTAAAAGAGCTTCATTCATTCAAAATTCAAGTCAATGATCCAATGTCAACTTGGTAAAGCTTTTGTCATAGCTGATTCTCTTAGCCACTTTTCTTCACATTCTATTGTTTTGCATAATATTTCTATAACAATTCTTTGCTTTTAAGAAATGATTTGCAGTTATGCATCTGATTTGTATTTCTCACATGCATGTCATGAATTCAAAAATGGTTTACCTTTAACTAATCAACATTATACATTTCATCATGGGTTACTTTATTTTCAACATGGATTATGCATAACCCAAAATTTTAAAGATCATTTCATCAAAGAAATGGATTAACCATCTTACATACATCATAGATGCATACAAAGAACCATTTTTGCTTGCAAAGATTTCTTCTTTTGTCCCCACATGGAAAAATATATTGCATATTCCGTTTCTCAATGCATTGTATGTGAGCATGTAAAATCTCATCATCGTAAACCGTTTAGATTATCAATGCTACTTCCCATTCCGAATGAACCATGTGAATAAATCTCTATGGATTTTATCACAAGTCTTCCTCTCACTTCATCACATAATGGTGTGATTTGGATAATAGGTGATAGGTTCAGTAAATATGCATATTTCATTCCTTGTAGAAAAACTTTGTGTGCATCTGAGGCTGAAAGATTATTTATTAAATGCATTTTCCCAAATCATGTATTTCCTAGAGTAATGTTAGATGATCACGATGTTAGATTTTACAATTATTTTTAGGTTGCCTTATTTCAACATTTTGGTTCCAAAATAGATTTTAGCTTTGCATTTCATGACAAGAGTAATGGATAAAGTGAGGCTACAAAAAGTACTATTCTTGCTTATTGCATTGTTATTCATTAGATAGTCCCCATAAATAGGATGAAAAGTTGTCATTGCTTCAATTTGCTTACAATAACACCACACACACCACTACTAGTAGTGCACCTTTTGAAAATTGTCTATGGTAAAAAGCTTGCCACTCCCATGTCACCACTCAAACTGATATTCTGATGGCTGCTCCTATTGCTCAAGATCACATTTCTATAATTTACAATGTTCACGAGCATATTCGGAGGAGTCAAGAATGTTATACACGTAATGCCAAGACAAAATGATTAGCCAAGGAACTCAATGAAAATGATCTTGTATAGTTGCGTATCGTTAAAAGACGTTTGAAAAATATTTTCTAGCATCCTAAAATTAAACTTGCATCATGTTATTTTGAACCATTTCATAGTATACGGAAAATTAATGATAATTCATTTATATAAGATATACCATTTCATTCAAATGTACATAACTCTTTCCATATTAGTTTACTTAAACCATTTAAATGAACTTTACAACTCACTCAACTTCTTGATGACCCTCCTTTAATTGAAGAACAATCTGAAATCTTAGTTCCTGATAAAATAATTGATCATGATGTCACTACTACATGCATAGGTACTCCATATCATTGATAATTAGTTAAGTACAAAAACCACTCTATTGAAGAATGTCAATGGATACATAAAATATCATTAATACCCCATTATGATTACTTAATTTCTACATGTCACACACATACACATTAATGTGACTCCTGCATTTCCATGCATGTGTTTCTACATAGAACATGCTTGTTCTCATTTAGTAATGGAAAATGTGATTGGCCATCCATAATTCATTTTATTTTATCAATTGAGATCAGTTGCTTTTTCAAGTGAATGAATTATGGAATGTGTGGAACAACAAATTGTTGGAGTGTTATTTTATTAATGTACTA
The DNA here is from genome assembly GCA_020310875.1 of Ceratopteris richardii. Lineage (NCBI taxonomy): Eukaryota > Viridiplantae > Streptophyta > Polypodiopsida > Polypodiales > Pteridaceae > Ceratopteris > Ceratopteris richardii. The sequence continues at coordinate 67,236,420 of CM035413.1, read as the reverse complement.
ATATATTTTGGTGTTTTTGATATAGCAACTGAAGATTCATGAGGGCATGAAAGGTGTGAAATGATGGACATCAATAGTCAAAATTATATTTTAAATAGTTTGTAAAGAAAATCACATAAAGGGTTCTATTTTTTAAGAACAGCTAGTAAAAGTAGTGCTCATGATAAGAAATATTGTATACTATGATCTCTATAAGTAAAAGCGAGGGATCTCCACAAAAGATACCAACTTTTACTTTTGTGCATTCTTTTTGGAGTCGCTCTCATGTAACCACTATTTTCAACATAGTGAAAAGAATCCTATAAATACATGCACTTAGTGGACTATCAAAATTAGAGTGCAGGGAGATTGCACCCACTACTGCATTATGTCTTCTCTCCTTGCATATCTATTTCTTTGTGTGTTTTTAGCATTCATAACCTCTGTGTGTGCATGATTGAAGATTCTGATAACAAAACAATGAATGTGGTAACTAAATTTCTAGATAGGAAGATAATTTTGGAATGATCATTTAAGAGTCAGAAATAGTAGACTTGGAATAGGAAAAATTAGGAAGAGAGTCTATAACACCTAGAAATAAATCAACCTTATCAAGGATAATAACACAAAAATGGATTCGTCAAGATTAAACAAAAAAAGTATAGAAGTTCTTTTAAATATAAAAATAGATGAATCATTCTCAAGATTCAAGCTAGACAAACCCTATGAGATAGATGGAGAAACAATCTACAAATTCAACGTCATCTACTTAGATCACACTTAAGAAAGAATGTTTGTGGTTATGGAACATGGAAGACATGCATATACTTGAAGGAGTGAGTTGATCCCCCCCCCCCAAACAAACCCAATACTTCCCATAATTAGCATGGAGCTAGATCTTCCCATGTTTCTGGAAGTCAAAAAAGGAAGCCTAGAGAAAGATGAGACGTAAGCTTTGGAAACCCTTTCGGTGGAGATGTCATGAGGAAGGAAATAAGCAAGAGAGCTCACACACACACTCTCACAATCAAAGAGAAGCACACACTCAGATTGAGGCAAGGAAGAATAATCTTCTTCTTCTTCTTCTTCTTCTTCATCTATCACATAAAAGGAATATACAAGAATGACCTAAAAGACAAGAATACAACAAGTGCAATATATAAAGTCCAATACATAAGGAAAAACCTAATGCCCATGAATGAGTGAGCTGGCAAGAGAAAAATGTGCCATTACTCTCGATTTATAAATCTAATAGAGCTCAATTAAGTATCCCTAACATATACCACTATGATTGCTATATATGTTAGATAAAGAAAAAATTGATACGTGTCATCCTAGAGCTCCACATGTTGAGCGTCATATATCAAAACTCTCCCTCAAGGTCAATGCCATATCCTCTACTCCACGCATCTTCTGAAACTTCTTTGACTTCTTTGCTCCAAGTGCTTTAGTGAAAATACCAGGAATCTACTCAATTTTTCTCACATAAACAAGATCAATATCACCTGCTAATACCTTCTCTCTGATGAAGTGATAATGTATCTCAATATGCTTTCTTTTAGCAAGGGAAATAGGATTCCATGCTATCTGTATGCTGCTAAGATTATCACAATAGATGGTGATAGGCTTTTGCACTTCCACATGTAAATCTGCAAGTAGTAACTCCAGCCATGGTGCCTCACATGCTACCATTGTAGCATCTCTATATTCAGCCTCTTTACTCGACAAAGAAACAATGGGTTGCTTCTTGGTGCTCCATGTAATAGCTGCACTCCCAAGTGAAAATAGAAAACCACTAGTAGACTATCTGGAATGCTACAAGCCCAATCTGCATTGGTGTAACCACCAACCTACAAATCTACACCGACTTCCTAAAACACTCTATAATCGAAAGTAGCACTCACATAATGTAGAGTGCACCACAAACCATCCAAATGTGGCTTCCTGGGAACCTTTATAAATTGACTTTCAAGTCCAATAGTGTAGCTAAGATCAAGCCTCGTAATTGTGAGATATACCAAGCTTCCCACAACTTTCCTTTACATACTAGCATTCCAAAGCTTGACCTGATGCAGTATCTAACTTCAAATTCTGATCTAATGGCATAAAAATTCAAGTGCAATCAACCATTCCATACTTTTGTAGCATATTCAAGGCATATTGGCTTTGTGACATCCATATACCTATTTTTGTATGTATAAAATCAATGCCCAAGAAATAGCGTAGCACACGAAGATCTTTCTTGTCAAATTCCTACATGAGAAGTTGCTTTACCTCTTTGATGTTTTCTTCATTATCACCACCTACAATCAAGTCGTCAACATAAATATCCACAATTGTAATGCCGTCAACACCATTCCTTGCATATAATGAATGATTTGCATCACACATAGAAAACCTTATGGTGGTTAAGTAATCAACAAACCTTGCATGCCATGCACGAGGAGCTTTCTTCAGCCCATACAAAGACTTTTGAAACCTACAAACATATTCTAGATGCTTTGAATCTTCATATCCTTGTGGCTCATCCATGTATACTTCTTCTTGTAACTCACCATATAGGAAAGTGTTGTTCACGTCCATTTGATGCAAAGTCCATCGTTTTGTTATAGATAATGCAACAAGTTTTTTGATAGTAGACATTTTAGCTATAGGGCTGAATGCTTCCTCATAATGAATGCCATATATTTGTGCATATCCTTTTGCTTCTAGTCGTGCTTTATATCTGCTTATGCTACCATCAACATTGTGCTTTACCTTGTAAACCCACTTATGGCCTATGGGTTTCTTTCCTTGTGGCAATGGAACCAACTTTCATGTATTGTTCCCATAAAGTGCAACCATCTCCTCATCCATAGCTTTTCCCCAATCCTCATTTCCAATTGCATCTTCAAAGCCAGAAGGTTTCGTATCTTGTATTACCTCTGTCATGTAGGCACAATGACGAGCCATGTAATTGTCATACGTCAATCGTTGCAGTTAATTCTGCATCCTCCCATATCTTCTTGGTCCTGGATCACTTCTACCTGTATAATCTACATGTGCCTTTCTTACTCATGGAGTTTTCACAGAGGGCAATCCAACTTCCTCATCAAGAATCTTTCCTAAACTGCTAGAATTTTCATCAATGTCTTCAAAACCTGCACATGTTTTACTACCAGCAAAAAGCTTTTCTTTACCTTTCTTGGATATATTTGATGAGTTTACTAGACTAAAATTTCCATCCAATCTACCACTCCATGGATTTGAGTTGGAATTATCTCTTGGTGATGCATCTAGTCCACTCAAATCTTAAGATTCTACACTTGATTTTTCATCATCTTCTTTGTCATTTGGTTCACGATCCAGTCCTTCCACTACAAGAAATAGGGGGGCGTAGCGACACCCCTGAATTGAAAAAAAAAACAGGTATCGTCGCTTATGCGATGCTATCGTCGCTTATGCGATGCTATCGTCGCATAAGCGACGGTAGATTTGTGGATTTCTTGTTTTTCTTCGACACCCGTTGCTTATGCGACGGTAGCGTCGTATAAGCGGCGCTAAATTAAGAGCATCGCAAATATCGTCGCTGACTAGCGACGTGATTAGCGACGTTGGCAAATAGAAGAGCATCGCATATGCGACGCTCTGGAATGTAAAAAAAATTTGATTTCTCCTCGCACATGTGTGCTAGGATTTGGACGCGAGAGCAAGAAGAGACAGAGAGAGAGAGAGAGAGAGAGAGAGAGAGAGAGAGAGCGAGAGAGAGACAGAGAGACATCTACTTGAAGGAAGGTATGCGCACACACACACTTACACACACATACATATGCATACACACATAGAGACACACACACATACACATAGACACACACACACATACACACAAATACACTAACATATACACACATACATAAATAATGTTGCATACACACATGCACACATAATGCATACACATGCACACATAATGCATACACATGCACACACATATACACATACATATACACACACATAAACACATACACACACACATACACACACACATACACACACACATACACACACACATACACACACATACACACACATATATGCATACACACACATAGAGAGACATGCACACACGTACACATACATGCATACATAATGCATATGCATATGCGTACATCCATACATACTTACATGCATGCACACACATATGCATACATAATGCATATATGTGTACATACATACATACTTACATGCATACACACACATATGAATGCATAATTCACATGCATACATACACATACATAATGCATATGCATACATAATGCACATGCATACATACACATACATAATGCATACACACACATATGCATACATAATGCACACACATACACACACATATGCATACATACATGCATACACATACACACATAGACACATACACACACGTAGACACATACACACACATAAACACATACACACTCATAGACACACACACATACACATAGACACGCATACACATACACACACATATACACACACATACACACATAGACACATACACACATAATGATGCATTCACATGCATACACACATAGACACACATATACACACATATACACACACACATACAAACATACACACATACACACACACATAGAGAGACATACACACACATACACATACATGCATACATAATGCATATGCATATATACACATACATAATGCATACACACATATATGCATACATAATGCACACACACTCATAGACGCGTAGCGACACATACACATAGACACACACACATACACACACACATATACACAAACACATACACACATAGACACATACACACATAATGATGCATACACACACATACACATGCATACACATACATATGCATACATACATGCATACACATACACACATAGAACATACACACACATAGACACATACACACATAAACACATACACACTCATAGATACACACACATACACATAGACACACACACATACACACACATATACACACACATGCACACATAGACACATACACACATACACATGCATACACACACATATAGACACATATACTCACACATAAGCACATACACACACATATATGCACACACACACACACACATAGAGAGAGAGACATACACATATACATATATACATATGCATACATAATGCATATGCATATGCGTACAATGTACATACATACTTACATGCATACATAATGCACATGCATAGATACATACACACACATCGACACATACACACACATCGACACATACACACATAGACAAATACACACACATAAACACATACATACTCATAGATACACACACATACACATAGACACATACATATACACACACATATACACACACATACACACATAATGATGCATACCCACAAATACACATGCATACACACATAAAGACACATGTACACACACATTCACACACATATATGCATACGCACACATAGAGAGACATACACACACATACACATACATGCATACATATGCATACATAATGCATATGCATACATACATACTTACATGCGTACATAATGCACATGCTTACATACACATACATAATGCATACACACACATATGCATACATAATGCATACACACACATACAAACATATCCATAAATAATGCATATGCATATGCATTTATACATACTTACATGCATAGATAATGCACATGCTTACATACACATACATAATGCATACACACACATATGCATACATAATGCATACACACACATACACACACATACACACATATCCATACATACATGCATACACATACACACATAGACACATACCCACACATAGACACATACACACACATAAACACATACACACTCATAGACGCATAGCGACACACACACATAGACACATACACATACACACACACATATACACACACACACACAAACATACACACATAGACACATACACACATAATGATGCATACACACACATACATATGCATACACACACATATGCATACATACATGCATACACATACACAAATAGACACATACACACACACAGATACATACATACACATAAACACATACACACTCATAGACACACACACATACACATAGACACACACACATATACACACACATACACGCATAGACACATACACACATAATGATGCATACACACATACACATGCATACATACATGCATACACATACACACATAGATATATACACACACATAGATACATACATACACATACACACATACACACTCATAGACACACACACACACATACACATAGACACACACACATATACACATACACAAACACACATAGACACATACACACATAAGAATGCATACACACACATAGACATACATACAGACATACAAACACATATACACACACACACACATACACACATATATGCATACATACACACATATATGCATACACACACATAGAGAGACGTACTCACACATACACATACATGCATATATATACATACATAATGCATATGCATATGCATACATACATACATACATACATGCATACATACACATATATAATGCATACACACATATGCATACATAATGCATACACACACATACACACATATGCATACATACATGCATACATAACACACATAGACACATACACACACATATACACATACACACACATAGACAGATACACACTCATAGACGCATAGCGACACATACACATAGACACATACACATACACACACACATATACACATGCAAACATACACACATAGACACACACACACATAATGATGCATACACACATACACATGCATACATAAGAATGCATACACACACATACACATGCATACACACATACAAACACATATACACACACACATACACACATATATGCATACATACACACATATATGCATACACACATAGAGAGACATACTCACACATACACATACATGCATATATATACATACATAATGCATATGCATATGCATACATACATACATACATACATACATGCATCCATACACATACATAATGCATACACACATATGCATACATAATGCATACACACACATACACACATATGCATACATACATGCATACATAATACACATAGACACATACACACACATATACACATACACACACATAGACACATACACACTCATGGACGCATAGTGACACATACACATAGACACATACACATACACACACATATACACACACACACAAACATACACACATAGACACATACACACATACACACATAATGATGCATACACACACATACATATGCATACACACACATATTCATACATACATGTATACACATACACACACATAGATACATACATACACATAAACACATACACACTCATAGACACATACACATACACATAGACACACACACATACACACACATACACACATAGACACAAACACACATAATGATGCATACACACATACACATGCATACATAAGAATGCATACACATGCATACACACATACACATGCATACACACATACAAACACATATACACACACACATACACACATACACACATACACATATATATGTATACATACACACAAATATGCATACACACATAGAGAGACATACTCACAAATACACATACATGCATATATATACATACATAATGCATATGCATATGCATACATACATACATCCATACATACACATACATAATGCATACACACATATGAATACATAATGCATACACACATATGAATACATAATGCATACACACACATACACACATATGCATACATACATGCATACATAACACACATAGACACATCCACACACATATACACATACACAGACATAGACACATACACACTCATAGACGCATAGCAACACATACACATACACACACATATATACACACACACAGAAACATACACACATAGACACATACACACATAATGATGCATACACACACATACATATGCATACACACACATATGTATACATACATGCATACACATAGACACATACACACACATAGATACATACATACACATAAACACATACACACTCATAGACACACACACATACACATAGACACACACACACACACACATACACACACACATATACACACACACATAGACACAGACACACAATGATGCATACACACATACACATGCATACATACATGCGTACACATACACACATAGATACATACACACACATAGATACATACATACACATAAACACATACACACTCATAGACACACACACATACACATAGACACACACACACATATACACACACACAAACACACATAGACACATACACACATACACACATAAGAATATATACACACACATACATAGCATACACACAGACAAACACATATACACACACATACACACATATATGCATACACACACATAGAGAGACATACTCAAACATACACATACATGCATATATATACATACATAATGCGTATGCATATGCATACATACATACATACATACATACATGCATACATACACACACACAAATACACACACATACACACACACATATACACACACATACACACATACACAGATACACACATAATGATGCATACACACACATACACATGCCTACACACATACACATACACATACACACACATACATACACACACACATGCATACATACACATACTCAATGAATACACACTTACATATGTACACGTATATATATTGATTTTTAACCATTTTGTTTTATATGTTAGGTATTATGGATCCCAGTAGAGAGAAAAAGGCGAAACTCACTCTCATAAAAAGTCTTATGAGAGCAAGATTTCCGTCTGATACTCTAGGGGCCATAATGCGTGATTACTCTAAGATGTCTGATGAGGAGCTGGACTATATGATCCAGATGCTTACCCAGCGATCACACGAGGGCTCTTCTGCGGCTCCACATGCAGGAAGAGAGCTATCTGCTCATAGGTATGTTTTTTTCCATAAAACTTTTTAATGATATTATAACACATACTTTTATTTATTTTTATCTATCTATTTTTAGGACACCTATACCACCTCCAAATCGTGATAGCAGAGCAGAGTTGCCTATGAGGACATGCATAGGCACCTTAGGACTAGAGTGTGACATATAGCCAGAGGGGAACATTGTGAACATAGGGAATGGATTGGAGTTCAAGAGAAGAATGCGGGCACTATGTGACTCTTACCTGCGCTTTTTCCACTTATCGTGGAAGTAAGTAAAAATTTTACATATAAATTGAAATAAATATCTTATGTTTTATTTACATTAAGTTTTTTATTTTTGTAGTGAGCATGATGAGAGGGATAAAAAATACATACTTAGCTCACTTGAGACTACTTTTATGTATATATATGTGGATATGAGTATGTGTGTTTATGCATGTATGTATGTATATGAGAGAGAGAGAAGAGTGAGACTAGAGGTATAAATACACGCATACACACACATATACATCATACATGCACATTTACACACATATACATATACATGCACATTTATACATACACACACCTAAATAAATAAATAAATACTATTTCAGAAATCCTAAATTGAAAACACTAATTTCGATATTAGGGTTTTAAAACCCCTAATTTAAAAACTCTAATTCAACCTTTTAGCCATATGTTTGAAGTATATGTACACCTCGGACGTCCTACTAGAGAGATGTCTCTCCTCCCAACCTTATGCCTCTATATATAGCTACTCAAATCAACGAGGATCATAATATATATAAAGATATATACACATCTTGTAGATAGGATACATAAATATAAAATGGAGTAGATATATTATGCATCACACATACATGCATAAATGCACACATAAAAATATATATACATACTAACATATTTACATGTACACATTTACACATAGACATATATACATGTACACATCACATATACATGCCTACATGCACACATAAACATATATATACATGCATACATATTTACATGTACATATTTACACATAGACACATATACATATATACATGTACACAATTATAAACACTTGCATATATTACATGAATACATGAATATTTTACATAAATGCATATGCATATATACACATACGCATATTTAACACATGTATACATATATCACACACATGCAAACACATACATATACATGAAATACATATATGTGCATACTAACATATGTATACATATAATACACATGAATACACACACATATGCATACATACATGATAAAAATTTGCTCCTTGAAGATAAAGCTATATATAAAATAATTAGGCATGCCCCCGAGCTTCATGTTCTAACTTAGAAGAACATGATTTCATCTCTCTAGTAGGATTCATCGTTATTCAAGTTAATAAAAAAATCTATTATCTGATATCCATTCAGAAGCTTCAAGTTATTGATCGATAACTAGAGTAGAATTTACTATCTAATCTACTCATATGTTTTCATTCTTGCCATCATTTTGGTAAGACATCAATATAGTCTCATCTTCATTATCCTTATTGATTTCATTTATTTCTTCTATGGTTAAATCTATGTTCTCATGAATCACATCATCTATTGATGGATTAATATCTATTTCTGGTAATTCCTCTTCCTCATCAGTAGAATCAGCATGTAGAGAATTATCCTCTCCATGTAGAATCATCAAGAGGACTTACTTCGATCTCTCTAAAAATAAACTCTTCAAACAATGACCTACCTCTAGGTTGCACATGAATGACTTGCCACCAAGGATGAGCATCTGGGTTTTTATTAAAAAATGCTTGTTCAATATGCCTAGGAAGAATATATGGTTCTTTAGTAGATCGCATTACCTTGGAAGAATCAATTGCCCAAAACCCAGATAATTCCTCTCTTAATGTGGAATTACTACCTTTATACTCCGCTCAAAACCAGTCAACCTTCAAAACGACCTATCAAAATATATAACAACAAAAACCATTATTAGGTGCTTGAAAAAATAACTAACTCAAAAAAAAATATATAAACTTCTTTCTACCTGTTTGAATGTACCAAATGAAATTTCGTAGATACCAACAATAGTTCCTACGTAACCAAGTTCGCTATCTATAAGGTTCGCGTTTTTTGAGCTAGCACATGATAGTTGCTTGAAAGAAGCAACAATACTAGAATCCTCTGTTTTACGTAAAGAATCAATGGCTTTGATTCTAATATGCTGTCCAAAAGTCCACATATTAGTGAACATTCGAGCCTGCAAAATAAATTCAATTAGTAAATAGAAACTTACATATATGAAAAAAATAAAATACTATTTTAATAAAATTACCTTTCGTTCACAACCTATCATTAACTCTCTTTGCTCATCTGAGATTTCTTCATTATTTGCGTTGGTGCATTGCAAACGACTATATAGCCAATCCGTGAAAGAAGGTATATCGGTAATCTCATTATTATCGAGATTACGTTTAGATCTTTTGTTTTTTCGCCTTTTACTTCGGAGATTTTGAAGTTCCTCGTACTTGCTAAGGAATGCTTGCATGCATTTGCTATTATATGCTACAAAAGTAGAAACATCATTTTTTTCTTGAAATGTAAATAAGAATGGAACCCCCTTACCTGATAGTACCTCATCTGTTATTTTTGAAGAAGACTTGTTGTTCCATGCATGTGGAGCTTCTTCATGAACTCTTTCAAGGTACTCACTAACGTAATACATGCACTCTTCAAGCATCCAACCCTTTGCCATGGATCCTTCTGGTTTTGATCTTTGTCGCATATAACCTTTTAGTATTCTCATAAATCCCTCGACCCAAAACATCCATGGAGTGTTGACAACACCTGCAATCTCTATCTCATCTACAAGATAGACTAATAAATGAACCTGAATATCAAAAAATGAAGTAGGAAGTTCTTTCTCCATCAAACATAGTAGCTCTTTGCATGCATATTTTTTTTGTGGGATCGAGTTTTTGTCGATCTCTTTGGATGTAATCCACCTATACATATCATAAAAACAATTATAAAGAAGTTAATTAAAAAATAAAAGATATCCAATATTCATATATATTAAATATAAAAGTATCATAATTATCTTATAAGTGATCCAAGACGATAGATCCCATCTTGTACTCCTTTCGTTGTACATCCATCGATAACCAAACATAAAATATGTTTCAAAAAGTTATGCCAGTCATGGATTTTTAACCCAGATAAGCTCTTATCATCCATAGTAAACATGTTTTGAAATGATGCTCCATATCCTGTAGGAGTCTTAATCAATTGAATTCTATTGTTGATAGGCTGTATCTCTTTTGTTGTAAGTACCCAAGGAGCAAGTGCATAAGTTGTTTCTTGTCGATGTCTATCAAAAACTCGCCATAAATTTGGTTTGGATTTTTTATCTTTAAAATCATTCCTTGATGTTGTGGTATATTTTGGTCCAAGAAGATGCTGCCATAGTGAATAACCAATATTTTTGAATATATGCATAGGATCAAGAAGATGACATACTTTTAACTCTTTCCAATACTCCAAAGAATACCATATTGATATGTTCTCTATGAGTGCCAATTTTCCTTTACCTCTGTTCACATACTGATTATCTGAATCATCATTGAAGATTTGACTTGAGTAACCTCTGTGCATGCGATTCATCCAGGTCACCATTGTATGGCCTATAAACAGTGCCAAATTCTTTGAATAACAATTATAAATTCGCTTCTCACACTTTCAAACTGAACATATGTGTGAATCAACGAATCATTCAATGAAGGTACATACTTCATATCCTCCGAAACAAACAATCGTATCCTGCCATCCAAACAATCAAATTTTTCACGAATATTTTAAAAGATGCATTAATAGTTTTAAAAGATGCGTGGAAAAAAAGTGTCCATTCAATTCAAGTTCTTGTTCTTACCTTATCTAAAGTAAGAATAAAAACCTGCATGTATTTACACACACATATATATATATATGTATATATATATATATATATATATATATATATATATATATATATATATATATATATATATATATATATATATATATATATATGTGTGTGTGTGTGTGTGTGTATGTGCATATATATATATATATAGATAGATAGAAAATTGAAAATTATACCTTAATAGTGTCGAAACAAATACATTACTCCATCCAAAACGATTTTGAAGGTTGAGAATAAGTAAGCTTGCACTTAGTCATGTCAAACGACTTCCTTCATATACATGCTTTAGACATTCCTCTCGAAGATATTTCTCATTTTTAGAAATATCAATGCTCTCCCTATCATTTTGATACCAATCCTCAATAAAATTTGCGATGCCATCATCTTCATCATTGTCACACAAATCTTGTACTTTATCATCTTTTGAATATAGATCTTTCAACTTTGCATATTGCACAAGATTAGTTTTGCGTAGCCTCCTCATGGAAGCTTTTGATAAATGAGGTCTTACTGGTAATTGTGAATGTTGTGGATGAAGATCATCAATATCATATGTTGGAATCTACACATATAAATAAAACTCATTAGTATTCCATAAATGAATAAAAACTAAACTTTAAATATAAAATTAAGTATATAACTTATTAAATATGGATAGAAATTTTTTATTCTCTCTAGGTAAAAGGTGCTCTTGGAGGTCTACGCCATCCATAATTCACTAATAGTTCATCACCAGCATGTAATGTAGTAATAGCATTGACAACTATGTATCTTGATACATCTCTACTCATGTATGGTGATTCATGAGTATTTTCATGCTCCTCAAATGTGCAATTAGTCCTTGAACTATTATGTAACCCTCGACTACTATTTATTAAACTTGCTATATTTCCATGTGTCTAAGGTCTTCCATCAATATATAATCTTTCATTTTCTACATGTAAAAGCCTTCTACTAGTAAGGGATGTTGCGTTCAATCATATTCCATAAGTACTCATGCTTTGAACATACCGTGAAAGTCGATGTCAATCTCCCCATCCATATATAGGACCACAAAATGACATAAGAGTGACTTCAGAGTTCGGGGGCACATACAAATCCTCAACAATAAAGAGACCATGACCAGCATTAGTAATAGTGAATGGAGCAATCATATAGAAATTACCCCAAAAGTTGAAAACCTCTCCATCTAAAGGAAGTGGTCCTCTATTCCATCCTTCATATCTTCTTCTATCATATGTTTGTACTAAAGAACGATCACGAGCTGGCAATGGATAATCTCTAGCCGTTTCTTTCTCTAAACCAAGAGGTAGAGGATTTCTAGAAATCTCTGCTTGTAATTGATGAACAGCAAGTCCATGATGTGTAGGAGGTATATTAACATGATGAGAAAAATCATCATCATCATCATCGAGCAAGTATTCCTGTATGTCAACAATAATTTGATTTTATATATGGTTTTTAAATAAAATAATGACATTAATATATATAGAAAATACATACCCAAGCATTATCATGTTGACTAGGTGATGGTGCACGCTCAAAAGTACCATACTCTGCCTCATGTTCAATACATTCCAATCCTCGTCTTCGATACGTGCCATAACAAGAGTTACACCAACATATAATATGCTCTTCATAGTAAAATTCATCATAATTCCTATCGAAGGACACATGTGAAGTCGTTGCATGGGTAGGAGGTGGTGGAGTACACTCTAATTGATCAAAATCTACACATAATAAGAAACCAAAAAAAAATATAAGTTATGTATCCATCAAATATATTTAAATTTAAATATTTGATATACTTACAGTATAAAGTCGTTGCATGATGAGGAGACGGTGGTGGAGTTCCATCTGATTGATCAGAATCTACAAATAATGGTATTTGATATTAATAATCTGATTATCTACATACACAAAAAATTCACATATGCATATTTACACATACACACATATTCACATATACACATTTACACATACACACATATTCACATATACACAACTACACATTATTGTGGGATAAATGTATGTATTTTGTATGAATGAGTGTATATGCATGCATGTGTGTGTACATATATATGTGGATATGTATATGTGTGTTTATGTTATATGTATGTATGTGTGTATATGTATACATATATGTCTGTGTATATGTTTGCATGTATATGTGTATGTGGGTATGTGTATGTGTATGTGTGTGTATATATGTGTATGTATTCTGATTTTTTTTTTTTGAGATTAAATTAACAGGAGATATTGTATGGTAAAAAAAAATAAGAGGCAAGCTAACATACCACCTAAGACGTGGCAGTTTTTTCGTAGACAGCTACGTCTTCAGGAGTCATTTCCTTAGCAGAAGGTACACAAATTAATAGTTTATATTCATAATTTTTATATATTTTAGTAATTTTTTACATTTAATTTATTTATTTTTTTCCTTGAATAAACAGGCTGCTACAAAGAAGAGAAAGGAGTCAGGCCACACATCGTACCTAGGCCAAATGGGCCATAATGGTTTTGTAGCTACGTTTGTAAGTATATGTGTTATTGTGAGTATATTTTTTATTTTAGTTAAAATGCAACCAACTAATGTTTTTTATTTGTTTCATTGCAGCGGAAGGATTATGGCCGATATCCTACGAAACATGAGATTGAGTATGCTACACATTTTGGATATCGGCGTTTGGGCGAGTATATGCAAGATCATCCTGATGCCTTTGTGAGTATCTTTAAATTTTATATAATTATTTTGTTTTTATGAATGCTTTAATTATCTTATTTATTTATATTTGTTATATGTAATACAAGAGTATTATGGAGAGACAAATATGGATGAGGTGGAGAGACAGACACAGGAGGGACGATCTCGATGGTCACAGGGTGATCATGACGGTGAGGATGAGGAAGATCAGGATGATCATGATATTGTTGATGATGATGATGATGATGATTAATATTTTAGTTGATTATGACATTGGATTATATGTATTTACATTGATATATATATATATATATATATATATATATATATATATATATATATATATATATATATATATATATATTATCTATATATTTTTCATTTCAGTTATGTTTTGAATTGTGTGTATGGTATTAAGTAATGAAGAGTTTTGTTCTATTGGTTGTTATTATTGTTTATATTAAGCATGTGTTTTAATACTTTAATTATATAATTCATTCATATGTGTGTATCTAAGTGTATATGTATGTAGTGTATATGTATGTATGTGCATGTGTATGTGTGTGTATATGCATGTATGTGCATGTGCATGTGTAAGTGTATATGTGTGTATGAGTATGTGCATGTGCATGAGTATGTGTATATGTAGGTATGTGCATGTGTGTGTGCATGTGTATATGTGTTTTAATACTTTAATTATATAATTCATTCATATATGTGTACCTAAGTGTATATGTATGTGTGTGTATATGTATGTATGTGCATGTGTATGTGTGTATATGTATGTATGTGCATGTGCATGTATAAGTGTATATGTGTGTATAAGTATGTGCATATGCATGTGTATGTATGTGTATACGTATATGCATGTATATGTATAACTCTATGTGTATATGTGTGTATGTGCATGTATATGTGTATATATAGGTATGTGCATGTGTGTGTGCATGTGTATATGTGTTTTAATACTTTAATTATATAATTCATTCATATGTGTGTACTTAAGTGTATATGTATGTGTGTGTATATGTATATATGTGCATGTGTATGTGTGTGTATATGTATGTATGTGCATGTGCATGTATAAGTGTATATGTGTGTATGAGTATGTGCATGCGCATGTGTATGTGTGTGTATATGTATATGCATGTATATGTATAACTCTATGTGTATGTGTGTGTATGTGCATGTATATGTGTATATGTAGGTATGTGCATGTGTGTGTGCAACTTTAATTATATAATTCATTCATATGTGTGTACCTAAGTGTATATGTATGTGTGTGTATATGTATGTATGTGCATGTGTATGTGTGTGTATATGTATGTATGTGCATGTGCATGTATAAGTGTATATGTGTGTATGAGTATATGCATGTTCTTGTGTATGTGTGTGTATATGTATATGCATGTATATGTATAGGTGTGTATATGTATATGTATATGTATATGTATATTTATATGTGTATATGTATATGCATGTGTATGTATATGCATGTGTATATGTCTGAAACATGCATGTGTATGTGGATGCATTTCCATTTGCATCCATGTGCATGCATGTGGATGTGCATATACATGTATTTGCATATATGTGGTTGTAGGAATGTTTGTGCATACGCATGTGTATATGTGTGTATGTCTAAGTGTATGTGCACATGTCTTTGTGTGTATATATGTGTGTGTATGTGCATGTGTATATGTGTGAAAGTGCATCTTCATCATGTATAAGTGTATAAGTGCATATCAATAAGTGTGAGTATGCTATGTAATGAAAATAACACAATCCAAGTGATATACAAAGAATAGAAATTCTACTTACAATTGTTAGCCATACTTTTTGGTTGGTTAGCTTCTTGAATAACCTAGAATAAAGAGAGAAAGAACAGAGAGAGAGAGACAGAGAGAGAGAGACAGAGAGAGAGAGAGAGAATTCAAAGAGAGAAAGATGTAGAAAGAGAGAAACAGAGACAGAGGGAGACAGTAAGAGAGAGCTTAGGCAAAACAACAATTCTGCATATACTTGCTTCAGCTCGTAAGCGCAGTGCAAGTGCGAATGTTGAAGAGCTCTTCAATCGGATGCATGAAAATGCCGATCGAAGAGCCTCCAATGTTTTAATTTTTGGCCGTCAACAGACCGTCGTGTAAGCGATGCTTTTCATTGTCACATAAGCGACAGCTTTTTAGCGTCACTTATGTGACGGTAAGGATCATTGCATATGCGACGCAAAAAAGCGTCGCTTATGCGACGCTGTTAAATAGCATCATATTAACGACACTGTATGGGAGCATCGCAGTCGCGTCATGCCACAAGTCGCAAAAACCTTTGTTTTCTCCGTCGTTTAATCGAAGGTTGGCGCGTGATGCTAATTATGATGCATGTTGCAATTTTATAGTGACAAAATTCTATCGCCTTAACGGTCGCTATACGCCCGTATTCCTTCTAGTGTTCTTTCCCATCTACATAGAAGCTTGACATTTCATCAAATACCACATGTTTGCTCACCTTCACTTGTCGTGTGAGTGGGTTATAACATTTATATGCCTTTTTCTCAAGGGAGTATCCAATCAAGACACATTTTTTCTGCTTTTGGATCAAGCTTCATCCTCAACTCATTTGGAACATGTACATGTGCAATACAACCAAAAACTTTCATAAGTGATAAGTTTGGCTTTTTATCGGTGAACTTCTCTTCAGGTGTAACTTGATGTACAATAGTAGTCAGAGTTCTATTCATGATGTATACAACAGTATGCATAGCTTCTGCCCAATAACAATGAGGAATATTCTTTTCAGCCATTAAGGCTCTTGCTATTTCTGCAATATGTCTATTTTTTGCATTCAGCAATGCCATTCTATTATGTTGTGTACCTGCATGAAAACTGATGTCCAATTCCATGACTTTTTAGAAAATTGTTGAACTCATTTGACATATATTCACCTTCTCCATCACACCTTGATGTCTGAATATACTTTCCTATCTAATTTTCCACCATAGCCATAAAATTATGGAAGTGAGTGAACACCTCACTCTTCTCTTTCATGAAATATAGCCCTACTTTTCCTGTATGGTCATCAATGAAAGTAACATAAAACTTGGAACCGCCCATAGATGTGGTCTTTGTAGGACCCCAAACATCTATATGTACTATTTCTAGCACATTCTCACTAATATGTTTGTCATGTGGAAACCATGATCTTAACTATTTACCAAATTGACATGCTAACACATAACTTTTGCATTTCTGCAACCTTGAAATTTGGTAGTCCATTGATAATCTCCTTTGACTGCATCAATTTTAGCCTTTGTAGATTTGCATGTCCAATTTGTTTATGCGGGATCTCTATATCAGCAATAACTCTTGCACCTTTTGGAAACATGGCAGCATTCATTTTAGGAATCTTCACATTTAAGGTGAACATCCTACCTGCAACAGCGTAACGACTCGAAATACTCATGAATGAATGACTCTCCTCCCAACCTTATGCCTGTATATATAGCTGCTTGAACTAATGAGGACCACCAATGTAACTAGAGTCCACAAGTGCATGTGCAATCTCCTTCACTCCTTTCATATCCACCACTAGAGTCTATTAGTGGCTGGAGTGATCTCGACCACTACTTTAGTACCTTCCACTAGAGTCCACTAGTGGTTGTTGTACTCACCTCTTGAGTTAAGTCCACTGGACTCAAGTTAACTCACGTTAACTTGAGTTAGAAGGCTCTAGAGCTCTTTGGGCAAAACTCTCTTCCCATGCTCCCCATGGGAGTTGAACCCAAGACCTCTTCCTTCACAACCATGAGACTTAACCACTAGGCTAAGTAGATTACTTGAATATGAGAGCACATGACTTATGCTTGAGTCTACTCTTGAGATCTTTGGTCCTACAGACGAGTGACCAAACGGTATCCGATTTCAGATCTGTCTGAAGCCATCGGATCCCTAGATCATAGACTTACTTTATTACATTCTTCCCCCCTTGGGAAAGATTTTCGTCCTCGAAAAGAAAGCTATATATATAACTGTAGGCAACCCCCGAGCCTCATGTTCTAAAACTTGAAGAACATGCATTCATTCAATTAGGTTATTTTTTTAGTAGACTTGAAACTAAACTAAGTTTAAGTACAGCTGAACATCCCCAGACGGATGGACAGACAGAGAAAGTCAATCAGATTTATGAAGACATACTCAGAGCTTATGTTACTTCCAAACAGACTGACTGGGAAGATTATCTTCCATTAGCAGAGTTTGCCTATAACAGTGCCAAGAATTCATCAAATGAATTTAGTCCATTCATGTTGATGTATGGTTTCCAGCCTAGGTCTCCTTATGCAGTAGGACTACAAAATGAACGAGTTCAAGCAGCTCAAGAGTTCCTTCAAGACATGAACTTTAAGCTCAAGTTAGCTAAAGAAAACCTAAAGAAAGCTCAAGATCGTGCAAAGGCTTATGCCGATCCAAATGTTACTTTTCAGGTTGGCGATCAAGTTTATCTTCGTATCCCTGAAAGATCGGAAAAGTTCAAGACTGGTCAATGTGCCAAGTTGTCACCTAGATATTGCGGTCCTTTTCCAATCACTAAGAAAGTTGGATTGTGGGCTTATGAACTACAACTTCCAGACGATAGTTGGCTTCATCCAGTGTTCCATGTTAGTCGGCTTAGGAAGAGTCTAACAGATTCCGATAATCTAGTTGGACAACAGGTTATACTTCCTATTCCAGTAAATGAAACAGTTCCTCATGAACCTGAAAGGATACTTCGCACCCGAGATAAACGTACAAGAAGTCACTTGTATGAAGAGTGCTTAGTAAAATGGAAGGATGGAACTGAAGAAAATTCAACATGGGAAAAAGTTTCCACAATCCAACGATGTTTTCCAACTTTCCAGTTTTAAGTTGATCCCAATGAAAGATAGTTTTTTACTTTCAAGCTTCTAAGAAAATAACCTAATTGAATGAATGCATGTTCTTCAAGTTTTAGAACATGAGGCTCGGGGGTTGCCTACAGTAATGCAATAGCGTAACGACTCGAAATACTCATGAATGAATGACTCTCCTCCCAACCTTATGCCTGTATATATAGCTGCTTGAACTAATGAGGACCACCAATGTAACTAGAGTCCACAAGTGCATGTGCAATCTCCTCCACTCCTTTCATATCCACCACTAGAGTCTATTAGTGGCTGGAGTGATCTCGACCACTACTTTAGTATCTTCCACTAGAGTCCACTAGTGGTTGTTGTACTCACCTCTTGGGTTAAGTCCACTGGAATCAAGTTAACTCACGTTAACTTGAGTTAGAAGGCTCTAGAGCTCTTTGGGCAAAACTCTCTTCCCATGCTCCCCATGGGAGTTGAACCCAAGACCTCTTCCTTCACAACCATGAGACTTAACCACTAGGCTAAGTAGATTACTTGAATATGAGAGCACATGACTTATGCTTGAGTCTACTCTTGAGATCTTTGGTCCTACAGACGAGTGACCAAACGGTATCCGATTTCAGATCTGTCTGAAGCCATCGGATCCCTAGATCATAGACTTACTTTATTACACTACCCTCTTTGTTTCCTTTGGAAATCAACCATCCACCATGTTTGTACACTTCAACATATAACCCATCATAATTGAACCTGACTTGTAATCCTTGGTCAACCATTTATCTAATAGAAACTAGATCCTTTGTTATATTTGGAACATGTAGCACATCAGCAAGATGTTTTACGTTCCCATACTTCATAGACAATGCTATCTTCTTGTATGCGATTTGTCATCACCTTTTTCAACATATCCAAGAACTGGCAATTTTTGCAAAGTACTAAATCATTCTGCATGACTAGTCATGTGATTTGAAGCAGATGAATCAACATACCAGACATTATCATTCGATTTTGAAGCATTAGTAGACATCATATTCATCTTGTGATGTTGAACCATGAATAGCTTCTCAGAATCATCTCCACTTATGGATGCATAGTTGTTTTGTTGCCTCTTGTTATTTTGATTCGTCAACCTGCAAGCGCTTTCAAAGTGTTTAGGTTTACCACAATTCCAACATCCTTTATTTTCATTACCTAAATCATTTCTTTGCAAATTCATGTGACCTCTTTGGCTCCCCCTACCTCGAAACTGTCCTCTTCCTCCAGCATGATTTTATTGTTTACCTTGGTCTTGGTTATTGTGTCCTCTTCCACTTCTAAAGACTTTGCCTCTGCCTCTTCCTCTTCCATAGTAGAATACCTACTCAAAATTGGTTTCTCCTTGCGAGTTTGAATCCTCGCCAAGATTCTTTTCTTCAATAATCAGCATAGATACCAGATCAAGAAGATTTGGATTACTTTCCCTAGTCTCTATAGAAGTTCTAAAGTGCTTATATGCAGCTCCTAAACCATAAAGGCATACTTCCACCTTATCATCATCATCTACATTCACCCCAATAGATGTAAGTGACTCACATATGCTTTTGATTTTTAGGGTGTAGTCACATACCGACATGCCCTTCTTCTCCAATGTGTGCAGATCATTCTTGTCTTGCAATTTTCGTGCCTTTGTATTAGTCTCATAGAAAGTGACAAAACTTTTCCAAGCCTCTTTTGGAGTCTTGGTATTTTGTATGCGTCCAATCATGCTATCTTGTATGTTAATAGATAGCAAATTAGCTTTCGTGCTCCTTGATTCCATTCCTTATATGCTCTTAACTAGTTTGCAGTCCCATTCCTCTCTGGTAATTGCAGATCATTTTCACTCTCTCCTTCAATGTACTTCCAGTAGCCTTTTCCCATCAAAAACTTATCATTCTGAATCTCCAAGCATGGAAGTTATTATTGACTAGCCTATCGCTCATAAGCTGACTCATTCCATCTGTGTTTGCCATTTCTATAGCTATTCACAACACTGCAAAACACTACAAGCAACACTTCTGCTTGAACACTATTGCAATATGATATGACAGTTCAATCTCAGAAAAACATAGTTTTTGTCTATCAACAGTTCACGAGAATCACATGAAATTTTGGATCTCGAATACATGAGTGTTGCCGAACAGGGCATAAGTTATAGTTTTTCAAATTGACTGAGTTTTTTTGTGGGCCCCACCTTGCGGGCTCGAAATGGAGATTGAGATGGCTCTGAAACTTTGATATGACAAAAACAAGTGACCCTAAAGGGATAACTATCGAAAACATTTTGAGGCTATCTTCACACCAACTTTTGTAGCAATCTGAGGTCATCTGTGAATCGCACTTTCTCCATGCCTTACTGCATAGTCTTCACTGTTGGCCTTCTCCACGAGCTCTCTACAGACACATTGGTTCTGATACCATGTCAAGAGGAATGAAATAAGGAAGAGAGATTACACACTCTCTCACAATCAAAGAGAAGCACACACTCAGATTGAGGCAAGGAAGAATATTCTTCTTCTTCTTCTTCTTCTTCTTCTTCTTCTATTACATAAAATAAACGTACAAGAATGACCTAGAAAACAATAATACAACAAGTGCCATATATAAAGTTACATAAAAGGAATGTACAAGAATGACCTAAAAAACAATAATACAACAAGTGCCATGTATAAAGTCTAGTACATAAGGAAAATCTTAATGCCCATGAACAAGTGAGATGCCAAGAGACAAATGTGCCATTACTCTCGGTAGATAAATCTAATAAAGCTGAATGAAGTATCCCTGACATATACCGGCATAACCCTTATACATGTAAGAGAAATAAAAAACTTATATGTTTCATCCTAGATCATCACATGTTAAGCTTGAGATCTCAATAAGAGAGAGATTAGGAATACATATGGAGAGAACATAACAAGAGAGATCTACATGAGTGAGACATCAAAGAGGCATGGATGAGTTCCCTCTACCTAGACCTAGAGAATGCCCTAGGATCTTAAGACCCACGAAACTAGTGAAATCAACAAAGAAATACTTTGATGGCATAGGAGATCCATATGAACATGTAGTAGAGTTCAACGAAGTGTTAAGAGTTGAACATGTTAAACATTTGTTCACCCAATATAATGTTTTTGGTCTTACCTTAAAGAATACAACCTTAAATTCATCTCAACCTTTGCATCATGGTCAATTCAAGTATATCAATCAATTATTAGAAGCATTCATCATGCATTTCTCTAGGAGTGGCATCAAGAACCTATCAAAAACCACCACCCCTACCAATGTGATACCAATCAAATACATTGGGGAAGAAGATAACTTGAGCACATCCATAGTGCCAGCTTCTCCAATGATCTCAGATAGTGATCCAAATGTTCATAGATTTGACTCAATCCATGCAGATAGCCCATAGGTTTAATACACATAATCACCTAAGCATAATGACATCTACCCATATGAAACTACATTAGAACCTAATTGGAAGCCTGAACAGTTGAATGTGATGCATGCAAACCCAAATCCTAGGCCCCACTTAAAACAAATGACACCTCAAGCACCTCGAGAATTATGTTATAGATGTCAACAAGACCATTTCATATGTGATTGTCCACTTCATCGACCAGGGTGACCCCAAACCATAATGATTCAAGACTTTTGTCCTCACTATGGAAGGTAACATCTCTTTAGAGATTGCCCCAAAAATCTAGCCAATGCACAAGAGATTACCCCAATCAATGTTATTGGCTTGCTATGAGAATCCAAGGAAAGTGTGCAAATAATGTACTCAACTACATGCCCCACAAAATGTTGAGATGTCAAGCTCAACATGTGATGATCCAGGATGACATGTACCAGTTTTTCATTGCTCTGACATGTATAGTGGTCACGCCAGTATATGTCAGGGATACTTCATTGAGTTTTATTAGATTTATCTATCGAGAGTGATGGCACATTTGTTTCTTGCCAGCTCACTCATTCGCGGACATTAGGTTTCTCCTTATGTACTGATCTTTATATATTGCACTTGTTGAATTCTTGTTTTTAGGTCATTCTTGTACGTTCCTTTTATGTAATAGAAGAAGAAGAAGATTATTGTTCCTTGCCTCAATCTGTGTGTGCGCTTCTCCTTGAGGGTGAGAGTGTGTGTGTGAGCTCTCTTCCTTGTCTCCTTCCTCGTGACATGGTATCAGAACCAGCGTGGCTGTAGAGAGCTCACGGAGAAGTCGACGGTGAAGACTACGCGGCAAGGCATGGAGAAAACGTGATCTCACAAACGGCCTCCGTTTGCTACGAAAATCGGTGTGAAGGTAGAAGACCTCAAAATATTTTCGTGAGTTATCACTTTAGCATCACTCGTTTTTGTTAGATCAAATTTTTGGAGCGATCTCGACCTCCGTTTCAGGCCCCCAAGGTGGGGCCCACAAAAAAACCAAGTTAGTTTCACAAACTGTAACTTGCGTTGTGTTTGACGACAGTCATATATTCTAGATCTTGAATTTCAAGCGATTCCGTGTAGTGTTGATACACGAAAACTGTGTTTTTCTGAGATCGAACTGTCACGTCATAGTGCGACAATGTTCAAGTAGAAGTGATGCTTGTAGTGTTTTGCAGTGTTGTGATTTGTTGCGAAAATGGCAAACGTCGATGGAATGAGTCAGCTTATGAGCGATAAGCTGGATAAGAACGACTTCCATGCTTGGAGATTCAGAATGAAGAATTTCCTAATGGGAAAAGGCTACTGGAAGTACATCGAACAAGAGAATGAAAATGCTCCGTAGTTACCAGAAAAGAATCGAACTGGAGAACAGTTAAGAGCACATGAGGACCAAAATCAAGGAGCACGAAAGGTAATGTATTGGCTATCCCTTAGGATATAAGATATCATGATTGGACACATATAGGATGCCAAGACTCCAAAAGAGGCTTGGAACAGTTTGGTCACTTTGTATGAGACTAATACAAAGGCACGGAAACTGCAACTCAAGAACGAGCTGAATACATTGGAAAAGAAGAACATGTCGATAAGTGACTACACTCTAAAAATCAAAAGCATATGTTAGCCACTTGCATCTATTGATGGGAATGTAGATGATGATGATAAGGTGCAAGTGTGCCTTCGTGGTTTAGGAGCTGCATATAAGCAGTTCAGAACTTCCATACAGACTAGGGAGAATATTCCGAATTTTGCTGATCTGGTATCTATGATAATTATTGAAGAAAAGAATCTTGGTGAGGATTCAAACTCCCAAGGAAAGCCGAGTTCTAAGCAGGTATTCTACTCTGGCAGAGGAAGAGGAAGAGGAAGAGGTAGAGAATTTCGAAGTGGAAAAGGAAACAGTAACCAAGACCAAGGTGAACAATAGAATCGTGCAGGAGGAAGAGGACAGTTTAGAGGCAGGGGGAGCCAAAGAGGTCGTAGAAATTTCCAAAGAAATGATTCAGGTAATGATAGTAAAGAATGATGGAATTGTGGTAAGCCTATACACTTTGAACGTGGTTGCAGGTTGAAGAATCAAAATAACAGAAGGCAACAAAACAACTATGCATCCAAGTGCAGATGATTCTGAGAAGCTGTTTATGGTTCAACATCACATGATGAATACGATGTCTGCTGGTGTTTCAAACTCGATATGATAATGTCTCATATGTTGATTCAGGTGCTTCAAATCACATGACTAGTCATGCAAAATGGTTTAGTAGTTTGCAAAAAATGCCAGTTCCTGGATATGTTGAAACAGGTGATGATACATCGCATCCTATTGAGCATACAGGAAACATAGCATTGTCTATGGAGGACAGGAAGGTAAAACATCTTGCTAATGTGTTGCATGTTCCAAATATAACAAAGAATCTAGTTTCTGTTGGACAAATGATTGACCAAGGATTACAAGTCACGTTCAATGCTGATGGATTATATGTAGAAGAGTACAAGCAGGATGGACGATTGGTTGCCAAAGGAAACAAAGTGGGTAGGATGTTCACCTTAAATGTGAAGATTCCTGAAATGAATGGAACCATGTTTTGAAAAGGTGCAGGAGTGATCGCATATATAGAGATGTGGTGCAAACGGATTGGACATGTAAACTTGCAAAGGCTAAAATTGATACAGTCAAAGGAGATTGTCCATGGACTACCAAATTTCAAAGTTGCAGAAATGCAAAAGGTATGTGCAGCATGTCAATTTGGTAAATAGTCAAGAGCATCATTTCCACATGACAAGCATGTTAGTGAGAATGTACCAGGAGTAGTACATACAGATGTTTGGGGTTCAGCAAAGACCACATCTATGGGTGGTTGCAAGTTTTATGTTACTTTCATTGATGATCATACATGCAAAGTATGGGTATATTTCATGAAAGAGAAGAGCGAGGTGTTCACTCACTTCCAGAATTTTAAAACTATGGTGGAAAAGCAGAGAGGGAAGTACATTTAGACATTAAGATCTGATGGAGGAGCTGAATACTTGTCAAATGAGTTCAGCAATTTTCTAAAAAATCATGGGATTTGGCGTCAATTTTGCATGCATGTACACACCACATTAGAATGGCATTGCTAAATGCAAAAATAGACATATTGCAGAAATAGCAAGAGCCTTGATGGTTGAGAAGAATATGCATCATTGTTATTGGGTAGAAGCTAAGCATACTACTCTACACATCATGAACAGAACTCCAACTCCTGGTGTACATCAAGTTACACTTGAAGAGAAGTGTAGAGGTAAAAAGCCGAACTTATCACATCTAGAAGTTTTTGGTTGTATTGCATATGTACATGTTCCAGATGAGTTGAGGATGAAGCTTGATCCAAAAGCAGAAAAATGTGTCTTCATTGGATACTACCTTGAGGAAAAGGGGTACAAATATTATAACCCACTCACATGACAGGTGAAGGTGATCAAAGATGTGGTATTTGATGAAATTCCAAGCTTTTATGCAGATGCCAAAGAAGGACTGAATCTTGAACCACATGACAAAGAAAATGCTGAAAAACCAAGTGCAGAATCTCAAGTTTTGAGTGGACCACATGCATCACCATGCAATAGTTCCAACTCAAATCCATCGAGTGGAAGATTGCGTGGAAATTTTAGTCCACCAAATTCATCAAATACATCCAAGAAAGGTAAAGAAAAGCTTTCTGCTCATAGTAAAACATGTGCATGTTTTGAAGATGTTGATGGAGATTCAAGTGGTTCAAAAAAGTGTCTTGATGAGAAACTTGGATTGGCCTGTGTGAAGACTCCAGGAGTAAGAAGGGCACATGCAGATGATACAAGGAGAAGTGACCCAGGACCAAGAAGATCTGGGAGGGTGCGTAATTCAGTGCAACGATTGACATATGATAGTTACATGGCTTGCCATTGTGCTTACATGACAAAGGTAATACAAGATGCTGAACCTTCTTGTTTTGAAGATGCAATTGGTAATGCAGATTGGGAAAAAGCTATGGATGAGGAGATGGCTGCAATTTATGGAAATGATACATGGAAGCTGGTTCCATTGCCACAAGGAAAGAAACCCATAGGTTGCAAATGGGATTACAAGGTAAAGCATAATGCTGATGGTAGCATAAGCAAGTATAAAGCATGACTAGTAGCTAAAGGTTATGCACAAACATATGGCATTGATTATGAGGAAACATTCAGCCCTGTAGCTAAAATGTCTACTATCAGAACACTTGTTGCATTAGCTATAGCAAAAGGATAGAATTTGCATCAGATTGATGTGAAGAATGCTTTCCTACATGGTGAGTTATAGGAAGAAGTATATATGGACCAGCCATAAGGATATGAAGATTCAAAGCATCCAGAATATCTTTGCATGTTGCAAAAGGCTTTGTGAGGGCTGAAGCAAGCCCCTCGTGCATGGCATGCAAGGATTGCTGATTACTTAACGAGCATTGGGTTCTCTATGTGTGATGCAGATCACTCACTATATGCAAGGAAGGTTGATGATGGCATCACTATTGTGGCCATTTATGTTGATGGCCTGATTGTAGGTGGGGATAATGAAGAAAGCATCAAAGAGGTAAAGAAACTTCTTATGCAGGAATTCGACATGAAAGATCTTGGTGTGTTGCGTTATTTCTGGGGCATTGAGTTTACACATACAGAAATAGGTATATGGATGTCGCAAAGGTAATATGCCTTGAATATGCTGCAAAAATATGGTATGGCTGATTGTAAGCCAATTTCCATGCCATTAGATAAGAGTTTGAAATTGGATACTCCATCAGGTGAAGCATTGGAAAATGCTACTATGTAGAGGAAAATTGTGGGAAGTCTTATATATCTCACAATTACAAGGCTTGATCTAAGTTATACTATTCGGCTTGAAAGTATATTTATGGAGGTTCCCAAGAAGCCACATTTGGATGCTTTGAGTCGCACTCTACGTTATGTGAGTGCTACTTTGGATTATGCATTGTTTTATGAAGCTGGTGTAGAGTTGCAGGTTCATGGATACACCGATGTAGATTGCGCTGGTTACTCCAGATAGAAGATCTAATAGTGGCTTTCTTTTCTCACTTAAAGGTGCAACTATTGAATGGAGCAGTAAGAAGAAACCCACTGTTGCTTTGTTGAGTACAGAGGCTGAGTATAGAGGTGCTACAATGGCAGCATGTGAGGCATCATGGCTGGAGATGTTACTTGCAGATTTAGGTGTGGAAGTGCAAAAGCCTATCACTATCTATTGTGATAATCTTAGCACCATATAGTTAGCATGGAACCCTCTTTTCCATGCTAGATCAAAGCATATCGAGGTACATTATCACTTCATCAGAGAGAAGGTATTAGCAGGTGATATTGATCTTGTTTATGTGAGAACAGATGAGCAGGTTGCTGATATTTTCACCAAAGCACTTGGAGGTGAGAAGTTGAAGAAGTTTCGGGAGATGCTTGGATTACAGGATATGGCATTGAGCTTGAGGGGAAGTGTTGAGATATCAAGCTCAACATGTGATGGTCCAGGATGACACGTAGTAGTTTTTCGTTTCTCTGACATGTATAATGGTCACGCTGGTATATGTCAGGGATACTTGATTGAGCTTTATTAGATTTATCTACCGAGAGTGATGGCACATTTGTTTCTTGCCAACTCACTCATTCACGGACATTAGGGTTTTCCTTATGTACTGATCTTTAGATATTGCACTTGTTGTATTCTTGTTTTTAGGTCATTCTTGTACATTCCTTTTATGTAATAGAAGAAGAAGAAGAAGAAAAATATTATTCTTCCTTCAATCTATGTGTGTGCTTCTCCTTGAGAGTGAGAGTGTGTGTGTGTGAGCTCTCTTCCTTATCTCCTTCCTCGTGAGACAAAAGACTCTAGGCATATACGAGGAGAAGAAATATGAAGCCACTAAGTCAGAAAAGCATACCTAGAAAAGGAAATAGAGCTTGGAAGGATAATCAAGAAAGGATAAAGAGACAATGGACTAGGAAGTTGCATGAACTATAAAAGAGCCTTAAAGAAACAAAGACTAAACTAATTGAAATCCATCTCAAACACACTTTCAACACTACCACCTGTTGATATATTTAGGTAGTGATGTGTGTGAACACTCTAGGACCGCCGGGGCACTTTTTTCCCTCTTTAGGAGGTTTTTTTCCCCCGGCTTGTATATACGCCTATTGCCCTAATGGGCTACTTACCTTTGTACATTCTCTAGTAATACATTCAGTCTTGTGTGTTGTGCTCCAAGCTTCTTCTTCTTCCTTGTGCTGTTCGCGTGCTTTCGCAGACGTCTAACTCCAACAATTGGTATCAGAGCAGGTCGTTGCTTCTTCTAGGGCGCCGTCGACACTCCTCCGTTTGCAGTCTCAGATTCGCACAAAATTTGGTGAGCATACTCAGGGTGTTTCTGAGATCGCGATCTGAGCGAAATCGCGATCTGAGCTCGTTTCGGCCTCCGAACGCACTATCGTAGTGCTTGTGCAGGCTATTTCGTCCTTTTGTGCCAAAGGTATATACCAGTTTCCGTTCGCCAGTTTAAGCATCTCGAAGTCTGCTACAGGTCTAGCAGAACTCGTCTGGGCAGTTGTGTTCAACTTTTTGAGATACAGTCAATTTTCAGCATCAAGGTATTTTAGTCACCGGCCATGGCTGAAAGCAGTGATGTATTCCGTATGTTGGCTGTTGAGGATAAGTTGGATGGTACCAACTACCCATTATGGGCTTATATGATGCGACATGTACTGGTTGCAAAAGGCTTGTGGAACATTGTGCAGGGTGTTGAAAGACATCCTGTTACACCTGTAACGACAGGTACTGCAAATACAGGTGTTGGAGCTGATGAAGATGGTGTCGAAGATGATATTCCGTAGATTCCTGTTCGTGCTGCTGTTTCTGTTGCACCTACTGCAGAGCAGATTCGTTGGGATGGCAGAGATGCCCAGGCACATGCATTGATAGCTTTGTCTGTCAAACGTGCCATTATTCCTCACATTGGCTCTTGCAGAATAGCAAAGGATGCTTGGGATACACTTACCACTTTGTACCAGGCTAGGAATGAGGCTCGTGTTGCTTACCTCCGAAAACAGTTGGAGAGTGAGCACATGAATGAAGGTGATTCGATGGACAGTTTCCTTACAAAGATCAAAGACCTGAAGGAACAATTGATTTCTGCTGATGAGGTTATACCAGATAGCTCACTTGTGCAGACCGTTCTGAATGGCCTTCCTGATTCATATCAGAGTTTTGCCTCTACTCTTCGATTGATGATGAAAGGCAATCCGAATGCCTTGTCATTTGAGGAATTAGTCTCTGTTCTGTTGTAGGAAGATCAGTCCAGGCAGAACAGGTCCATTATGCGTGTTGCAGATCAAGCTTTCCTGGCTAATCAAAAGGGCAAAGGAAAATGGAGCTCTTCTACTAGTAAGCAAAAATCTGCAAATGCTGCACAATCGAAGAACCAGGATAAAGATGAGAAGAAATCAGAAAAGCAGAAATTGTTCTACAAGTACTGTAAAGGATATGATCATATTATAAAGAACTGTCCAAAACTGGCTGCTAAAGAGGCAAAGAAGAAAGAGGCTGGAATGGTTGTTGCGGAGGCCTCTACACCAAAAACAGAGTCTGCAAATCTTGTGCAGGAAGAAGAATGGGCGTTTACTACTGTTTGCAGTTTTGACCCATCTTCTCATCATCAGTGCATGTCTGCAGTAGACTCAGATGTTTGGTACTTTGACAGTGGGGCAACCAAACATATTACCTCGCAGCGCAGTTTCTTCTCTTCACTCGAGCCTGCCCCTACAGGGAATACTGTCACATGCGCCAATAACTCCTCTTATCCTGTTATGGGAGTTGGTAAGATCATTCTGACTACTACTGATGGTAGTTCTTTCACTTTGTCAGATGCTTTATTTGTGCCTGGGATCAAAAAGAACATGTTATTAGTTTCTGCATTAGCCAAGATTGGCTTGGTTGTGAAATTCGTTGATGACAGGTGTACAGTCCATGATCTCTCAAATGGCGATGTGATTATTGCTTCTGGCATTTTATGTCGTGGGCTCTATAAGCTCATAGACTATGAAAAATCTGTGAATGACTCGGCATGTGCAGTTCATGATTCTCAGGCTATGTCAGATGCAAAGCTTTGGCATGCACGCTTTGGTCATCTGAATTTTGCTAGTTTGTTACGCCTGCAGAAATCTGAAATGGTGTCCTCTTTGCCCAAACTTGAGGCACCTGGAAAACATGTTTGTGAAGGCTGTATTTTGGGCAAAATGCAGCGTTCTTCCTTTCCAAAAGATGGTTCAGTTCGGGCTATGCAGAAATTGCAGCTTGTACATAGTGATGTCTGTGGTCCTATGCAGACACCCTCTTTTGGAAATTACCTTTACTTCGTGACTTTCATTGATGATTTTTCCAGGCATGCATGGGTATATCCACTCAAAGCAAAGTCCGAAGTGTTCATGTGCTTCAAACAGTTTTTGGTTTTGGCTGAAAATCTGTCAGCATGTAAAATGGGCACCCTCCGTTCTGATCGAGGGGGGAATATATGTCTTCAGATTTTAATGCATTTCTGGCTGAACGTGGGATAAAACACCAGTGTACAGTGCCGTATACACCTCAACAGAATGGAGTTGCTGAACGAAAGAACAGGTCACTCATGGAGATGGCGAGGTGCATGGTCAAAAGTCAAGCTTTACCACATAGTTTCTGGCTTGAGGCTGTCATGTGTGCAGCATATGTACTGAATAGGTGTCCCACGAAAGCGTTGCAGTCTATCACTCCATATGAGGCTTGGCATGACCGCAAGCCATCTGTTGCTCATCTGCGTGTTTTTGGTTGTTTGGCTTATGCATTAGTGCCTGAACAACATCGCAGAAAATTGGATGATAAGGCAGTAAAATGTATTTTTGTTGGGTACAGTTCTGAAAGTAAAGGCTATCGTCTGTATCATCCACAGACTAAACGCATTCTGGTTAGCCGTGATGTTGTCTTTGTGGAAGATGCTATTCAGCCATTGCTTTCATGTACTAAGGAGACATCTGTTAGCTCCAAAGACATGTATGATACTTTGATGCCTCTTTTTACAGGTGGACAGGCTAGCGCTGGTCCTAATGAGGCAACTTCTCAGCCTTTGCAGGCTTCATATGATGATGCAGATCATTCCATTTCTGATGTAGATTTACATGATGCACTTGTTGATGAGAGAGCTGATATTGAACAGGCAAAAACTATGCCAAAATGGCTGGTGCAGACTTGCGTGACAGCAAATTAGATGCACCTTTGTCATATCGTACTCGTTCAGGCTCTCATAGTACCTCCTTTGCATCAGATTGCTATGCTATGGCTGCATCTAGTCTCTGTGATGAGAATGAGCCTGTTTCTTTTGATGAAGCACAAAATTCAGAAAATTGGATGGCTGCTATACAATGTGAATATGATGCTATAATGAAGAATGGTACATGGTCTTTATGTGACTTGCCTCCTGGCAAGAAGGCCATTGGCACTAAGTGGGTATACAAGCTGAAGCGTAAACCTGATGGTACAGTTGACAGGTATAAGGCTAGGCTTGTTGCAAAGGGTTATGCTTAGGAAAGAGGCATTGATTTTGATGAGACCTTTGCACCTACATGCCGTATGACTACTGTTCGGAGCATTTGTGCACTTGCAGCCCATCATGGTTGGAATGTACATTAGTTGGACATTAAAACAGCATTTCTGAATGGTGACTTGCATGAAGAAGTGTATGTTTTTCAGCCCCGTGGCTTTGTGCAGAAAGGGCATGAAAACCAGGTGTGCAGGTTAAAGATGGCATTATATGGTTTAAAGCAAGCACCACGTGCTTGGTATGAGAAAATACATGCCTATCTGATTGCACATGGTTTTGAGAACAGTCCAACTAAAAGCACCTTATATGTTAAGCGTGCTAATGATGTGCTTTTGATCATTGTTGTCTATGTAGACGACATGCTGCTCACTGGTCCTCTTGAGAAGCATATTGCTGATTTCAAGGCTGATTTGCATGCCTCATTTGAGATGTCTTATTTGGGGCATTTGCATCACTATTTGGGCATTCAGTTTATGCAAGTTGATGGTGGAATGGCTTTGTGTCAAACGAAATATATTGACACATTATTGCAGCGTTTTGGCCTTGAAGACTGTAAGCCTATTGCCAATCCTATGGAGACAGGTTTACGATTCAGTCTTCATGATGCTGGAGATGCATTTGATGCTGTTCTCTATCAGCAGGCTGTTGGATGCTTGATTTACTTATGCATTACTCGGCCAGATATTCAGTTTGCTGTCTTACAGATGAGCAGGTTTATGCATTGCCCAGGAGTCACGCATTGGAAAGCGGTTAAGTGCATCTTTCGCTACTTGAGTGGTACTCGGCTACTTGGGTTGTTTTATCCCAAGGGGGGATCACTACCGCCAGATTTGCATGCTTTTTCTTACTCAGATTGGGCTGGTTGCTATGACACTCGTGTGTCCACCAGTGGTTTTTGCTTCATGCTTGGTAGCTCATGTATATCTTGGTTGAGCAAGAAGCAGCCTACTGTGGCCACTTCCAGTTGTGAGGCTGAGTATAGGGCAGCTTTCACAGCGACTGTTGAGTGTGTGTGGCTCAGACGCCTTATGGCTGATTTGGGTGTTGGCCAGTCTTCTGCCACCACCATCTTCACTAAGAGCCAGAGCGCATTGGCAGTTGCGAGGAACCTTGTGTCCCATGCTCGCACTAAGCACATTAAGGTGCATTATCACTATGTGAGGGAGAGGTTCTCTGCTGGGGAGATCAGCTTGGCATATGTGCCCACGCAGGAGAACATTGCAGACCTTTTCACGAAGGCTCTGCCTAGGGAGAAGTTTGAACCTTTCCGCAAAGCTTTGGGCTTACTTCCTTTTGTGGAGTGATTTCCACATAGCTCGGCACTTCCTTATACATGAGTGCCAGCTCCTTGTTCACCGCATCACTCCCAAGGGGGATTTGTTGATATATTTAGGTAGTGATGTGTGTGAACACTCTAGGACCGCCGGGGCACTTTTTTCCCTCTTTAGGAGGTTTTTTTCCCCCGGCTTGTATATACGCCTATTGCCCTAATGGGCTACTTACCTTTGTACATTCTCTAGTAATACATTCAGTCTTGTGTGTTGTGCTCCAAGCTTCTTCTTGTTCCTTGTGATGTTCGCGTGCTTTCGCAGACGTCTAACTCCAACACCACCATCTAACCCACTGCATCAAACTCCACGATCCATTCCACCACCGCCTAGAGGAGGATTAGTGCTAGCCGATCCTACCCCTGAAAACTTAAACATGATGTTCAAGGCCTATCAAAATAGACTAAAAGAGGTTACATATTTGGTTGAGTTAGAAAAGTGCTATCCTTAAGCTAATCTAGAGATTGATGTTGGAACATCAAGCTTGCATTATGCTTGAGGTGGATATGATCTTCATCAAATCCATCATTTGGATGGTGTCATATATGTACCTTGAAGAATAGCAATTATGTGCACATTATTTCGCTGTATTAATTGGTCGATCACTTATGATCATTTCGTGTAAGTTTCATGGTATTTATCTTTGTAAAAGGAGAGAGTAAAAGTCCTAAAAGCTAGGAGTAAGAAGTGCTTGAGATTAATTCTTAATCAATCAATCAAGAAGTAGATATGACTTTAACTTTTTCTTTTCCTAGATTGTAGGAAAACATTCCAATCAATCTAAACTACCAAACTTGCCTAATTTAGAACTTGAATTCATGATGAAAACGCATGATAGATGCTCAAGAGTTTATATAAAGACTCCAAAACATTTTTACATTAAGGAGAGTGTTGATTTGAAGAAATACGTATACTCTTTGATGATTGCTTGGTGCCACTTCTATTCTCTACTCCTTCCTCAGATTCAGTGAGCTTGCAGAGATTGATGCTCTCTCTATAGAGGTCCGAATCATGTGTTTAAGAATCCCTTGGAAATTTATAATTACCAAGTTTATTTATTTAAATATTCAAGCCATTTGATCAAGTAATTACAGAGAAATTTGAGTTTTATAGTCCTGGGGCCATTGTTTTGCACATCCTTGAAAAATTGAGATGATATCCAATCACTATTAAGGTGATTGCCCCTTCATTGGTTGATATAAATTATGGACTTTATGCATTTTAGTAATCCAAACCTAGGTATGAAACTCCCTTAAGAGGAAGTTTTCCAATTGTAAATGTGTTGGATGCTCTTAGTGTTTGGTCACAACCTCCATCCATATTTAGAAGGTTTTTGTGAGCTTGTCAAGGTACAAGTTATTTGTTTTGCATCAACTTTTTCTTTTTGATGTTCCAAAGTACCTATTGGGTTTTATTGCACTAACCATTCCAGAACAAGGTCTACTTTACATATCCAGAGAGCTAAGGCTAGTCCTATGTTGCTTTGGTGGACCAACTTCACCACTTGACAACTCAGCTTCCTAAGCCTCTCCAAGCTTCTAGAACTTCTTCTAATGGTATCAAAGCAGCCTCAAGATGGGAGATGGCTTTGCATCAATGATTGAGAAGCTTGATAGACACAATTATGCTACTTGGAAAATCAAAATGGAGGCTTATTTGCAAGGAAGAAATCTGTATGGTATTGTATCAAGGGATGAAGCAATGCTTATTCCAAGATCCAAAAGAGGACCTACTCAAGAAGAAGCAGATAAGCTCACACTTTGGTGTGTAAGGGATGCTCAAGCAAGGTCATACATACTAAAATCTATCTCTGAATCTTTATTCTTGCATATTAGAGGATGCAAGACATCTCAAGAGACTTGGGATGCCCTAGAGGCTAGTACAAAGGGAAGGAAGAAGCATCTTTTGAACGAGTCCAACCAGATGAAGAAAAATCCAAAACAAACCGTCACAAAGTTTTTTAGAAAGGTCAAGGAGGCTGCAAATCAATTGGCATCCATTGGAGAGCTGATTGAAGAAGAGGATATTGTGAGGTGAATTCTCAATGGAATTAGAGGTGACGAGCAATGGCAATCTTTCACCACAGCCTATGATCTCATCATGGATGTGCAAACTCCAAACTTCAACATCTTTCTTAGAGATATCTTCAATCAAGAGGCCAAGAATAGCATAAAGTAAGGTAAATACTATCATGCTAGTTCAACTACTGCTTTATATGTAGATATGAGGAATAAGAAGATAAAAGGCAAGAAGAAGGAAGAAGATGAAGAGGAGACTTCCCAAGCCAACTTTGCAAGTAAGAGCTAGTGGAAAGGGAAGAAGAAAGGATCAAATCATGAGAAGACACACATCCTAACTGACTACCATTGCATCACATGCAACCACAAAATGCTTTCCCATATCTGGTATTTTCAAAACACAATTTTCAACGACTTTTTGTTTCAATGTTTCAAATGATTTTGACACACATCACTCCATGCAAATCCTATATTCTTTTTTGTCAATTCTATGAGGGGAGTAGCTATCTTAGAGAAATCCTTAATATGTGCACTTTCATATTGTGCTAACCCAAGAAAACTTCTAATATACCTTAGAGTCTTAGGAATCGGGCAATCAACTATTGTTTTTACTTTATCTTCATCTATAAGGATTCCTTCTTTTGATATTACTCTTCCTAGATACACAAGTTTATCCTTATCAAAGAAACACTTATTCTTTTTCCCATACAATTTGTGTTCTCTAAGAGTTTGCAAAGTCTTCTTGAGATGTACCGCATGCTCATAATCATCTTTAGAGTATACAAATATTTCATCAAGAAATACTAAGATGAATTCATGTAGGTAATCATGATTAATATTATTCATCAAGCACACAAATGTGGTAGGAGCATTTGTCAATCCAAAAGGTAGAACCATAAACTCAAAGTGACCATATCATTTTAAAAAAGCTATCTTACGAATATCCTCTGTTTTGATCCTAATTTGGTGATATCCAGATCTTAAGTCAATCTTAGGGAATACAATCACTCCACTTAATTGACCTAATAAGTCATCTATATGAGGAAGTGGATACTTTATCTTAATTGTTCTTTTATTCAACCCCCTATAGTCGATGCATAATCTATAAGAGCCATCCCTCTTCTTCGGAAATAAAACAAGTGCACCCCAAGGTGAGACACTCGGTCTTATCAAGCCTTTCATAAAAAGATCATCTAATTGAATCTTAAGCTCCTTTAATTCATCAATGTTAAATCTATAGGGTGCTCTAGAATATGGTTCACTCCCTGGATATAGGTCAATGGCATGGTCAATGTGCCTAGGTGGAGGTATTTGTGTGAAAAACAAAAGGAACCACTTGTTGATATTGAACCCTATTTTTTGTTTACATAATAGGTTAAGGAAAAAATAATAGGTTACGGAGAAAAGGTCATAATTGGAGAGAAAAAACTTCAACAAAATCTTTGCCATTGAAGTAGACGCTTTAAGTCATGTACAATCTGTAGTTTTTCTCTCCAAGAGAGATCATCAAAAGAAACACTCGAAAATAACTCTGAGAATAATTGGTTTTTTGTAGTAGAATATGAGGTAAATAAAACTAGTACAAAATTTCATTCGCTTGATTCTTATATTGAAGTCTTGTCGAGCTTTGAACTCAGACTGTTCTCTCTCGCAGTAAGTACAGTTTGATCCTCTTGATTCTTGTATTCAAGTTTTCTACATCTTTCAAGTCAGACCCTTCATTCCGGAAGTTTATGTTTTACATCTTCCATTTCATTTTCTTTGTGGGGTCTAATTTGAGCGACAGACTGCAATGCAAAATAGATATGGAGAGTCCTGAATCAACAAAATATCTGCTTCACATGTCACATTGTATTTTCCTTTACCTTCAATATCGAATTGTTCGTAGCGACTAAAGATCACCCTTAATTCGAACTGAGGGATCGCCTGGAATGCAAAATATAAAGTCAATAGACACAATCCGCAAAATGCAAAATCACAAACGGAAAATTTGAAATGTGTATATATTAAATTAAATGCTCGCTTACTCCGTAAGCGATCCCACCCACTAATACTTGAGGCCCTCAACCGCTTACAGATCAAAACTTGTAATTCCATCAAACAGGTACAACCACCAACATCCAGAGATTCAAATTCACCGCAATTCACCAACCTCAAGATTTGGAGAGTCGGGGGAAGGGAGCAGAGCGTTTTTAAAGACGCGCAATAATCTATGTTCAGCAACTGCAGGGACGGAAGACCTGTTGAATATGGGAAAATTAGAAAGGACAAACATTAGACTTGTGGCACTAAGAGAAAACGTAAATAAAGAAGGAACATGGGAGACAATGTTTAAAGCCATGATTTGATATACACATTTTTCCTTCCAGGGCAGATGTCAGAGCTGATTACAGCTATGTAACGACAGATTTCTCATGTTTGTATTGTATGACAACAAGCCTGATTCAAAATGAGTCAATGCCATTCTTCAAGGTCGTTTGTTTGTTCATCCACTCCGTCACACGATGAGCGAAGTATGCAAAGTACCCACAGCAGTTCCGATAGGTAGGGTAATATTTATGAAAAAAAATTGAACTATGTTTTAACCTTAATAAATATTATACAATGTTCGCAAGCACAAGTCAGGGTTTTAGTATTAAACTATTGCTGAAACTATTCTTTTTCGGGATATATTGAAGACAGGAACAGCAATCAATCTGCAAGAAAACTGGTTAGAAAGATATGCTTTCTCTGTATACACATACAGACGTCTGTATTCCACAAGATATTCAGGAAGTCCAAGGGCAACAAGGAGACTTGATAAGAATCGCGTGTTGAGCCCCTAGAGCAAGCATATAAAGCAATAATATATCCCATTTCCACAATACAGAATAATGTAAGCAATTTAGCAGAGTGACAAAGGAGATGTAGACTTTACCAACAGAAGCTAAGGGTAAGAAGTCGATCAATTGATCCACTGTATAAGGGAATTCCAAGGCTGATTATCTATCCCAGCTCGTTTAAAAGTCTACTTATATAATACTCATCTTTGCCTTGGTCTAGCAACAAAAGAACAATGCTATTTTTCTATT
Source organism: Ceratopteris richardii (assembly GCA_020310875.1). Classification (NCBI taxonomy): domain Eukaryota; kingdom Viridiplantae; phylum Streptophyta; class Polypodiopsida; order Polypodiales; family Pteridaceae; genus Ceratopteris; species Ceratopteris richardii. The sequence goes on along the minus strand of CM035413.1, from coordinate 67,196,460 downwards.
CTCTATTTCTTAATAGTATAGTCATTATGTAGTTTATAATGAACTGACCCAACCTTCGCATTTTCTTCTCTTGTGGTTGAAGGTAGTTGGGATCTAATTCATTGAAATACTCAAGGCTTGAATGAAAATGGAAGGTATTTCAGTATGATTGCAATCATCCGATTGTTTCTCAACCCTTCCCCTTAATTTTAATTCTCTTTGTCTATGCTCCCCTCGCCCTTCTCTCATGCTATAGTCTTCTTGTTGGGGGATGAATCAACATCCCTGTGGAACATTGGAAGGTTGTAGGTCCTCACAAGCTATTTTCCATAGGGACCTAGACTTAGTGTTGTGACGCTAACTCACGTTCAAATTTATAATTGCTTCTATAATGATAATCAGAACTTCACACTATCTATAACACTTTAAAACACTCCATTTGGGTACTCCTACATCCAACCTCTACAAGAGATACTATCTATCCTTGTTACTCTCTACCTATTAATACGAACACACCTTCACTATTCGCAACCTTACTCAAAGTTCATAGAGAAAACAATTACCAAATTTTACCACATCTGGTATACGATATTAGAAATCAAACAGAAGTGGGATCACCTCAAATTGGTAGTGGAAGAAGAAGATACAAGTAAAAGAATATAGCTCACTCCATGGTATTGCCTTCTTCCATAGGTGGATTCTGTACGTGCATGTGCACCCAGTGTCCCAATTTATTGGAGTTAAGTCAACTGGATGCTTCTAGAAGGATCTAGGCCTCTTTGGCCAAAATACTCTCCCCATGTATTCCATGAGGGTTGAACCTAAGAACTCTACCTTCATAGCCTGGATTCTCAACCACTAAGGAAACTTCATCACTTGTTTACAAGAGCACATGATTTTCTTTTTAAGTCTAGTCTTTAGATCTTTGGCCATACACACGCGTGAACAAATGGTGTCTAATTATAGATATGTGTGAATCCACCACAACTTTCTCTATTACATTCTTCCCTCTTGGAAAAATGTTTTTTTCATCAACAATAGACTTATATAATCATTGTATGTACCCCCCCAACCTCATGTGCGAAAACAAGAAGAACATGCCTCATCTTTATGGTGGATCCCTACCCAAATTATTCAAAACACCATCTAACGTTGCACTTTGATAAGCTGATCAAACTAGAAAGTGGTGAATGAATAATAAGCGTCGATCTAAAATCATCACTAGCCAGTTCACTATTTTAGTAGGTGTGATTTAGGCATGAACATATGGAATGGGATGATTCCAATTACTCGTCCTTTTTTGGGCATGTTTGGTGCAGAGTCGTATTAAAAAAGGCATGATTCTAATCCTTTGGAACCCTTTGAGAGGTCTTGATTCACATGAGTTTGATTTGGAAAGCTTTAAGTTTGGTTGAACAAAACATCTAAATTAAATGTTTGTACAATGGTTTACTTTCAACCAGCAATGACTTGATTGTTTACCTAATTAGAGGACTACTTTGTGCTAATGGGTTTGAAGATTCTATGTATGTTGTAGGATAAAGTGTGACATTTACTTTTGGTCAACTATACTTTGATTGAACCAAGTCTAATCCAAATCACAATTGTCCATTGTAAGATGCTTTTCTCAAAGGCTTTAGCTAAAAGTGCTTGACAATTGTCTACCTGATGAGCAATTCCTAACTTCTCTAGTCTGTAGTGTGTCGGAATCTAAAAGCTCATTAGAGTAATGCTATAGAACGTGAAGAAAACTCAAATGAATAAGTCAACTTAGACTTAGGATCTTTTGAAGATTGAATGAGTTCATGTATACAACATATATCTGGGATGCCTAATATATTTACCTAGTTCTAATCGGTTAACCTTCAACTTTTATGAAAAGAATTAAATACAATATCTAAGTCAAATCCAAAAGTTTAGAAAGCATAAACAAAGAACTAAAACTCTTTACAAGTGGATCAAACATCTAAGAGACAGGTTGTGAGTCAAACTCTAGATGACTCAAGAATTTGACTACTCAAATATCTATTTCAACAAGGTATTGAGGGGATTTACCTATCTTGATGAGAAATAATTGTACACACAAAAGTAAAGACAAACACACACATCAAAGGGGGGATATTGGAAACAATGTCAAAATAACAAAAATCCCTAATTTTCAGCAACCTTGATTTTCAACAAACTATTTTTCGGACTAAGTCAAATTTCAATCATAGAAGGTCAAAAGTTATTATGAGCTCAT